>CM042178.1:29764232-29769232 GCA_023376005.1 Doryteuthis pealeii | reverse complement strand
TTTATTTATTTATTTATTCTGACCATGTTCGTCTTCAACCATAGTATCACAGTTGCGTGAAGTCTTAAACAAGACGTGGAAACAATACATCCACAAGAAAACAGCTGTACGGTCACCTGTCCCATATCGCACACACCATTCCGTGTGAGTCGAACAAGACACAGAAGAACGTCACATGAGTCCATCCTTGCTTCCCAGCATGGCTGGGGGAGAACAGATAGATTTACGGCTTTCCAGAGAACATTGAAAATGCAAAGTGAAATGAAAACGGCTTCGAATATCCAATGACATCTGGTCCACATAAAAATATTTCTGAAAAATTTTATATATGAATTATATAACTTTGGAATGTACATTATCAGCAAGGGGAACAAAAATGTCACCAAGTTGATCGGGTTATATATATATATATATATATATATTATATATATATATATATATATATATATATATATATATATATGAGTGTGTGTGTGTGTGTCAGAGAGAGAGAGAGAGAGAGAGAGAGAGGGAGGAGGGTAGGATATATATATATTTACCAGCCCCTCCGTACGAGAACTGCTGGAGAAGCAAGGATGAACACATTAGTGACGTTCTAATGTGGAAGCCATCACATGGGCACGTCAGAGTAGGTCGTCTAGCAAAGACGTACATAGGCCAACTCTGTGCGATACTGGATACTGCGCAGAGGACCTCCCAGAGTAATGAATAATAGGGACGGCTGTCGAGAGATTGTCATAGATATTCTTGCTGCTAGCCTGACATGATGATGATGAGTGTTAACTCATCGTTAGGGAATCGCGTTCATTGTACGTTTAGGTTTACATTTTTTTTGTATACTGTAATTATACTGTATTTTTTTTAAATCGATCTATATATATATATATATATATATATATATATATATATGACCCATAGATAATAGCCTAACAGGTACTACCATTACAAGTCAGAGTAGACCTGAATTAGAAAATTGTTTTTTTTTTTAATTTTGAGTACCCATGAAGAATGAATAAAACAAAACGTCTTCGGCATAAATTAACCCAACAAGGATTGATATGCCGTAATATTCAGCCCACCAACCTATCAACCAACCAGCCAACCACTCCTAATAATAATAAGACCATCTCATAAGAACAAACTATATCAAAGCAAAACTAGATAAGACGCAGAGGAACAGCAAGTGTAGGATGTGTTCTAGACAAAGACGAAACGTTTAATCAAATAATAAGCGAATACAGAAAACTAGCACAAAAGGAGTAGAAGACTAGACACGACTGGGTGGGAAAGGTGATCTACTGGGAATTGTGCAAGAAATTAATTTTTCACCAACCAATCAAACATCTTCGGAGACAGCAGTAAGCTTTAGACATCCAAGAAGTGATTTCTTGGGTGTCTAAAGCTTACTGCTGTTTACCAAGCTGGTGCTACTACAATTATTTCGATTCTTACCAGATACCCTATGGCCAATTATCAAGTTTCGGTGCCAGAGAAAACTTTTAATTAGGTTGATTAGAAGACTCTTTTTATTGTATTCGAATGAATTGGATCTGTTTAATTATATACATTAAGATATTTTAAAAAGATTCACAGATTGAATTATAGCCGGATCAGTACTACTGTATGGCTACACGGAATTTAGCGAAGCGCAAAAACCTATATCGATCAGCTCTGATTGGAGAATAGCAGTGTAAGTACTATTGTATGGCTACACGGACTTTAGCGAAACACAAAAACCTATATCGATCAATTCTGATTGGAGAATAGCAGTATAAGTACTATTGTATGGCTACACGGACTTCAGCGAAACGCAAAATCCTATATCGATCAACTTTGATTTGAGAATAGCAGTATAAGTACTACTGTATGGCTACACAGAATTTAGCGAAACACAAAAACCTATATCGATCAACTCTGATTGGAGAATAGCAGTGTAAGTACTACTGTATGGCTACACGGACTTTAGCAAAACTTACATAGATCAATTCTGCGCGGATACTTGATGCCGTCCAGTGGACCTTCCAAGAGCGATGGACGACAGGGATCGGTGACGAGTAAGAGTCATGGAGATCCGTGCTTTCGGCACAACTTGATGATGATGATGATGATAATGATGATGATGTTCTTATTCACCACCTTCATCTCCCCCGATGTTGGTCTGTCGGATTATCAACGTAATGTCTCAATAATCCTAAATTCACGAAAGCCACTCCCGAGCGCGTGTCATTTGAACTTCATTACAGATCCATTTTCAAGGTCGTTTAATTTGCCCTTTTTTCCCGCCTTAAACTCCGCTCTTCGGCGTTTTGATAAACAATTTCACACGTGGATGAATCAGCTTCCATTTCCTGTCATGACTGTTTAGACAAGAAGCAGATCAACCCCGCGTTTATCTGAACTTTTCAGATGAGGCTTGATCATTTGCATTATTTAGATCAGTCATTCCTTTTTTTTTCAGGCTAGCATCCCCTCGTCTTCCCAGTGAGTTACTAGCACCCCTTCCCCCCGCCGCCTCATACAAACATGCGAACACACACTATTTTTGTACACTTTAAATTGAAAAACAACAAGATTAAACACATTTAAGCAACAGCAAATACTGGAAGCAACCTGAGTCATTTGTTTATAAAAAAATGTCCTGATTCAGCATTAAATGACCCGAAAAGGGTTTGTATGCCGTAAAACATAACAATCAACCAACAAAAATAAATTTCACAAATAAAACCTTATTCATTAAAGTTTTAGCTGTGTCAGCAATATGGAAGGGTAATAGTTTGTTTAGTACATAAAGCTTTTGTACAAATTAATAAGCAAAGTGCTAATAAAAAGATATATATAGGCTCCACATGAGACACTTTTTAAAAATAGGCTTTATAACTATAAAACTATCTTTACTAATATAAAATACATGCATAGCACAGATCAAAAGATATATATAGGCTCCACATAAGATACTTAAAAAAAAGTCTTTATAACCACAAAACTAGCTCTACTGATATAAAATACATGCAAAGCACAGGTCTTTCGAAAGACATCAGGGACATGAAAAATAAATACGGTATAGATCATATCCTAAAATGGGAAACTATAAAAAAAAAAACAAAAAAAACATGTAGATCACGCGATGGATTTTTGGTAATTTCATGTCAAAAGATATATATAGGCTCTACATAAGATACTTTTAAAAGGTCTTTATAACCACAAAACTAGCTCTACTGATATAAAATACATGCATAGCACAGGTCTTTTGAAAGACATCAGGGACATCAAAAATAAATACGGTATAGATCCTATCCTAAAATGGGAAATTGTAAAAAAAAAAAACATGTAGATCAAGCGATGGATTTTTGGTAATTCCATGTCAAAAGATATATATAGGCTCTACATAAGATACTTTTAAAAAGTCTTTATAACCACAAAACTAGCTCTACTGATATAAAATACATGCAAAGCACAGGTCTTTCAAAATACATCGGAACATTATACTAAAATGGGAAACTATAGAAAAAAAAAAACATGTAGATCAAGCGATGGATTTTTGGTAATGTCATGTTAAATCATCCAGGGCATGTCACCCACCCCCTTTAATTTTTTCAGAAATTTTGTCCAAGTGTTGATTATGATAAAGTTAACCAATGTGCAAAATTTGAGCTTCCAACTCCAAAAATTGTCAGAGTTATGTCGATTTTTAGCTCTCCAAATTTGGGGGAGGTCGCGAAAAATGGCATTTTTCGCCGACACCACCAAATTTGGAGAGTTAAAATCGACATAATTCCGCCAATTTCTGGAATGAGAAGCTCAAATTTTGGGGATTGTCTAATGTTAACATAGTCCACACCTGTACAAAATTTCCGAAAAATCAAAGGGAGTGGATGACAATTTTCCTTTTTTTTCTATGGATGATTTGACATGGAATTACCCTTTTGTCTTTTACGCTCAAAAGAAAAACTAGATATTGCATGCTATAACAATACTAAAGAATTACAAAACAAAAGATCCAAAATCCGAAATAGATGCTCCCATTAATGCGTATGGCAGCTTGACAATTAGAAACATTAATATACATAAACAAACATCTTTCTTTACTTTTTCTTTCTTGTTTTTTTCTTTAACTTTTTTTCTTTTTAAATTTTACAAGATTTGCTTTTTTTTTTTTTTAATGTTTTCATCTTTTACTTTCTTCTTTCTGCAATTTTCTTTTTAAATTTTTCTTTGTTAGTTTCTTTCCTTCTTTCTTTCTTTCCTTCTTTCTTTCTTACTTTTTTTCTCTTTCTTTCTTATTTTTTTACTTTTAGAAGTTTTCAGTTGCCCATTTATTGATTTGTTTTCTTTTACTTTCTTTTCTTGTAAACTATTTCTTTCTTTCTTTCTTTCTTCTTTCTTTCTTTCTTTCATTCATTCTTTCATTCTTTCTTTTTTTCTTTAACTTTTTTTCTTTTAAAATTTTACATGTTTTGATTTCACATTTTTTTTATTGTTTTCATCTTTTACTTTCTTTTTTCTGTAATTTTCTTTTTTAATTTTTCTTTGTTAGTTTCTTTCTCTCTTTCTTTCTTACTTTTTTTTATTTTCTTTCTTTTTTTTTTTTACTTTTTAGGAGTTTTTAGTTGCCCATTTATTGATTTCTTTTATTTTACAAGCTACAGTTGTAGAAGGAATCCAGAACGGCAGTCAACTAGATACACGCGTACGTTGAGACAATTAATAAATCAGTAATCAGCATTAACTAAGTAGTGAATTTGACAACTGAAAAAAATGTAATCATATATCCAATGACTGACGAGTCAAATTTGAACTTTTAGCGTTCCTTTTTTTTCTGCAGGACTGTTGTCCAGCGATCAGCGTTCCGTTTTCAATTCTCTCTCTCTCTCTCTCTCTCTCTCTCTCTATATATATATATATATAATATATATATATATATATATATATATATATATATATATATATATATATATATATATATAATATATAATATATATATATATATATATATATATATA
>CM042178.1:29754232-29761732 GCA_023376005.1 Doryteuthis pealeii | reverse complement strand
AAGGATCAGGATGAGGTCGAGCCTTGTCATTCAATCCTTCAAGGCCGCCGGCTGCAACTTATAACAGCCATTTTGGTTTCTACACTACTGTAAGTAAGTGTTAGGGTACTAATAATTATGTATCAATAGTAAGAGATTTCTATTCAATGATTTACAACTTTTTTTTTAAAAATAAGATATAAATGATGCAATTGATTCAATCAATCAATATTGTATTTAAAAGCGAAAAAAGCATACAAAAAAATAAACAAAATAACATGCAAATGACTTTCCCTTCTGTTACTTTTCAAATTTGAATTTTTAAATATCTTCCTAAATATAAATCAAATCTCTATTATTTTTGCTCAAAAACCAAGCCCTGGTGATAGTTAATGCTTATATATATTTACTATCTAAAATATCAAATGAAGAAAAAATCCATGCTGCTATCATTTAAATTTTATTTTCTAATTATCTTCACGAATATAAATCAAATCTCTATTAATTTTGCTCAAAACACAAGCCCTGGTGATATTTAATGTGTATATATATTTACTTTGTCGTTAATTGTTTGAAGTTTCCTCCGGGCATACACATAAACACAACTGCCCTTTATATATGTATAGATAGATAGATATACACTGAAATGACAGAAGCAAATTGACACCCAGATAAACTTAGATATTCATTTAGAATAAAATTCAGAGATACCTTTGGGCTAAATTTGCAAATCGGCCTCAAAATTAAAACGGAAAATTTTGACGACGATTTGCAACACATCAAACTAAAATCAGGTAAGTCAGGTGAGTAATTGTTTTATTTCATTTATTTAACGAATCTTGAAATATTTTCTAAACTGCACATAAGTATTTTAGTTTAGAAAATATTTCAAGTTGACAACGATTTGCAAGTTTAACCAAATTTTGACGACGATTTTGCAACACATCGAACTAAATTTTGAAATTAGAAATTATTTTAAAAATCCGATTCAAAATACTGGACTTTTTTGTTTTGTAAGTCAGGTTATTAATTGTTTTATTTCATTTATTTAACGAATCTTGAAATATTTTCTAAACTAAAATATTTATGTGTAGTTTAGAAAATATTTCAAGATTCGTTAAATAAATGAAATAAAACAATTACTAACCTGACTTACAAAAAAAAATCCAGTATTTTCAGGCAAGGTGTCCGGGCACGGCCCCTAACTAGAAACAACAGTTGGAATGTTAATTTCATAGTTTTAAGGGGTCCGCCAGCGTTTTTAAGTTTTTTTTTTTACATGCGTTAAAACAAACTGAAAAAAATGCCTGTTTTGAAGGCTTTTTCAAGTGTTTTTGACGCTCGATTTTCAGTATATGAATTTAAGCAAAATTTTTAAAGTTAACCAAAATTTTCAAACTTGCAAACTATCAGGCATCATTAGACCCGTTAGAGGCTTGCTAAAAATACCAAATTCAATGTTATTTTATTAATTAACAAATAAAACAATTACTAACCTGATTTACCTGACTTTAGTTTGATGTGTTGCAAATCGTCGTCAAAATTTTCCGTTTTAATTTTGACGACGATTTGCAAGTTTAGCCGAATTTTAACTCTCCGCCTGAACACTACCATAGTACCTGTCCACCTGGTAAGTGTATACGCACCAACACTTAGCGCCCGTCAAATAACAAAGGACAAATTTTATGATGAGTTTGAGTTGACAGTAAAAAAACATCCCCAAACAAAACCAACTTTACCTTCTTGATGACATTAATGCAAGAGTTGGTACTGACCACAATTCCTGGCCATCATGGCATTGGTAGAATTAACAAGAATGGACAAAGTCTCCTTGAGTTCTGCACATATCACAACCTATGCATCACCAACTCATATTTTTAGTCAAAACCTCGTCACAAAGTTTCCATGAGACATCTACGATCTGGCCACTGGGACCATTTGGACCTGATCATAACACGGCCCTTAGAAGTGTCCTCCAAACTCGTAGCTTTCACAGCGCAGACTGTAGCTCAGACCCTAACCCTAACCCTCGTATGCTGTAGAGTCAAACCCCAAATGAAAAATCTCATTTAGAGAGTATCACAATAAAGTACTAAGCTAAAGTAATCGGGGTGACCTAAAGTTGGTATCAACCAGACAACGAGGGAGTCTATCTCCTTTTCACTAGCTCTAGACCAAGGAGATATTTTGGCGTCTGGGGCGGAGTGCCATACCTTACCATCAGCTCCTCACTTTAACGTATAGATCCTTGTGCTACTCATAGAGTTGGCGAGGGCCGATATCGAACCAAGAATCTTGCGATTTCTAGTCCAGTGTTCTACCGACTAAAACTTAACCGGCACTACAGTTGGAAAGAAATTTAGGAGGAAATCTATTCAGCGCCGGGTATAGTCGTGTTCTCTTGCTGGTTTTTGCTAGAAAGTGTTCGTAATACAAGCTTTTGTGCTGTTCCTAATGCAATCAGGAACTTTGGTTCTTCGCCCTCTTCCCCTGGGGCCAACGGGTCTGACGAGATGCACGATTTTTCCTACGGTGGTCAATACGTATTCCTGGATAGCATCTTAGCTTGTCGAGTCGTCAAAGCGCATTCTCTCTCTTTTTTTCTTTTTTTCTTATTTTTCTTCTAATCAGATTGGACGCACAGACAGACAGATCGAAACATCTCGAAACACAATGGCCAACACAGGAATATTTCAAGCTGGTCTCAGGTTGCTTTTCTTCGTCGGTTGTCGGGTGAGATTTCCTTTTTGGCTAACGTGGAACTGGTTGAAATTTGTGGGTAGGAGCAACAACAACAAAAATAATACATTAGGGAAGGAATGGTTCTATTTCTGGAAACTAAGTAGATATTTTCATGACCTCCTATACCATGCCGGATTAACACATGGATAATTCTGTTAGGATAACTCAGACACGAATATATATATGAAGAAATAAATATTCAAAGGATGTATTCTTTATGAATTAATAAAACTAGCAAATATATGCACCCTCCGGGTGCAAGTATTTAAGTTTTAATGTAATGAAATATCGTATTAAATTAGAAACGCTAATGAAACTAAATAAGAATGCAGATAAAAAGATTTGAAACAGAGGGGAGTATAGTCGAAAAATAGAACAACTGAAATTTACTCTTCCATCACTCTCGTCTTTCATTGCTAAATTTTTCTAATTTAAGTATTTAGTTAAAAGAGGAAGTAAAAATAAAATGACAGTTATCTTTTCTTGTTAATGGATTTCATTTAAGATTAATTGAAGAGATTTTTGCTTATATTCATTAAAATAAAACCAAACAGTTAGAAACCAATAATACTAAGCATATATTTATTAAAATTACATTTTTAATATCAATATGCAGATTAGCATGCAGTTCACACACTAAACCGCTATTTTGTTGTATATATAAATACAATTGCATGTTATTAGTATGTATATATGATCAACAGTCTTAATGATGTAAAACAATTTTATTAATAATTGAGGTTTAAATAAAAAATAAAATCATGGAGAATGGGATGCAGATAACAAAGGGAATTGTGACTTGAATAGTAATATAGTTTCGGTTACAGACAGACAAACCCACAATCTCCATTATAATAAGATATATCATCAGAATTTCGTAATTTCGTATATTATATCCCATCGGATTTATTTCCATTTTACTAATATATATATAATATTTATATATATATATATATATATATATATATATATATTATATATATATAGAGAGAGAGAGAGAGAGAGAGAGAGAGAGATAATTTATCACAAATCACAAATGAATACTTAAACATAGCAGTTTATTTTATAAAAACATCATTTTCTTCTAGGGTGACAAAATTATTTCAAGAGGAACAATATACAATCTAAGCATATATTATTATATTATTTACTTATATTTAGAAAGCAATTACAATGCGTATAAAAAAATAAAATAATATTCAGTGTCTAATCAATTTCGAAGGAACTTCATCTTCAGAGACTGTTTTTGAAATGGACGCGGTCTTGTGTGTTTTTTGTTTATAACAAACACGCGTCTCAAATTATCAAATACTATTATATATCATTATGTATTATCTATTACTAAACTCTACAGCACTGAAAATCCCTCATCTAAAGATGATTAACAGACCGAAAAAAGAACATCCAGCAATTTTATGATGATATTCTATATATATATAATTTTTATGATGAAAACTAAGTGTATATTTTACCCAGTCAAGTACTTCTAAAATCCAAGATAATCAAATATCAAACACAATTGTTGTCAAATGTCGAACGTGACTGCTGACGTGAAAACAGCTCTTAGGAGCAAAAAAAACCACAAGTGTTAAACCTACTTCAGTAGGTTATCTATATATGCCTTTCAACTAAATCCGCTCTACTAACGTATTGAGCACTCCATATTCTCTATAACCGTGACTAATTCGGTCAATATTTGTATCGGCCGTCGATATTGCGATTAACTCGATATTCTATTCCCCGATAAGTCATCCTCTTTATCATATATATATATATATATATAATGGTAATATTATGGTTTCACACTCATAACTTAAAGTTTCATGGTAATCCAATCATCAGATGAGATCAATGGTTGAGATGTTAAAAACTAGCCGTGAAATGGTTGAGATGTTAAAAAACAAATTTTTTAGCGTTTATATGAAGCGTTTTTCACGCGATGGGAAATGTAAAGCTAAAAATTGTTTTTTTTTAACTGTGGCTTGTTTAACGTTTATGTGACGTGGATTGTGTTCACGTGATGTAATGTCATGACTTTAAATTTGTATTTAAAAAACATTATAATCAAACAAACTTGCATTGGTGTTAATGAACGCGGTGTTCAGATGATTTTTTTTAAATAAATAAATAAAAGGAGAGCGAAAATTCAGGAATCAATTAGGGTCAGGTGGTAAGTGACACAGTAAAAATTTGTTCAAATGCCTACATTTCGAAACGAGTTCACTTCTCTTATTTAAGAAGTTATTGCTTGTATTTTGTAATATACACAACTTTTCTTCTAAGCAGAGATCGCATTTACGTTATATATATATACATATATATATGTATATATATATAATATATGTATATATATATATTATATAATATATATATATATATATATCGTCTTGAGTTTATAGGTTTTATTTGGTTTGTTGTTTAATTGATTTAAAGGCATGTGAAACCATTACACACACACACACCACACACACACACACACACACATATATATATATATATATAATATATATATTATATATATATGTATATATAATGTGTGTGTGTGTGTGTGTGTGTATATATATATATATATATATATGTATTTGACCTATAGATGGAACTCTAATATATACTACCACTCCGAGTCAGATCGGAAATAGAAGTTATGGTTATGATGGGTTACTCCACATTGTCCATGCTTACGGTCGAGTCACTTTGAAAGCATCGGTTCCTGCTAGATCACTGAAGTTAAGCAGCGATGAGCCTGTTCAATACTTACATCGATGACCATTTAAGCAACAGCAGATACGGTAAGCAGCCTGATATCAAAACGATTTGATTCGGCATTAAATAATACGAAAAGAGTTTATATGCCGTTAAACATTATAAATAGATTATAGAATTACAATTATATATATATAATATATGGCTATGTGATGGTTATAAAATCCTGGACGAGGCTGGTTGCACTCACATAATAAGCGCTAATACTCTTGGAAAAGGTATGTATCCAACTATTCTCCCTGCAGCTATGGGTAAATAGTGGGAGAGACATTGGTATGAAAACCTGTCCAGGAGAAGGAAAACTCTGAATTCTAATCTGTTAAACTTATAAATTGACCTGGAGACCTGAGGACACTTGTGGTCATGAAATTAGATTTTTAGATAGATAGTTTTTGCCTCACACTCGCAACTTTTAAAAAATCTTTAGTCATTTGATTCCTGACAAGATCCAAATGTGTGTGTATGCGTTTCTACCTGGAGGGGAAAAGAAAATGAAAGTAGAATAAGATTTGGGGGGGGGGGGCTTATCGCTTTGCACAAAATAAAGTCAGATAAATGTATCAATTTATTCAAATTTTATGAATATATTTAAATTTATATGACACCACTACAAATTAGTTTTGGACATCTTAAGACATAAGCAAGAAAAGAAAACAGGAATATTTTTTAGCTATTAATGCCTTCCATATCATAAATTAACAAACGTGCTGTATGTATGATTATATGTCATATTTATTCAGTTTGATGTAAAATTTCTTGCTTGGATTTATGTCTGTACAAATTGTGTATCGGTTGAGAAGGTAAGAATTATGTAAAAAAAAGTTAAATGGACTGCACTAATAATACAGATTTCTTTTCAACTAATAGTTATATGAAATAGTTAAATGATTTAGTTCTTTTCTTTCTTTTTCTGTCCTCTTTCTCTCTTTGATACAAATTCGGTGCAGAGTGAATATAGTAAAATATTTCTTAATGTGCCAGTTGTTTTGTTATTTAAATTTTGGATCAAGTTTTAAGAATAAAAGATAAGTTCAAGCAATGACAATTTTATTTTGAATAGAAAGTTTTTGGTAAATTTCTTTTCATCTAAAGAGTTTGATTTTTCTCAAGATAACTTATTATTTAGTGATACGTATTAAGAGAAAAGTAAAAAACAAAAGAACCAACTGAGACAGTGATGTATACATAACCAAATAATACAATAAAAAACAATGCCCAAAAGGTAAATTTTATTTAACCCTTTTTAGCGTTAAACAAAACTCAAACTCCACAGTGTGTGCACAAATTTTGGGGTATCAGGGAAATGATTCATAATTAAGAACTAAGATGGACATGGATAGAAACAACACTCGATATGAAGATTTCCACAACCGAAAAGAACATAAATAGAATAGAAGATGTACAGAAGAAATAAGAGTATGTAATATTAAGCATAGACAAATATGACAATCACTTATAGAATATTGAAAAATATATCAACCAAAAGCTGATAAAAGCAGCAATGAGAATACTAATCCAGATAATTTGTAGAATCATGAAAATTTCTTATCTTCAGACAACAAGAGTAAAATAGCAACAAGACAACAAAAAAAGACAACAACAGTAAAACAACAAGAGTAAAATAGTAAAGAGTGAAATACCATCAGCTTACGCTGATGTGAAAAACTCAAAAGGAATAATAATAAATAATAATAATAATAATAATAATAATAATAAAACTCTCCAAATCCAAAAAGACCCAACAGACTACCCTAATCCAAAAAGACACAGAAAAAAGAATATACCCCAAGCAACTATAGACCCATAACTTGTCTACCCATGATGTGGAGAATATTGACTGCGGTAATAAATGAAGAAATATACTTTTCACTTAATTGGCGTAAACCTTTTTTCAGAAGAACAGTAAGGATGCCGCAAAGCAAAAAGAGGAACACATGACTTACTTTATATAGATCAACACGTCCTTAAAGAAGTCAAAAATAGGCGGAAAATATTGCAATGGCATGGATAGACTAC
>CM042178.1:29729232-29749232 GCA_023376005.1 Doryteuthis pealeii | reverse complement strand
GTTTGATTGTAAAAATATACTACCAAACATCAACCGGGAAGAAAAGAATTTTTTGTAAAAAAGAAAAGACCAAGATAATCGTACCAACCAAAAATAATCTATCAGTACAATATTTTGGCTAAAAGAAAAAACAATTTATATGCATATATATATATATATAAGATATATATATTCATACAAAACCGCCAGGAGACTAAAGCTAATTAGTAAAAAGTGTTCAATACCTAAGTAGAGCAAATAATAAAGATAAATCTAATGAGTCAGACGAACCTACTAAAAGTTTCGCTTAATGCTCTTCAGGGCTAAATCTGACAAGAGTCAGATCTTAGCCCTGAAGAGCATTAAGCGAAACTTTTAGTAGGTTCGTCTGACTCATTATATTTATCTTTATATATATATATATATATATATATAGGTACAAGTGATAACCTACTCGAGTTTCATCATAAGGATCTTCAGGGTTAAATCCACTGAATTAATCGAGATACCGATTAATTGCAGTCGACTACACGTGTGTATTCATCGCGTTAAACGAAGCGTTTAACGCGGTGAACACACACGTGTAGAATTCAGAGTTTTTTCTTTTCCTAGACTGGTTACCCAGCCAAGTTAAGAGTCCAGTCTGGCCTGCTATTTACACATAGCTGGAGGGCGAGTAGTTGGATGCATACCTTTCCCAAAGGTATTAGCGCAATGTGAAATGCAAACAGCTTCGTCCGGGATTTGAACTCGGGTCGACAAGTCCATTTCCCACTACTCTAACCATTACACCACGCGCCTCCAAAAGTGATATAGATTTCTTTTGAATAGTGGCAACGGAAAAACTAATCTGAAAAATCTACATCTCTCATTCTAAAGTTCTCTTAAATGATTCAATCTAAATGATTCTATCAAAAAAAATAGTAAGCCGAGGATTATAATGTTACATAATTATTGGATCCCTAATGCTTTTATAAGGTATTGTAGAAATCATAATGGCGATTAGTATACCTGATGGCCTTGAGAGTGAGTGACAGCGTTTGACCTCACTCTGACCTTGCGTTCTGGGGATAAACCGTGAGAACCGGAACCCCGATAGAAGGCCCTTCCGGTTTAATGATACTAAGTAAGTAACTTAGTCAGTTAGAACTTAGAAACCGAGCTAGCAACATGTAAGCCTCATCTGCGCAGATTGTCTGGGTGGGGATTTGGAATAAAGTAACATCAACATAAATCGAAGTCTTGTGTTTATTACTAAAAACTAACAATGACACAAGGCTTCTGAGAAGGAGTGATCCCCAACAGAAACCAGACCCGGAATCCTCAATAGAAGACCAGACGAGACCTTAGAAGATATACCAGACCAAGATAGATGATAGACGATCAGAAGCAAAGCCGGCCAGAAGAAAGACGACTAGAGTAAGAAGTAAGAAAGGTATATAACGTTATATAGATTTGGTATCGTGAAAAGACCAGTATATAACAATAAAGCAAAAAACAAAAAGCAAAATTCAGGTCAACCTCTCTCCCCTCTCCCCACCCACCCACCCCCAACTTATAGTGCTGATTTTGAAATCATGAAAATAGTAGAATTATCAAAATCACTACAGAATAAGAAATTCCGTTCTTCTAGAAAAGAAAAAGAAGAGGGAAAGCAAAAGAAAAAAAAAGGAGTGAAAGCGAAAGAAAAAAAAGAGAGAAAACGAAAGAAGACAAAAAGTCAGCAAAGAAAAAGAAAAAACGAAAAGAGAAAGCGAAAGAAAAAAAAAGAAAAAGAGCGAAAGAAAAAATTAAAAAGCGAAAGAAAAAGAAAGGAGAAAAAGAAAAAGAAAAAAAGAAAGAAAAAAAAAGAGGGAAAGCGAAAGAAAAAGGAGTGAAAGCGAAAGAAAAAAGAGAGAAAACGAAAGAAGATAAAAAGAAAAAAGTCAAAAGAAAAGAAAAAACGAAAAGAGAAAGCGAAAGAAAAGAAAAGAAAAACAGCGAAGAAAAAAAAAAAGAGCGAAAGAAAAAAGCGAAAAGAAAAAAAGAAAAAGAGAGAAAGAGAAAGAAAAAAGACGAGGGGAAGCGAATGAAAACAAAAAGAGGGAAAGCGAAAGAAAAAAAGAGAGAAAACGAAAGAAGACAAAAGAAAAAAGTCAGCAAAAGAAAAGAAAAAACGAAAAGAGAAAGCGAAAGAAAAGAAAAAGAAAAGAGCGAAAGAAAAAAATTAAAAGAGCGAAAGAAAAAAGAAAGAAAAAAAAAGAAAAAGAGAGAAAGAGAAAGAAACAAAGACGAGGGAAAGCGAATGAAAAAAAAGAGGGAAAGCGAAAGAAAAAAAAAGAGAGAAACGAAAGAAGACAAAAGAAAAGTCAGCAAAAGAAAAAGAAAAAACGAAAAGAGAAAGCGAAAGAAAAGAAAAAAAAGAGCGAAAGAAAAATTAAAGAGCGAAAGAAAAAAGCGAAAGAAAAAAAAAAAAAAAAGGGAAAGAGAAAGAAAAAAAGACGAAAGCGAATGAAAAAAAAAAAGCGAAAGCGAAGAAAAAAAAAGAGAAAACGAAAGAAGACAAAAAGAAAAAAGTCAGCAAAAGATAAAGAAAAACAAAAAGAAAGCGAAAGAAAAAAACAGAAAAAGAGCGAAAGAAAAAAATTTAAAAAGCGAAAGAAAAAAAGAAAAAAAGAAAAAAAAAGAGGGAAAGAGAAAGAAAACAAAGACGTGGGAAGCGAATGAAAAAAAAAAGAGGGAAAGCGAAAGAAAAAGAAAAAGGAAAGAAATCGAAAGAAAAAAAAGAGAGAAAACGAAAGGAAACAAAAAGAAAAGAAAAAAAACAGCAAAAGAAAATTGTCATCTATTGTTATCTTCTTAAATGTAATAAACTTCTCTTAAATGATTCAATCTGTAAATGATTCTATCTGAAAAATGTGATTAAAAAAAAACTATCTATCTTCTTAAATGTAAGTAATACATTGATAATGTCATATTTAGATAAATCTTAGATTAATCTTCTGAAATTTTTAGAATTTAGAAAAAGTATTTTAAAACATTTTTTCATTATGTTTTGTTGATACACTGCGTTAAAGGAGGAGGTGAGCCTTGTGTAACGGTTATCAATTGCACAACCCCCAACATGAAGCTGAATGAAGATGGTGACTGGAAAGTGTTAGTGTGCTACATAAATTGTCTATAAATCATGTACGGTAGTGGAGAAATTGAAAATAACGGTAAATTCCCGATTCATGGAAAAATGCAGTACAAGTGATTGACAGAACTAAATTTTTTAATCGACCTCGGCTCCCATAGGCCAGAGCCGAACATGAGAACAGAAAAATAGTTATAAAGTCAGTTTTGGCTAGATAACGAAACGGGACAGACGCAAAATGGCATCTGGTCGTCGGAGGCCATTTCTATATATGATATATGATTTTTTTTAAAATAGTAACAACGGTAGTAACCTAATCTGAAAAATCTACAAAAGAATCTCTTTGATAATTCCATATGTAAATTTTTCCATTGTGTTTTTTTTGTTGATACACTGTAGTGCGGAGGCTAGCCTAGCGTAATGGTTATCAATTGCACAAAAACATTATTCAAATTGAATATGGATGCAAATTTTTAGGGGTCTTTCCAATTATCCATTTCACGCACTACCAGCAATTCACTGCCAAACGTAGCAATGCGAACCACATACATTTCATAAATTCAAATTTGCTTTGGAAAAGAATAGTCAAATTTCAAACAATCGCCTTGGATGTCAAGATGTTGTAGAGTAGCTATCACCCCTTCAGCGTGTATATGTGTGCGTGTGTGTGTGTGTGTGTGTGTGTGTGTGTAACTTTTTAAAACTTTCTAAAAATAATTATATATATAATCCTGTTATTACTATAATATATAGACGGGTCTATATCTTAATGCAGAATATAACATATACATATTTACCAACCCCCTCTCCACGAATAGGAGGTGGAAAATGGTCAATTTCTTAAGCGGACTTTAACAGGTTTGAATTCAGAGCTGCCCTTCTCCTAGACTGGTTGCCTAACCAAGATTAAAGATCCCGGTCTGCGATACTATTTACGTATAGCTGGAGGGACAAAAGTTATTCATACCTTTCCCAAGGGTATTAAAGCTATTTGAAATGCAAACAGCCTCATCCAGGATTTGAACTCGTCTCACCATGTCCAATTCGTACGGCTATAATCATCACACGACAAGCACCCCCCACTCTAGTGTCTATATGATTATACTGAACATGACAATCTTTAAATATCCGAAATTAAAGATAAATAAATATCAATAAGTTTTGGGAGAATAAGTCACCATAAGTGGAATATAACCTACTTCAAAACAAACGGAAAATCTGGGAAGGGTCGGCTGGTGTAATGGTTAGAGTCTCCAACTGTCAGCTTGACAGTCAGGGTTCAAATCACACACAAAGCAGTCTTCCTCTCTAGAGCTCTGCTGATGAGGCCTAATAGGCCGAAATATACATACAGAAATTGATTTTTTTTTCGATTAGTTTAGCCTTACATTTGAATAGATATGCCTGCCTAATTCATTAATTATTAATTAATTTTCAAAAGTTTGGATGGCCTGGCTCAAAGCCTTAAATAGTCTCGGAGTAAGGACTTTGGGAGTTGGTTAATAAGCTGATTAATATTCAAACTGATCTCATTTCGTGTGGCTACGTCGTATTTGACCCTCCTCTATTTCTTGTAAGTTATCATGTTATTGTTTTGTAACTTATTGTTCTGTGTTTTTGTATGTATCCGTTAGCACCGGTACTGGTGCTGAACAGATATATTTTCCTCTGTGTATCATTTCACCTCGACGATACAACACAAAAAAAACTAAGTTGAATTTTTTTATATATATCAAATTGTTGAATGGAAAGTGTCAGCGTGTTACACAATTGATAAGTTGCCTATAAATTATGTACGGTAGTGGAGAAATTGAAAATAACGGTAATTTCCAGAATCATGGAAAAATGCAGTATATATATTTACCAACCCCTCCGCACGAGCAGGATGCGACACAAGGTCAATTTCTTATGCGGAGTTCAACAGGTTTGAATTCAGTTTTCCTTCTCCTAGACCGGTTGCCTAACCAAGGTTAAAGAGCTCAGTCTGCCCTACTATTTACCCATAGCTGGAGGGAGAGTAGGATTCATACCTTTCCCAAGTGTATTAGCGCTGAGTGAAATGCAATCACCATCTGCAGGATTTGAACTTGGGGCTACGAGTCCAAATGCAGTATAAGTGATTAACAGAACAGATTCTTTAATTGACCGCGGTTCTCATAGGCCAGAGCCGAATGTGAGAATAGTTAGAAAATCAGTTTTGGTTGGGTGACGAAACGGGACAGACGCAAAATGGCATTGGTCATCCGAGGCCATTTCTATATATGATATATGATTTTTTTTTTAATAGTAACAACGGTAAACCTAATCTGAAAAATGTGCGTCTCTTATAAGAATCTCTTTGATAATTCCATCCGTAAATG
Organism: Doryteuthis pealeii; assembly: GCA_023376005.1. NCBI lineage: Eukaryota > Metazoa > Mollusca > Cephalopoda > Myopsida > Loliginidae > Doryteuthis > Doryteuthis pealeii. The sequence goes on along the minus strand of CM042178.1, from coordinate 29,743,778 downwards.
ATTCCATCTAAAAAAATTTGATTTAAAAAATCCACTGTGATCTTCTTAAATGTCAGTATTACACATAAAATGTCATATTTAGATAATACATAGCTTAATCTTCCGAAATCTTTAGAATTTAAAAACAGCATATAAAAACATTTTCTATTGTGTTTCGTTGATACGCTGCGTTAAAGTGAGGAGGCGAGCCTCGTGTGACGGTTATCAATTGCACAACTCCCAACATAAAGCTGAATGAAGATGGTGACTGGAAAGTGTCAGTGTGTTATATACTTGGTAAGTTGTCTAGAAATTATGAATGATAGTGGAGAAGTTGAAAATAACGATGTTTTCCCGAATCATGGAAAAATACAGTATACAGGGTGTTCGGGATAAATTTGACACTTTCATAAGGAAAAAGAAAAAGTGCTTGGTAACTACAAGATTTAATGGATGGTAAAGAAATTCAAGAGGAACTGAAATTACACTACTGTCAACAAGTTTCACTCAAAATAACCGCCATTAGCGTCGATCACAACCTCAATCCTGCTCAGGAACCTGGAGCAGGCTGATGTTATAGTTTCCCTGGTAAGGGTCTCAAAAAGTAACTTAATTCTGTCGATTAACTGGGCTTTTGTAGTACTGGCAAAGCAATTGGTGTCTTTCTCATCGACATAATAATCCATGGGGTTAAGATCAATGTAAGTGATTGACAGAACTTAACCTTTTGATTAAACGGGACAGATGCAAAATGACGTCTGATCGTCAGAAGGCATTTCTTCAAGCATGTTTGCATTAACTTGGGATTAAATAAAAGACGTCTATAAAAAAGAAAAAAAAAATCAAGACTTGTGTTCGTTATTAAAAGTAACGGGGAGCACAGACAAGAAGAGATGTCAAGAAGGAAGACCCAAGAAGGAATACCAGAAGAAAAGAGAAGCCTGTCTAGATCCAGAAAGACAGACCGATCCAGCTTAGTAGTAGCAGAATATCATAGAAAGTCTGAAGAAAAGAGGATTTGTCTTAAATTTTAAATGAGGCTTGATAATTTGTTTTATTTTGATTTTTTCGGATTCACCTTTATTGTTATATATACAAAGTTTAGGTTGGTGCATCAGTCGATGAAATAAACTCTCTCTCTCTCTCTCTCTCTCTCTCTCTCTCTCTCTCTCTCTCTCTCTCTCTATATATATATATATATATATATATATATAAGTTAAGAGAAAGGAAATGAATCCGACGGTATGAGTATAGATAAAAGGATATGAAAACAACACAATATGCTGTTAAAGTGAAAAGATTATATATCCTATTCATAGCTAATATTGAACAATATTTCGATTTATAAAAATCATCTTCAGAGCTTGTTTATACTCCAGCCTTATCAATAGCGGAGACGAAAATAATATGAATTTAAAACGAAAACATTGATGTTGCAAAAAAGGTTATGCGGAAGTTTAAAATATAAGCAACCGCCAACGCTTTTCTCGGTCAGCGACAGTTATGTATCTCTTATTGTAACAGTTTTTGAAAAAAGAAGACATATTCCAAACTCAATGATAGACAAATTCTCTTTTTTAAACAGGATGAGTATTAACCCGTTGACGGTAGGTCTGCAACGGATTTTTATCTATACTCATATATATATATATATATATATATATATATATATATAAGTAATTGGTAATTTGCTTGAAGCATTGTTAAGTATGTTATAAAATATTAAAATTCGAAGGCAATACAATGCGTATAAAAAATAAAAACAAAAATATGTTTTTTATGTCTTATCCATTTCGAAGCAAGAGCTTCATCATCAGAGTTTATTTTCAGAAATGGACGTGCGTGCAATTTCTCTTCTTATTTCTTTTTCCTCTCCTTTTTTTCTCTCTTTCTTCTTCTCCTCCTTTATGAATGAAATGGGCGAATAACTGTAATTTCTTATTTCTCTCTCTTTTTTTTTTTTTTTTTAAGTTTGTGGAGAACAAATATTCCTAACATCGGCTGTCATCCGGTCAAATGTTGCAAGTATGTTGCCAGTGTGTAGCGATGTCAAAATTCAAAAATAAAAAATTAATAAATTAATAAAAACCGTCAGTAGAAAAAAAATTACATATATATATATATATATATATATCGTCATTTATATACCCGATGCAAAGTGATATATAACATAAGAACTGCCAATTCTTTTCTGGAAGTGGTCCTTAAAGTGGAAGGGAGAATTGTTGAATGTGGGGTGAATGGGTTTGGTCTTTGAAAGAAAATTTCTTACTTCCCAAAAGCTTAATTCTAAGGTAGAGAGGAATCGAGGAAAAAAATCGGGTTTTTAAAATCAGAATAAGAGATTGATTCTGTTGGAACGATTACTAGTGATTCGTTATTTTTTTTCCGTATTCTGTATATCTAACTTCTTTAGTAATCCAAAAAAAACACACACACACACATATTATATAATATATATATATATATATATATATATATATAATAATAATAAAATTCGAAGGCAATACAATGCGTAAAAAATAAAGACAAAAAGATGTTTTATATGTCTAATCGATTTCAAAGCAAAGCTTTATCATCAGAGTGTATTTTCAGAAAATACACTCTGATGATAAAGCTTTGCTTTGAAATCGATTAGACATATAAAACATCTTTTTGTCTTTATTTTTTTACGCATTGTATTGCTTCGAATTTTTTATTTTATAACATACTTAACAATGCTTCAAGCAATTACCATTACTTTTATATATATATATATATATATATATGTGTGTGTGTGTGTGTGTGTGTGTGTGTATGTGTATTTGGGCAGCATTCTTTCATTTATACATGTAGAATTAAACAAAAGACACATCTCCTGTTTAACAATTTTATTTTTGATCTTTTCGAGTTTTCTGGTAAACTTTTTAATATTTGGGTGGAATTCGTGGATAAGTCCACCAAAATTCAGGTCCCGAGTACTTTACGGCACTTCGAAGTGCCATCATCAGGGGTGATGTGTTCCAGTTTTTTTTTTAATTATATTAATGTGGAGGCTGGAAGGAGAAGAATTGATGAGAAAGGTGTTATAGGCATTTTAAAATGTGTGTACTGCATTGGAAATTAATTTTGTTTAAGGATGGTTTGTATTGTTTTATGTATAGAGCTTCTAATAGCTCTATTTCACAACACCTAAAATTACATTCATGCCCCCACTCTAATTACCGAAATGTCCTAACGGAAAATACACACAATCTTCACAAAGAAAAAATAAACAAAAACTCCAAATACTAGAAGCTTTATACATAAAACAATACAAACCATCCTTAAACAAAATTAATTTCCAATGCAGTACACACATTTTAAAATGCCGATAACACCTTTCTCATCAATTCTTCTCCTTCCAGCCTCCACATTAATATAATTCTAAAAAAACTGGAAAACATCACCCCTGATGATGGCACTTCGAAGTGCTGAAAGTACTCGAGACCTGAATTTTGGTGGACTTATCCACGAATTCCACCCAAATATTAAAAAGTTGACCAGAAAACTCGAAAAGATCAAAAATAAAATTGTTAAACAGGAGATGTGTCTTTTGTTTAATTCTACTGAAGAAGGATTGTTTTATTCATTCCTGTTGGGTATTCAATTTTTTTAAACCAATTCTTTTTAAAACATTTTTTTTAAAGTCATTTTTTAATCTATTCAATATATAGATGTGAACCTAACAGGTACCAATTACTAGGATTCTATCGTTAAATATCATGGGTCACCACCCAATGCCAATAGGTGTGTACATTGGAAGATTTTACCCCTCTGCAGAGGTGCAGTCGGCGTATTCTACTGCCCCAAGTAGACAGGACGGTGTTACTCCTTCTGCAAGCGTGCAGTCGGCGTATTTTACAGCCCAAGCACACAGGATGGCGATACCCCTCTGCAGGTGTGCAGTCGGTGATTCTACAGCCAAGCACACAGGATCGTGATACCCCTCTGCAGGTGTGCAGTCGGTGATTCTACAGTCCAAGCAGACAGGATGGTGATACCCCTTCTGCGGGTGTGCAGTCAGCGTATTCTATAGCCCAAGCACACAGGATCGTGATACCCCTCTGCAGGTGTGCAGTCGGTGATTCTACAGTCCAAGCAGACAGGATGGTGATACCCCTTCTGCAGGTGTGCAGTTAGCGTATTCTATAGCCCAAGCACACAGGATCGTGATACCCCTCTGCAGGTGTGCAGTCGGTTGATTCTACAGTCCAAGCAGACAGGATGGTGATACCCCACTGCGGGTGTGCAGTCAGCGTATTCTATAGCCCAAGCACACAGGATCGTGATACCCCTCTGCAGGTGTGCAGTCGGCGTATTCTACAGCCCAAGCAGACAGGATCGTGATACCCCTTCTGCAGGTGTGCAGTCGGCGTGTTCTACAGCCCAAGCAGACAGGATGGTGATACCCCTCTGCTGGTCTACAGCTCCAGTCGACAGGGCGATTTTACCCCTCTGGACTAGCGCAGTCGGCATATTCTACAGTCGCAGCCGACAGGGCTATCGTGATGTAAGGCAAAGAAAAGCATTTGATTCGTTCAGCTGACAAGTCTTTGCTTATTTAGCGATCAATGGTTGATGATAATGAAATAAATAAAAAACTATTCTCTTTCAATTTACGATGACATACACTTATTAATGGGAAAATATTCATAAACGTTGCGCGCGGCGAATGGACGTAAAGATGTAATTATATTGCCAAATGATCAAACTGAACAACAAAAGACTATTATTTATGTCTCAATTTTGGAAATAGATTAGAAGGTAGAGATGCAAGAAATATTCATTAGCCGTTGCAAAACACTAGCAAGGATAACTGGTGATGCTGGGGACAAAAATATGTGTCGAAATGATTTAATAAAATAATTCTGATATATATATATATAGGGTGGCACGCTGTGTAATGATTAGCAAGCTAGATTCACAGACCGTTGTTAGTGAGCGCTTCTTACTTCTGGCCTTGTGCCGCATCTAAGCTAAGCTTGGTGAATAACTATCTAGGCGTAGTGTAATGTTTATCGTCAAGGAAATGGACACGGCGAGACGAGTTCAAATCATGGATGAGACTGTTTTCATTTCCCATGGCGCTAATACCATTGGGAAATGTATGCATCCAACAACTTTGCTTTCCTATTCAGTACTAATGGATCTGCGAGACTAGCTTGTTAACCATTAGACCACAATAGGACTCCCCTGTTTACTCAACCCATTCACTAGAGGTATGATGTGACACAAGGTTGCAAATATATGGCATTCAATGAGGATCGAACTCTCTATTCAGTAGCAATGGATCGGTGAGACTAGCTTGCTAGCCAATTACACCGAGATGGGATGTGCAAATAACTCAAGTAATTGTTTGTACAAGTTTCAATGAGCAAGAGTCTAACAATGCACTTGTATAATTTTTTTTATTGGAAATATCTGAAGTAATTTCATTTTTTTTTGTTGACCTTATAGAACTTATTCACATTTCTCAGTTACAAATGAATCAGTATTTTTCAAGCCTTTTATTTATGTTGCCTTTGATACAATTTTATACTATTGAACTATTTCTTTTGAAGCACTATCTATACTGAATTTAAAATGTCTAACTAAAAGCATGTTTAATTAACCTTGCCTACTGTTCTTTCTGTTACACCAAATTCCTATGAAAATTTAATATCTCCATTGGAATGCATTGTATGAGCAAACAATAAAATTCAAAGGTCTCACTTGCAAATATAATGTCTTTTTTATTAGGATCAGCTCAGCATAAGAAAAGGAAAACTCTGAATCTATAAGGAATATAAACATTAATTATACTATATATTTTTTTATTTTCAAAATTCCTCGCATACGACGATGACGTCACCGTCACTATTTCTCTATCGCCGTGGAACGTTTTCTTCAAACAATTTCAAAAAAATTATTTCTTCGAACATTTCAGAAATTCTCCGTATTTTAACCGCTTTGATTTAAAACACCAATGATTTATTCTGACGAAAAAATGTAGTTTTCTATTATTATTATTTTATTTTGTATTTAGAATAATAATAGATAGAGTGCGTATGTACATGGATAAACTACTGGCCGAAACACGTGTCAGTGAAATAAAATAAAATCTATTTTATCCATTCAGCATTTTGTTTCCTTTATTTTTACTTTCAACATACCGTCGGATTCGCTTACATTTTCAATATACATACTATATATATGCATAAACCATATATATATATATATAATATATATATATATATATATATATATATATATATATATATATATATATATTTATCTAGTTTCTTTTATATATATAATATTTAGTTTCTTTTATATATATATATATATATATATATATATATATATATATATTTATTTAGTTTCTTTTATATATATATATATATATATATATATATATATTTAGTTTCTTTATTTAGAATATATATATATATATATATATATATATATATATATATATATATATATATATATATATATATATAAATAAAAGAAACTAAAAAAAAACTACCGAGTTTTCTGATATTTATTCATAGATTAACATATTCTGATAACAACATTATTATAATATAATACTTTAATTCTTCACACCAATGCCCAAACCTGGGATATGTACTTCCAAAAAAACGGATACAGATACAAAAATATATCTCAAATATATATACTCACTAGAAGCATACGGAGACGCAAAATCTACAACATATATATATATATATATATATATATATATATACTTAAAAATTGGATATATATACACGCTATATATACACAAGTATTTTATCTACATAAACTTTATATATGCATAAGGATTATATAAACATACACCCACTATATATATGCATAAACATTGTATATATACTCAACATATGCGTGAAGTTCGTATATATATATATATATATATATATATATATATATATAATAGTATTTGATAATTTGCTTGAAGCATTGATAAGTATATTATTATTTATTTATGTTAAGAAAACAATTACAATGCGTATAACAATAAAATAATGTTCAGTCTTATCGATTTCAAAGAAACTTTATCATCAGAGACATCTGAAATGGACGCGGTCTTGTGTGGGTTTTTGTACGTGATAAACACGCGTCTTGTGGGTTTTTTTTATAACGCCACGCGGAAGGGTCGTGATAGCAGTTGTTCAATCAATTTTCAATTTCGGTGTGGTGAACCCGTAGATCTCGTCAGATTATCCACCTGCGCTCCCCAAATACATTTAGTCACCTTGCCGCGGCTTGACACTGATACTAATCTTTGGGGAAGGAGAGCATGCGGTGCGTGTCGCACAAGCGCACATGTCTACGTGTCAACATGTGCAGATATTTCTACAAGTCCTACGGTGATAGAGGAACGGTGGCGTGTGCAGGTTTGATGTGCTGGAAGCACACAGTTGTGAATCTACACGTGGTGAGGTTGTGAGGGACTGAGCAGCCCCTTGCCAGACATCTGGGACCTAAACAAATATCAAGCTAGCCAACAACCTGCGGCTGGCGGCTGTTCACATCAGCAGGGCGGAAACAAGAAAATGTTACAACAACAAACCGATGCCAACAATAGCCACCTGGAATGTTCGGACACCTCTCGAATCCCCGAACAACGAACTGGTACCGTGGCAAAGAACTCTCGTTATGGTGCAGACAGCGTGAGCCTTGCTGAAGTCCACCTCCGCGATGAGGGCCAATTGACAGAAGTGGGGGCCCGGGTACACATTCTTTTGGAAAGGCAGGCCGTTGGTAGCTGTAAGAACCTGAGGTAAGGTAGCACGAGCACCCCATTCTGAAGCGGCCTCTGCGTAAGCGGCATATGACGGACAGCATGGACACATTTCCTACTTTTAAGACTGACCATATATGTGACCTGTGTGGCAGGGTCTGCCTGTCGAGGACTGGTCTTCTCAGTCACACACAGTCGCATGTGAGAGGAAGTCGAGAAAGGGGTTCATGTGTGACAGGAAACATAAAGACAAATTTGGTCCAGTGGGCCATCTGCGTGCTTACAACCGAACTACTTGTAGAAATGGCATTCTTCTGCGAAGAAATGGCAAGCACCATACATATATATATATAATATAAAATATATATAATAATTGTAGTATAATATAATATATATGATTATGTAATTATACATATACTTTATATATATGTAATTATGTTTCAATAGATCTTCATCAGGGTTTTCGTGAGGAAAAAATAAATGTATCACAGAAAATGTTCAATTTCTCCTAATATTACATATGTAATTATACATATACATTATGTAATTATATATAATATATATATAGTATAATATAATATGATATATGTTGTGATGTTAGTTCAACAGTAAAAAAAAGAAGTCAAGTCGAGGTAGGGTAAAAAGAGACAAGTGTATTTATAATAAGGTACAAGAACGGCTAGCTTGCGGCTAAACAGTAACAGTACGGTAACAGTACAACCTTTTCACTCGGTGTCTCACTATTTATAGTGAGAACCGGTGTATATTCTCCACTGTAGGAACGGCCGGTACAACAATATATATAATAATTTATATAAAAACATAATAAAATAGAATTATGTGCTTCAATGTGCTTCAATGTTTGGCTCTTATGAATTATATTTTTCTTTTTAAATTTTAAAACATAAATGTTTTTTGTGAACATATTAACATACGCGTATCTGAAGCTCGCTCGTACCTCAAATTTTAGCGAGCAACACAAATCAAAACTTCGTAACTCGGAAAACTCGTAAACAGGGGCACTCGTAAATCAAGGCATGTCTGTACTGTACTCTGATCTGGAGCAGAATAATACTAATCTATCCGTAAATTATACCGCATTTTTACTGGTAAAATAGTTCAGTATGTAAAATGCATAATGATCTCTCTCTCTCTCTCTCTCTCTCTCTCTCTCTCTCTCTCTCTCTCTCTCTCTCTCTCTCTCTCTCTCTCTCTCTCTCTCTGTCTCCCCATTCCCCCACTCACTCATTTTCTTTTGTCCTTCTTTCTTTCTGCCCTTCTTCGTCCTCTAATCCACATTCTTCTCTCTCTCTCTCTCTCTCTTCTCTCTCTCTCTCTCTCTCTCTCTCTCTCTCTCACACACACACACACACACACTCTCTCTCTCTCTCTCTCTCTCTCCCATTTCCCCCACTCACTCATTTTTTTTTGTCCTTCTTTCTTTCTGTCCTTCTTCGTCCTCTAATCCACATTCTTCTCTCTCTCTCTCCTCTCTCTCTCTCTCTCTCTCTCTCTCTCTCTCTCTCTCTCTCTCTCTCTCTTCTCACTCTTCTTATTTTCATTTCATTCCATTGAAACCGATTAGTGTCATCTCTACCACCTCTCTCTATATATCTTTCCCCAATCTTTCTCCTCTTTCTTTCTTCCTTTCTTGCTTTCTTTTTTATATGTTTCTGGTGTGTAGCATGTCCTTTTTCTTCCGTCATTTTTTACTGGAAAATCGTTCATTATGTAAAAAGTATAATAATCTCTCTCTCACTCTCTCTCTCTCTCTCTCTCTCTATAATATATATATATATAATATATATATATATATATATATATATATATATCTCCCTCTATCTATCTATCTATCTATCTCCCATCTTTTTATTCCATAGAAATGGTTAAATAGTTCAATATGTGAAAAGAATAATAACCCTCTCTCTCTCTCTCTCTCTATCTATCTATCTATCTATCTATCTATCTTTTCATTCAATAGAAATGGAAAAATAGTTCAATCTGTACACAGGATAATAACCCCCTCTCTTTCTCTTTCTCTCACCCTCTCTCTCTCTCTCTCTCTCTCTCTCTCTCTCTCTCTCTCTCTCTCTCACACACACACACACATTCTCTCCTCTCTCTCTCTCTCCTCTCTCTCTCTCTCTCTCTCTCTCTCTCTCTCTCTCTCTCTCTATCTATCTATCTATCTATCTCCTATCTTTTCATTCCATAGAAATAGAAAAATAGTTCAATATGTAAAAGGAATAATAACCCCTCTCTCTCTCTCTCTCTCTCTTCTCTCTCTCTCTCTCTCTCTCTCTCTCTCTCTCTCTCTCTCTCTCATCTTTCATTTCATTCCATTGAAACCGATTAGTGTTATCTCTACCGAACTCTCATCGCCTCTCTCTATATCTTTTTCCCAATCTTTCTCTTTCTTTCTTTCTTTCTTTCTTTTTTATATATTTCTGTTGTGTAGCATGTCCTTTTTCTTCCGTCATTTTTGACTGGAAATATGATAGTCGTATAAATATTTGAATCTTGTTCACCTGGTTGATAAGAATTGTTCGCTGACGGGCACAAAGATCTTCAAATTGAATTTCATTGCGACGCTCTTCAGCTGGGAATTTTGCAAACTGTTTCGCGCCCATTCAACTTTATTGATTATTCATTGGTGACGTATTCAGGGCGTTGTCAGCAAAATGAGGATGATTAGTGGCAATATGGCGGATTCAGCTTTCTTTTTCATTTCAAAAGAAAGTGCACGATCTTTCAAAACGACAAACTTACTATTGGGTAGGTCGATTTTAGAACTGTAACATCTTCCCTGCTCTAGAAATTCCTACTGTATATTCCAAGAGAAGTTTCTGGACACAACTCTAGAAATTCCTACTGTATATTCCAAGAGAAGTTTCTGGACACACCTCTAGAAATTCCTACTGTATATTCCAAGAGAAGTTTCTGGACACACCTCTAGAAATTCCTACTGCATATTCCAAGAGAAGTTTCTGGACACACCTCTAGAAATTCCTACTGTATATTCCAAGAGAAGTTTCTGGACACACCTTCCTAGAAATCCTACTGTATATTCAGAGAGACGTTTCTGGACACACCTCTAGAAATTCCTACTGTATATTCCAAGAGAAGTTTCTGGTCACAACTCTAGAAATTCCTACTGTATATTCCAAGAGAAGTTTCTGGACACACCTCTAGAAACTCCTACTGTATATTCCAAGAGAAGTTCTGGTCACAACTTTTTTTCAAATCCTTTTTTTTGCAAGCACCAACAAATAATTATCTACTGTTAATGACTGTTTTTACTAATGGGTTCCAATGTTTCACTACTGCATCGTTCGTTTCGAACCACTACCATTCCTACAACCTCCTACTACCAATTGTATTACCTTCTACTTCTAATTCCTTGCTACCACTCGTTCTCGTTAAAAACGAGACACGAAACCATACCATCGTTTCCTACCTGATGATGGCAAACTGTATTGCCGAAAGCGCTCGTATCGAAACCTTTGGTGGACTGTTACACCAGTTCCACCCCGACACCAAAACGATGGCCCGAAAATCAGAATGGATCAACCAAAAACTCGTCCGACAAGAATTGTCAGTACAGTTCAACAAAACTTGTATGAAAGAAAAAATGCTGCCCAAAATACACTTATTTTATATATATATATATATATATATATATATATATACTATATTATATATATTATATATATATATATATGAAAGTAAACAAACAATCTGTTTGAGATGGTGACAATTTTGGGGAGAATATGTGCTTAATTGAAGTCATACCTAATTTGAAAATTAATTAGTTGATAATTAATGAATTAGGCGAGCATATCTGTTCAAATGTAAGGCGTAAACAAATCGAGAAAAAGTTCATTCATTAATTATCAACTAATTAATTTTTCAAATTAGGTATGACTTCAATAAAGCACATATTCTCAACCTAATATAATATATATATATATATATATATATATATATATATATATATATATATATAGTGTCCAATTGCAGCTTTAACTTTTTGGTTGCCGTGGTATTAGTAATTTATCCAAGGGTGCTTAATTTATCATAAACGTAGAGCTTATAATACATATCAAATTTTCTACTATTACTTATGTAGAAAGTTTTGTAGAAATAACAACAAGATGTTTTGCTGACAGAAATCCGTTTCAACCATATGCGGTCTTTATCAAAGCAACATTGTAAACGGAAAAACGAAATAAATATATCATCAATCACGAGGCACAGAACGCTCTCGATCAGTACCGGAATTTTCAAATAATTTTTAAAAAATGCGTATTTTAAGATAAAAATGAAATAAATTTTTATTTTTAAAATTATAAGCATTTTTATCATTAAAAAACTCGAAAGATTTTGCAGTAAAGGGGTATATAAGTATCAAAAAGTTCAGGAAAATGTTCCGGCTACAAAAGAATGTTTTAAAAATATAATACGTTTCAACCGTACTAAGATGAAGATGGGAAATTGTGTGTGTGTGTGTGTGTGTGTGTGTGTGTGTGTGTGTGTGTGTTTGTGTTGGGTGGATAGATAGTTAGATAGATATAATTGATTTATTACGTCATGTTTTGTTTCATATATAAATGAATAGATATCGTCGTTAATGAAATCATATGGAAATACACCATCGATATATGAACCTTTTGCTGGGAGGCTATTGTGTGAGCGTTATGATAATTAACCCTGAAAATGCCAGGAACAGGTTCTCTGATTAATAACGAAACGCTTACCAGACCAGCACACACACTTATATATATAGTTTTACACACACACACACACACACACACACACACACATATATATATTATATATAATATATATATATATATATATATACTAGCAAAATATGCACCTCCGGCGTGCAAGTACTTAAGTTTTAATATAATAAAATATCATATTAAATTAGAAAGGCGAATGAAAATGAATAAGAATACAGATAAAAAGATTTGGAACAGAGGGGGTATAATCGAAAAATAGAACAACTTTGAAACTAACTCTTCCATTATTTTCCATTACTCCCGTCTTTCATTGGTAATTTTTCCTTATTTAACTATTTAGTTAAAATAAGAAGTAAAGAATAAAATTACAGTTATTTTTTCTTGTTAATGAATTTCTTTTAAGATTTATCCCTGAGATTGTTGCTTATATTCAATAAGAAAAAAAAACAATTTGAAATCAATAATACTAAGCATATATTTATTAAAATCAAATTTTTAAGATCAATATGCAAATTAGCCTTCCCATTCATACGGTAAACCGCTCTTTTGTGTATATTTAAATACAATTGCATGTTAAGTATGTAGATATGGTCAACAGTCTTAATGATATAAAACATTTTATTAATAATCGAGGTTTAAATAAAAAATAAAATCCTGGAGAATGTGATGTAAATAACAAAAGAATTGTGATTTGTATGTAATATACGTTTCGGCTACAGACAGAAAAACACACATCTCCCATTAATAACTAGCAATATTATGCACCCTCCGGGTGCAAGTATTAAGTTTTAATGTAATAAAATATTGAATTAAATTAGAAAGGCTAATGAAACTAAATAAGAATACAGATAAAAAGATTTGAAACAGAGGGAGTATAATAAAAAATGGAACAACTGGAACTTACTCTTCCATCACTTTCATCTTTCATTGTTATTTTTTCTAATTTAAGTATTTAGTTTTAACTAAATACTTAAAGGGAGTAAATAATAAAATGAGTTATTTTTTCTTGTTAATGGATTTCATTTAAGATTCATTGAAGAGATTGCTTATATTCATTAAAATAAAACCAAACAGTTAGAAATCAATAATACTAAGCACATTATTATAAATTCGATTTTTTATATTATATGCAAATTAGCCTTCCCGTTCATACTGTAAACCGTTATTTTGTTGTATATATAAATATAATTGCATGTTGTCAGTGGAGACATAGTTAACAGTATAATAATGTATGACAATTTTATTAATAAGGAGTTTAGATATAAAAAAATCATGGAGAATGTGATGTCCAATAACATAAGAGAACGTGACTTGAACAGGAATATACAGTTCGTCACAGAAAAGAAAAACAACACACTCTCCATTATATAACTAGCAAAGTATATCACCCTCCGGAGTGCAAAGTATTTAAGTTTTAATATAATAGAAAATCATGTTAAATTAGAAAGGCTAATGAAACTGAATTGAGAATTCAGATAAAAATATTTGAAACAGGGGGGTATAATCGGAAAATAGAACAAACTTTGAAAACTAATTTCCACCATTTTCCCTTACTCCCGTCTTTCAGTGTAATTTCCCTAATTAAACTATTTAGTAAAATAGGAAGAAAAAGAATAATATTACAGTTTTTTCTTCAGTTAATGGATTTCTTTTAAGATTTATCCCCGAGATTTTTGCTCATAATTATTAAGATTAAAACCAAACAATTAGAAAATCCAATAATACTAAGCATTATTTATTAAAATCAAATTTTTTAGATCAATATGCACAAATTAGCTTCCCATTCCACACGGCTAAACCGCTATTTGCGTGAATATTAAATATATTGCATGTATTAGTATGTCGATATGGTCAACAGTGCTTCGGCCTCTGGACCATTGATATAATAACGCCTCGATCCCAGGCTATCCCCCAGGCAACAAAACTGCCCCTCGATTAAAGGGGCCGGCTGCGTTATTGCCCAGCGCCTGAGGCGCCCCCCTTGAGGGGAAATCCGACAGGGATCACGCAATGTTCACCTGCCACTCCATGAGCTTCGGTTGTGTGGTCCACGTTTAATAGGACTTTATCTCTCT
>CM042178.1:29678839-29721339 GCA_023376005.1 Doryteuthis pealeii | reverse complement strand
TATCTCATAAGCGTCTTTATCAAGTTAAACCTAATTAATCAGCCGTCCTTTAGCATAAAGAATCTTCGGGTTTTTTTTTTTTCTTTTCGATTTTCATCTTTCCAATTTTGTTATTATTTAACATTAAAAAAAAAAAAAAAAAAACGAACGCAGCTCCTTATCCGGACGTCGATGTTTTCCATGTGACGTGGCGTGTTGTTTGGTGAATCAGATTAAATCTTGGAATTTGGTAGCTTTTTAATATGGGGGAAAATGTTTATGAAAGGTCCTCCTTACACATAAGAAAAAAAAAATGGAAAACTCTTTCATGATTTTCTTCTATTCAGTGAGAGGAAAATGAAATACCTTAATATGAAGGACAGTACAATACGATGCCCTAAAGGTGTGACATTTTTGTTTTGCTTTCTCTTTCATTCCTGTGATGTTTTGAGATTCCCACATCAATTATTTTCACTTGGGCTCTTGGTTTCAGTTTTTGATTTGTTTAATTTAAATAGACGAATGTTTCCTACAACCTACAAAGCTATTTGGGTACTATGCCGTGTCTGTATTTACCCAAACCCTCAGCGACGGACTGGATATAACTGAAGAAGTAGAACAGTTTTTAATTCAAAAGCGCTTTTGAGCGACATTTTAATCGTAGACATAGCACACCGATTTTCTTCATACAACGTGCCGTTACAATGTCCTCATCATCCGCCAACCAGGGTAGATACAACAGTTTCGGTGGCTAAGGCGGTACAGCCACACCTGGCACCAGTTATTTTTATTTAGGCTCTTCCTTTTAGTTTATGATTAGTTTCTTCATCATATTTAAATGAACGAGCATTTCCAACAACCTACAAAGTTATCTGGTTACTACACCATGTCTGTATTTACCCAACCCCTCAGCCACGGACTGGTATAACACGAGGAGTAGAACTGTTTTGAATTCAAAAGAGCTTTTAAGCATTTTTAACATAGACATTGCACACCGATCTTCTTCATACAACGTGCGGTTGCACTGTCCTTATCATCCGCTAACCAGGGGTGATAGCACAGTTTCGGTGGCTAAGGCTGTAGAGCCACCCTGGCGCCAGTAGTAACCTAAGCTATAGGACAGGTTATCATTTTATCTTATCTGTGATGTGTATGTCTTTTCTCTTTTAATTCTGTTAATAATATACCATTGATTAAGTAGCGTTTTATTTCCGTTGTTTGGCGAATCAGATTAAATCTTAGAATATGGAAACTCTAAACACAGCGAAATGTTTATTGATAACTCTCCTTACGCATTAGAAAAAAAGGAAACTTTTTGATTCGCTCTTTAAAAACTCTTTGAATTCTTTCTCGATTTTCTATTCAATGAGATGAAAATAAAATATCAAATGAAGGACATTACAATACGATACCCTAAAGGTGTGACATTTTTGTGTTGCTTTCTCTTTCATTCGAGAGATGTTTTGAGATTACCACATTAATTATTTTCACTTGGGCTCTTCGTTTTAGTTTTTGATTTGTTTAATTTAAATAGACGTACAAATGGTTGAAAATAAAATAAAATAATCTTTCTAAATATGTAATTTCCATGGGTTTTTATCAATTGAATTATTTTTTACACCGATTTAAAACTGTATTTTCCTTCAGAAAGTCGAAAACAAAAAAATATGAATTTTTTTTTTGGGGGGGGGGCTAAATTTTAGTCATTAATTTGCATTGCAAAATCAAAAAGGATAATCTTTATCAAAATTCTTGAAATAGACACTTTTTTCTATATCGTGTTGGTTGTTTTTTTCTTCTTCGACCTTCCAAAGTGAAACCACTACCAATGAAAGTTGAGACAAATTCTTTCAAGAAGTATAAACTAAGCAAAAAAAATTATTGAATAGATACTAGATACCCTCATGATATATAAATTGTGATATTAACATGATTATTAACCATCAGGCTTTTGTGTCAAAGTTTGATTTTTACGGGAAAAAAATTTAAAAACTTAAAATTTAGTCATTTTTTATTTGTAAACAAATGCCTAGCGCAATGAAAATGTTGAATAATCTTGTGGTAAACTTAAAAAAAAAACGTTTAAATTGTCCTACAACCTACAAAGTTATTTGTGTACTATACAGTGTCTCTATTTACCCAACCCCTCAGCGACGGACTGGATATAACTGAAGAAGTAGAACAGTTTTTAATTCACATGTGCTGGTAAGCGACATTTTGAACGTAGACATAGCACACCAGTTGTCTTCATACAACGTGCGGGGTGATGCCACAGTTTCGGTGACTAAGGCGGTACAGCCACTCTTTGCGCCAGTAGTAACATTAGCTATAGGACAGGGTATTATTTTGTCGTATCTGTGATGCTTGTCTTTCTCTTTAAATTCTGTTAATGGTGTAGTGTTGATCAAGTAGCGTTTCATTCCCGTTGTTTGGTAAATCAGATTAAATCTTGGAATTTGGTAAATTTGGGAAATGTTTATGAAAAGTCTCCTTACATATAAGAAATGTCTACGAGGTTATGTGTGTACTACACCATGTCTGTATTTGCCCAACCCATCAGCCACCGACTGGATATAACACAAGAAGTTGAACAGATTTTAATTCAAAAATGCTGATAAGCGACATTTTGAATGTAGACATAGTACCCCAATTGTATTCATACAACGTGCGGTTACATTGTCCTCATCATCCGCTAACCAGGGGTGATAGCAGAGTTTATGTGGCTAAGGCGGTACAGCCACTCCTGGCGTCAGTAGTAACTGTTAATAATATACCATAGATTAAGTAGCGTTTTATTTCCGTTGTTTGGCGAATCAGATTAAATCTTAGAATATGGAAACATTTTAAACAGAGAGAAATGTTTATTGATAAGTCTCCTTACACATAAGAAAAAAAAAGAAACTTTCAAATTCGGTTTCTTAAAACCTCTTCGAATTCTTTCTCGGTTTTCTATTCAATGAGGGGAAAATAAAAGACCCTAATATGAAGGACAGTACAATTAGATGCCCTAAAGATGTAACATTTTTGTTTTGTATTGTCTTTCATTCCTCAGATATTTTGAGATTCCCACATCAATTATTTTTATTTAGGCACTTCATTTTAGTTTGTGATTAGTTTCTTCATCATATTTAAATAAACGAACGCTTCCTACAACCTACAAGGTTATCTGCTTACTATGCCGTACTGTATTTACCCAATGATACGCGACATTTTGAATGTAGACATAGTACACCAATTGTCTTTGCACTGTCCTCATCATCCACCAACCAGGGGTGATACTGCAGTTTCGGTGGCTAAGGCGGTACAGCCCCCTCTGGCGCCAGTAGTAAATTTAGCCATTGGACAGCGTATTATTTTGTCTTATCTGTGATGTGTTTGTCTTTCTCTCCGAATTCTCCGTTGTTTGGTGAATCAAATGAATTTCTCTGAATGTTTGAGATGAGGCTCGATGATTAGTATTATCTGCGTTATTCGGACTATTGTCCTCATCTTGATTGTTATCAGTAGAACGTTTCGGTCGACATGCCCTCTGGCCTTCTTCAGGTATTTCTCTTCGGACTCAATTGGACAGGAACCTTTGGTAACAATTGAATATAAATCTTTGGTAAAAATCGGACAGGAATCTTCGGTAACAATCGGACGGGAACCTTTGGTAAAAATCGGACAGGTACCTTCGGTAACAATCAGACGGATCTCTCAGTAACAATTGGGCGGGAACCTTTGGTAAAAATCGGACAGGTACCTTCGGTAACAATCAGACGGAACTCTCGGTAACAATCGGACGGGAACCTTTGGTAAAAATCGAACAGGTACCTTCGGTAACAATCAGACGGAACTTTCGGTAACAATTGGGCGGGAACCTTTGGTAAAAATCGAACAGGTACCTTCGGTAATAATCGAACAGGACTTTTGGTAACAGTTGAAAGGGAACCTTCGGTAGCAATCAGACAGAAACCCTCGACGACAATCGGACAGGAACCTTTGATTGCTAGCATACCGGACCGTTTAAATTGTTTTTAAAGTAAATTACTTTGAAAATAAAAATAAGTGACGCCATTAGATTTTACGCTTCAAGTTGTTCAGGAAACGCCAATAAACGGTTTTCAAATAAGCGTGACGCTTCTCATGGCGCATTTCGGATTGATAGACAGGCAAAAACAATGACGCCACTATTTGAATGAGATCGTTTTTCGGCGCCAAACTATTCAAACTGTTTTTCAACAGTCAAACTATTCAAAATGATTTCCCAGACTGATTCATTGCTATACTCGGATAGACAGGGACCCCCTCCCTGAAGAAGGCCGTAAACACAGTCAACGGAATTAATATTCCTGCAATGTTTTGGTTTTAATGTTTCCCATTTAAAACAAAATCATTTCCGCTGATTTACAAAAAGAATAGTATTATCGGCGTTATTCGGACTATTATCCTCATTTTCATTGTTATCTGTACAACGTTTCGGCCGATATGGTATTTCTTGTCGGACTCGGAACCTTCTTTTCGGACTCGGGAACCTTCTTGTCGTAATCGGGAGCCATCACGGAACTTTTGTATTCAAAATGTATACCATATTCACTTCCCTTGCGAAAATGAATAAATAATTCCTTGTTTCGGTTTGGTTTGTTTTGTTTTACCGCATATCAACCTCAGTGGGTCATTTAATGCCGATAAAGTTTTGAAGTCATTCTTAAATGGATACTCAATTTTTCATAAATACATTTTTCTATTTAACCCATAGATGGGACCCTAACAGTTACTATCACTCAGGGTTAGAGTGGACCAGAGAGCAATGGTGAGGAAGAAGTGTTCCACAATCCCCAAACCTCCAGAACTGAAACCTCACCATCAGAATGTAATTCCCTGGACATGAAGACCCTCAGCCACCGCCTTTTAGCACCTATGTGATAAAAAGGGGCTTGGGGTTGCCGTAAGGGCAATAGGGTTGGGGCAATAATATAGGTGCTAGGGCTTGACGTGACCAGCCGATTGATCGTAGGGTCCTCTCCGACCGCCCGTCTAGCCCAAGAAAGTGCCAAAGTGGAGTATTGCAAGTCATGGACTGCTCAACCACCTTGGTTCTATCCTCAAGTATAACGGGAGAGCACACACTGTCAACAGGTGACCCCATTGGGGGAGTCGGTGCATTCTAACGCCCCACCGATAGAGCGGAAATAATTCCTTGGTCACCACAGTAACGACAAGGTGTTTTGTAAGGCTATATGATTTTTAAGTTTCGTTATTTCTCTTGAGAGACACATCGGTCGAAATGTTATACAGATAACAATGAAGATGAGGACAATAGTCCGAATAATACGAATAATACTAAGTATATGTATTGTTAATTCAGCAAATTTTCATACATGAATAGTCCAGACAGTAACTACACCTCCACAAAGGGGTAGAATGCCCCCAATGGGGTCACCTGTTAGTCGTGGGTGGCGACCCGTGGTGCTTAAGGACGGATTCCTGGTGGCTGAGCAGTCCGTGACATACAACGCTCTATTTAGGGCCTTATTTAGGCTAGACGGGCGATCGGTGATGCCTCCTCCAATCAATTGACTGGTCACCTCAAGTCCTAGCATCTATATGATTATATGCTAGAAGGCGGTGGCTGAAGGTCTTCTGGAACTCTTGGGAGTGTTTACATTTTTATCGTCATTACTCTCAGGTCCACTTTGACCCGGAGTAACCCAACAATGGGTTTACTGAATCTAAAATTGAGTATTACAAAATGTTGTTTTTTTAATTAAATTTAGAAAAAAAATTGAATACCCAACAAGAATGAATAAAACAAAATGTCTTCGACTTAAAATAACCCAACAAGGCTGATGGTCCTTTCATAGACTTTTATCTATTATAATTCCTCTGCTTATTTTTAATATCCTTTGTGGCCAAGCATTCACATACACTTTATCTATACATGTATACTTTTTTTTTTTTTTCGGTGTGGTGGACCCGTAGATCTCAGATCATTCACCTGCGCTCCCCAAAGCCTCTCAGTCATCTTGCTTCGGCTTGTCACTGATATCGGTTTCTGGGGAAGGAGAGCATGCGGTGCGTGTCGCACAAGCGCACAACATGTCAACATGTGCAGATATTTCTATAAGTTATACGGCGGTGGAGGAATTGCGACAGGTGCGGGTTTGACGCGGTTCACGGCGCTGCATCGTTGATCAAACAGTAACGTGCCTCGGCAAGCTTGTCTGACTGAACAGCCTCTTGGGTAGCACTGTTCACCCAGACAGTTGAGAGGGGTTTAGAAGTGGTGACTTAAACAAATACCCGGTCACGTATCAGGATGAAAACAAAACACTACAACAAAAGACCTAGGCTTACAATAGCCACCTGGAATGTTCGGACACTCCTGGATCACGCGGGATCAGGAAACCCCGAACGACAAACTGGTATCGTGGCAAAGGAATTGTCTCGATACGGGGTAGACATCGCGGCACTCTCGGAAGTCCGCTTCAGCGACGAGGATCAGCTGACAGAGTTAGGGGCTGGGTACACTTTCTTCTGGAAAGGTAGACCAATCGGAGAGAGGCGGACTGGCGGAGTGGGCTTTGCAATTCGAACAGAACTGGTTAAACATATCGAGCAGCCACACGGTGTTAATGACAGGATCATGCACTTTTGGGCCCCATTACCAGGCAACCGCTTTATGACTGCTATCTCAGCTTATGCTCCCACTCTTGATAGCGATGAAGAGGTAACTGACCTTCTACCAGAGCCTTAGGTCAGTCATAACATCCATCGCAAAAACTGATAAAATCCTACTGCTCGGCGATTTTAACGCCAGAGTAGGACAGGATTACGGAACCTGGGCAGCTCTAGGTAAGTATGGACTTGGAGACATGAATAAAAATGGACTCCACCTCCTCCAGCTTTGTACTGAACTCGGACTTGTTATCTGCAACACATTCTTTCGCCAAAAGCTATCTCACAAGGCGACCTGGATTCATCCACGATCCAAACATGGGCATATGCTCGATTATGTCATAACCCGCAAACGTGACTTCCAGGATGTATGCACTGTAAGGGCTATGCGGGGCGCAGAATGTGACTCGGATCACAAGCTTGTGCGCAGTAAACTGAAATTCCATGTCAGGCGCAAGTTTCGCGCCCCGGGAGTGAAAGTCCCTAAACGCATCGATGTATCCAAACTTAAAGATATGCATGTACAGCAGAATCTGCAGAAGGCTTTCAAAGAGGAGCAGTTCGACGGTACATGGATAACTTCAAGAGAACGGCCTATGAGACAAGCGTTAAGGTCCTTGGCCTCAAGAAACGGAAACATCATGACTGGTTTGATGAAAATGATCAACAAATCAACAAACTTCTGGAAGAGAAGGACAGGTTACATCAGAAATTTCTCGGTGCATCTGTTAAAGACTGTGAACCCTCACGACAGGCTTTCAGAAGTGCACGATCGTCACTTCAACAGAGCCTACGAAGGATGAAAAACCAGTGGTGGTTAAACATATCGGAGAGGATACAGAAGGCTTACGACAGCAAGGACACGAAAACTCTCTACCATCTAATCAGACAGGCTTTCGGCCCACAACGATCAACAATGGTTCCTCTCAAATCAAAGGACGGGTCTCTTCTCCATAAGAGTACTGAGGGCATCATGAAACGATGGACAGAGCACTTCACAGACCTCTTTCACAACCCCTCAGTAGTCGACGACAGCGTCATCAACAGCCTGCCTCAAAGGGAAACGATCCACGAAATGATGGATCACCCCACCATCGGTGAGGTCCGCGTAACAATTAAGGAAATAAATACTGGAAAGGCACCTGGCCATGATGGCATACCCGTTGAGGCTCTCCGCTACGGTGGTGACAAGATCGCCGCGGAGGTCCATCACCTTATCTCTGATGTATGGTTTGGTGCTCCTGTACCTCAGGACTGGGTCGATGCAATCTTGGTCGCGCTACACAAGGGCAAAAGTGTGCGGTCGGTATGTGGCAATCACCGGGGCATAAGCCTTCTCGGGGCAGTGGGCAAGGTCTTTGCCAAGCTCCTGCTCAACCGGCTCACTAAGTGGATCTGTCCCGTGGCTATCCCAGAATGCCAAAGCGGCTTCAGACCTGGCCGTGGAACGATGGACATGATCTTTTCCGCTCGGCAACTTCAGGAGAAATGCTTCGAACAGCAGATAGCACTCTACCAGGTCTTCGTGGACCTAACAAAAGCATTTGACACGGTGAATAGAACCGCGCTATGGATTATTCTCGGGAAACTCGGATGCCCTTCGGGATTCGTTCAGATGTTTGAACAACTCCATCAAGGCATGAAGGCACGCTTTCACTTTAACGGGTCCCTCTCGGAGCCAATACCCATCGACAACGGTGTTAAGCAGGGTGATATCCCTGCACCAACACTTTTCTCTATCTACTTTGCGATGACTCTATCATACGCCTTCCAAAACTGTGATTCCGGTGTCCTTATACGATTCCGTACCACTGGCAAGGTTTTCAATCTTGCCCGTTTCAAGGCTAGGACGAAGACCTTCCAGACCCTCGTCCGTGAGCTGCTCTATGCCGACGATGCAGATTTCGTTGCCCACACTGAGGAAGACCTTCAGGAAATAATGAATCACTTCTCTGAAGCATGTACTGCCTTTGGACTTACCATCAGTTTGGAGAAAACGAAGGTGATGCTCACTCCACCACCTGGACAAGGGTATGTGGAGCCCAACATCTACGTTAACGGAACCAGATTGAAGGTAGTTGATTCATTTGTCTATCTTGGCAGCACACTCTCCAGATGTGGAACCTTTGACTTTGAAGTTTCACTAAGGATCGAGAGAGCAAGCAGAGCCTTTGGTGACCTCGAAAAACGAGTATGGTCGGATAGAGGTATTACCATTAGGACGAAGCTCA
This sequence comes from Doryteuthis pealeii, assembly GCA_023376005.1. Taxonomy (NCBI): domain Eukaryota; kingdom Metazoa; phylum Mollusca; class Cephalopoda; order Myopsida; family Loliginidae; genus Doryteuthis; species Doryteuthis pealeii. The sequence goes on along the minus strand of CM042178.1, from coordinate 29,712,472 downwards.
GTGTGTACGAATCATGTGTCTTATCTATACTCCTGTATTCCTCGGAAACGTGGACTACACATCGTCGACATATCAAAGCCTTGGAGAGATTTCATCAGACGTGTCTCAGAAAGATAATAAACACAGGGTGGCAATCCCTCACCTCAGACGCTGAAGTTCTGCAACAAGCCAAAACGCCCAGCATAGAAATGCGCATTATACGTAACCAGATGCGCTGGGCTGGGCATCTTGTCAGAATGCAAGACAGCAGACTCCCGAAGCAATTGTTCTACGGAGAACTGCAATGTGGGAAGCGTCCGAGGCACAAGCCCAAAAGCGTTTTAGGGATGCTATCAAAAAACATCAAAACTCTCAACATAAACGTTCATGAATGGGAGAAAATAGCTATGAATCGCGCAGGATGGAGAAAACTTGTCTATGATAGCTGCAAGGGCTTTGAGGTAAAACGGCTCGAACACTCCATCCTGAAGCGGTCCCTACGCAAATGGCACATGACAAACGTCATGGATAAATTTCCTACATTTAAGCCGGACTATATATGTGATGCGTGTGGCAGGGCCTGCCTGACAAAGGCTGGGTTTCTTAGTCATGTACGGTCGCACACGAGAGGAAACCGGGGAAGAGGCTCATATGTATAACAGCAAATAAAAACGAAGCTGAACGCCTGGGCACCGCGCAATCACCGCCGAACTTGTAGAAATGGCCTTATTCTGTCAAGAAGTGGCAATCACCATACACATATATAGATATATACATATATATATGCACACACATGATCCACACTGAATACACATATATACACTTATATCTGGGTGGTCTTACTACTATCTCCAATCTACACACACACACATATTTATACACCCACAGATATACATGTACACCCATGTACCTATACGGGGCCTTAATCGCAAATACTATTTATCTTATTATAATGGAGATTGTGTGTTTGTCTGTCTGAAGCCGAAACTAAATCACTACTCAAGTCACAATTCCCTTAGTTATTGACGTAACATTAACCATGAATTTATTTTTATTTAAACCTCAGTTATTGATAAAATTGTTATACCTTATTAATACTTTTGACTTTATCTACATTCTAATAACATGCAATTGTATTTATATATGCAACAAAATAGCCGGTTACAGTGTGAACAGGAAAGCTAATTTACATATTGATATTAAAAGTTTAATTTTATTAAATATGCGCTTGGTATTACTGATTTCTAATTGTTTGTTTTTTTCTTAATGAATATGAGCAAAAAACTCGGGGATAAATCTTAAAAGAAATCCTTTAATATAAAGAAATAACAGTAATTTTATTCTTTACTTCCTAATTTAACTAAATAGTTAAATTAGGAAAATTCAGCAATAAAAGGAGGGAGTGATGAAAAATGATGGAAGACTTAGTTTCAAAGTTGTTCTATTCTTCGATTATACCCCCTCTGTTTCAAATCATTTTATTTGGATTTTTATTTAGTTTCAAAAGTATTTCAAATTTAACATATTTTATTACATTAAAATTCAAATACTTGCACCCGGAGGGTGCATATATTTGCTAGTTATATAACTAACTATATAGCAATAGCAGCAATGGCATAATGCCGTCCTCACAATCCCCTAACTCCTACCAGAACCCTTCCTTGCATGAGCCCTCAAATGACTCATCAAACCCGCTGCAGATCCACAAAGTTTGATGCAAATATGACATAGAAACGTCCTCCTCCCCGTTGATTCAGATGAATCAGATGATAAAATTGATGCTTATGCACCACCATATGTCTCTTAAGACCAGAAGCCGACTTACAGATCTTGCCACAGATAGCACAAGACACATTGTTTGTTCCTGGAATTTGCATGGATTGACCCAGGTGAGATTTCCTATGATTGACATATCCAGCCTTAGAAAGCAGAATTCAACCACATGTCTGACATTTCCAACCCTCCATGTTCTCTCCAATATGACTGGTGTAACCCTTTCGAAGTTGACGCTTTAGGTTTTCATGCACGATTCTTTCACTCTCAAAACTGGTACAGCCATCATCCATATGAACTCTCCAGTCAGTTCTCTCCAGTGCCAGCTTTTCCCAGTTTTCAGGATTTATTTTTTATTTTTACAAGGTTGTTTTTTAAGCACTCCTTATACCTCTTCCTAGGCAGGCTTATGCTGTGGCCTTTTGCCATCATGCAGCTGACCGTTAAAGAGTTGCTTTGGAAATCTAGAATCACTCATACGCACAACATGACCTGCCCTAAGTATCTGGTCGGCATCCTTAGTTCCAGATGTAATAAGTAAGTAAGCAAGCCAATAAGAATCCGGTTTTAGAGTATTCTTTGTAAGTCCTACGTCCAAGAGAATCCAAGTGTCAATGACATAAGTTTAGAATGGTGCCTCTATTAATACAGCAGAAGCAGCAGCAGCAGTGCCAGTGATTGGACAATAGAAATCTACCCCAGGTCACGTGGTAGTCAACGAGTCTATATTTAGGAGTGACCATTTGCCCCATGCCTTATATCAATATAATTCAACATTTGAGCCGTTATGATAAGTTATATATACAAACACACACAATGGCTTGCATAAAATTTGCATTTGTGCAGCAATGCATGTTGTCACAGCCGTAAAATCCAACCAACCAACCCACCAACCGACCAATAGCGACAAGGTAGATATTTCTGATATCCCACCAAGTCAGATGAACATAAACTCCGATAAACATGCAGTGGCCAGTGTAAAAATTGCATGAATCCCCTCAGCATTCCTCTTTTGTGGCGCCTCAGACACCGGGCAATAAACTCAGCCCTGTCCCTTTTAAACGAGGAAGTAAGTGTCGCGTGGGGTGGGGATGGTCAGAGTTTTCCTTCTAGGTTGGTTGCGCAAGCAAGGTTAAAGAGACCCTGCTATTTACCCATAGCTGGATGGATAATAATTGAATTCTTAACTTTCCGAAGTTTGAAATGCAAAGCACCCTAATCCTGGATTTGAACTCGTATCGCCGTGTCGATTTCCTACCACGGTAACTATTACACCACGGTCGGCTCCACATCTCTCATAATTGTAGAAGTTATCCCCCAGATATCATAGAAACAATATAATACTCACCGTCGCAGTGGGATTCTAACTACCGTCGAGTTAGCAGACAAGAACAACATGCAAGCTGTAACTTAAATACAGTCCTTGCATGCTGCTGACATAGTGCAAACTGATGACAGAAGAGTGGGTACTTATCCATATCTTTACTCACCCTGAAAACTATCAGCCAATCAAAACCCAGGAAGTGAACTTGACAGAGTTCATAATGGAACAACCCAAAACTGTATACAAACCACCTACCAACACTCTAGAGATAGTTTTGCATTCATCTTGTAAGAGAGCTGAATACTTGACACAACATCCAACAATAACATACACGCTATACACTTCTCCGTACCATAACTTTTGATCCACCCTCGTATAATATTGTGAACAGGGGGTGAAACATAAGCAAATCTCTGTTTTTCACAAGTACCACGACAAATAAGAATTGAAATTCTGAAAGGGGAATAATACACGAATGAAGAACCTTGATGCCCGCTCATGGGCTTCAGTTTTAAACACGTTATCTTTATGCTAAATTGAATCCCTGAATTGCTAAGTACATGAGGCAAGTCTTTCATCTCACAATGAAATTACAACTTTTTTTTTTTCATTTGCCGACAGTCTTTAAAAAAAAACTTACACGGAAATATCCACAAAATAAAATTATTTCTCAGAATTTTTTTAGATAAGGCCTAATAATTGAACAAAAATAGCCTAGTGGATAAAGAAGTTAGGTTAAGACAGTTCTAAGTGACAGTTTTCTTTAGACTGCAGGTTCAATCCTGGTCAGGGGCAGCAGTAACATAGAATAATAATTAACACAGCTTAACGCCTGTACCCCAGCTATGGTTAGCCGAATGAGAACAGAATACCCATGTGGATTGAATATAGGGTTAGATTCAAAGTTCTGTGATGGCTTCCGATTACAAGAAGGTTCCTGATTTCCACAAGAAGGTTCCAGAGTTCGAAAAGAAGGTTAGCGAGTCCGAGAATGTTCCCGAGTCCGTCAAGAAATACCTGAAGAAGGCCGGAGGGCACATCGGCCGAAACGTTGTACAGATAACAATAGTCCGAATAATAGAAATAATACTAAAATAAAATTAGTTTATCATATTTAACTTTAGTTGGTTGGATTTTACGGCATGTCAGCCTTTATTGGGTTATTTTATGCCGAAGACATTTTGTATTATTCATTCTTGTTGGGTATTCAATTTTTTAACTCGATTCTTTAAATACATTTTTAATCTATTTAACCCATAGATGTGACCACTTGGGCGTTAGAATACACCGACTGCACCTCTGCAGAGGGGTAAGACTCCCCCAATGGGGCTACCTGTTGGCTGTTGGTGGCGACCCGTGATGCTTAAGGATAGAACCCAGGTGGTTGAGCAGCCCATGACTTGCAATACTCCACTTTGACCCTTTCTTAGGCTAGACGGGCGGTCGGAGAGCCCCACTTCGATCACTCGGCTGGTCACGTCATGCCCTAGCACCTATATGATTTTCCCAACCCTAGTCCTTATAGCAAGTGTCCTGAGAATATATTTTTACGGGAGTTTTAAAGCATAGATATTCCTGAGAATTTTCAAGTAAATAACTAATGGAATTGTGTCATTGGTGGTGATGTAGTTTTGGTTACAGAGACATAATCTCCATTATATAAGAAGTAAATTCTAATTTAGTATTCTTAAGTAAACATATCAAACGTTGCAATAATTAAATTATCATCATACTGTGGTGTATACAAGGTCCAGTTAATTTACAATAATTACTGATAATTTACGGGAGTTTTAAAGCATAGATATTCCTGAGATTTTCAAGTAAATAACTAATGGAATTGTGTCATTGTGGTGATGTAGTTTTGGTTACAGAGACATAATCTCCATTGTAATTCTTAAGTAAACATATCAAACGTTGCAATAATTAAATTATCATCATACTGTGGTGTATACAAGGGTCCAGTTAATTTACAATAATTACTGATAATTTACGGGAGTTTTAAAGCATAGATATTCCTGAGAATTTTCAAGTAAATAACTAATGGAATTGTGTCATTGGTGGTGATGTAGTTTTGGTTACAGAGACATAATCTCCATTATAATAAGAAGTAAATTCTAATTTAGTAATTCTTAAGTAAACATATCAAACGTTGCAATAATTAAATTATCATCATACTGTGGTGTATACAAGGGTCCAGTTAATTTACAATAATTACTGATAATTTACGGGAGTTTTAAAGCATAGATATTCCTGAGAATTTTCAAGTAAATAACTAATGGAATTGTGTCATTGGTGGTGATGTAGTTTTGGTTACAGAGACATAATCTCCATTATAATAAGAAGCGGCACTACGTTTTGTGTAAATACAACGGTCACATTCCTTTTTGAAATGCTCACCAATTGCGAAGAATTTACCGTTGTGACAGCAACCTGAAAAAAGAAAAAGAAAATTAGATTAATGTTTTGTTTTGTTTTGTGGCATATCAACCTCAGTGGGTTATTTAATGCCGATAAAGTTTTGAAATAAATCAATTCTTAATGGATAATACATTTTTTTATAAATACATTTTTATATTTAACCCATAGATGGGACCCTAACAGGTACTACCACTCCGGGTCAGAGTGGACCAGGGAGCAATGGGGATGAAGGGGTGCTCCACATTCCCCAAACCTCCAAAACTGGAACCTCACCATCAGATAGAGTTTAACGTCATTCCCAGGACATGTAGACCCGCAGCCACCGCCTTCTAGCACCCATATGATAAGGAGGGGTTGGGCTTGCCATAAGGGCAATAGGGTTGGGGTAATCATATAGGTACTAGGGCGAGACATGACCATCCGATTGATCGGAGGGGGCCTCTCCGACCGCCCGTCTAGCCCAAGTTTTAATATTGCAATCATAATTAGTAGAGATAATCATATAGGCTTGACGTAACCAGTAAATCTATCAGAGGAGGCGTTATCGATCGCTCATCTCGCCTAAGTAGAGTGTTGCTGCTGAGCAACCAAGAATCCGTCCTTAAGCATCAGCGGTCGCCACCCACGGCCAACAAGTGGTGCCATTGGCGAGGATTTTACGCCTCTGCAGAGTTGTAGTTGGTGTATTCTACAGCCCCTGGTGACTAGACTATTGATGGATGAAGAAATCCGAGCAAGTAGCATCTAGATGCCCGCTCATAGGCTTCGGTTTAAACACGTTATCTTTATGCTAAATTGAATCCCTAAGCTTCGCAGTTTATAAGCCAAGTCTTTCATCTGACAGTTGGAATTTTTAATACAATTCCAACTTGCTGTTCTTAGGATATTTTTTTTTTTTCGTTGTCGACAGTCTTAAAAAAACGTACGTAGAAATATCCATACTCTAAAATTAGTTTATTATATTTTACTTTAGATAAGGGAAATGCAAAGTATTTCGCGGTTAAATGAGCCCATTTTGAAATCGTTAATACTTTAACTTTGTAAGGTTCTTAAATTCCCAACAACGGTAGAAATATTTTCTATCTTACTTTATACCCAAACACACATTCAAAAGTCCCATAAACATTCATAATTATTGTTCGTGTCTGCTACTTTATGTATAAATAAAATATAAGTTATTTATTTTTTTTATTTACATTCAATATTTTTACTAATCGTAAATTCACATACGCACACCGCAATTTTTATATTGTCGTTCTCGAATGAATTTTTTTAAAAAAAAAGTTTACCCCCTTATAAAAACAATTCAAAAAAATAAAATAAATAAAAACTTTTAACTTTATATGCTATTTTTTATATATAGTTTGTAATTTATATTTTATTTTATTTTTTTTATTTGTCCATTTATTTGATGTCCGTTTTTCTTCTTTTTTTTTCTTTTTTTTTTGTCAAATACTGAAAACAAAATTAAAAAGTCTGTATAGAAATTTTTTTAAAAACCCTAATTATCTTACGTGTCCCGCGATTTTTTTTTTTTTTTTTTAGTGTGTGTTTTGTTTGTTCTTTCTTGTTTGTTTGTTTGTTTGTTTGTTTTTGGGTGTTTTTTTTTGTTTTTTTTGAGGTTGGTAGGTTGGTGCTATTTTACGGCATGTCAACCCTTGTTGGGTTATCTTATGCCGAAGACGTTTTTGTTTTATTCATTCTTGATTGGTACTCAATTTTTTTAACTTCAATATATTTTTACACATTTTTCTATTTAACTCGTAGATGGTACCCTAACAGTTAGTACCACTGCGGGTCAGAGTGGACCTGGGAGTAATTGTGATGAAGGCATACTCCACATTACCTAGATCTCCAGAATTGGAACTTCACCATCAGATAGAATTTACCTAGGACAATTTTTATTTTGTTTTGTTTTCTGAAATTGCTGATAATATTTGTAAAGATCTCTCTCAAGAATGGATTTGGTTCTCATAGTGCCTAGCCTTGTGCCAGACTAAGCCCTTATTTGGAGCACCTCGCCGCGTAGTTGTAACTAAAAAGCTATGTAATCGTTATAACTTTCTAACTATTACACTGCGTGAGATTCTCCATGTTGCTTGATATAGTTATTTATTAAGCTTAACTTAGTTGTGGCACAAGGCCAGACGTATTGGGGACTTAGTGAGAATCGAACACACTAATAATGGTCTGCTAGTCTAGCTTGTTAACTACACTACGCGAGACATAAACACAGCATTCATTAGTGTATCTAAAAATAAATAAAAATAATACGTCCTTGGACAATTATATACGTGTGTATGGTGCGTGTGTGAGTGTGTTTATAAGTGTGCGTGTCTGTGAGTAATTATGTATGCGTATTTATGTATGCACGTATTTAGAGAAAGGGATAAAGAGAGAGAGAGAGAGAGAGAGAGAGAGAGAGAGAGAGAGAGAGAGAGAGATAATTTCAGTGTAGGAAAATGGTAGCCATTTTTTATATTGTTTTTAAGGACAGGCTACGCGATAGACAGACACATACATGAATGCACACACACACACACACACACACACACACACACACATATATATATATATATATATATATATATATATATAATATATGGAGATAGGATGGATGGGGTGGAATCCGACAATATGAGGTAGGCAGAAGGATGGTGAACAAGAAATGAAACTCAAAACAAATCAGAGAGTTGATACGTTTCGTCCGAATTCATACGGACATCATCGCAAATGATTTTTATTGAAAAAAATAAAATAAAAAATCATTTGACCGATGATGTCCGTATAATTCGGACGAACGTATCAACTCTCTGATTTGTTTTGAGTTTTCATTTCTTGTTCACCATCATTCTACCTATCTCATATATATATATATATATTTATTTATTTTTTATTTTTATTTTCCACTTTTATTTTTATTTTTATTTTTATTTTTATTATCGTAGCATACACAACCTGTATTTTTTAAATACTCTCAAACCAAATTAAACTAGTTATTAAATAATTTTAAATTTTCAAACTTTTTAACTATTAATACGACCATAACATATCTTTTATTAAATAATAATTGAAAAATAATTCCCATAAATTAATTCAAATTTTTAATTCAAAACCGTTCCTGATCTACGAAAATGTAAACAAGCGTTCTCTACTGAATTTAAGTCCCATTCCAACGGGCATGTTTATAACACCAAAGATTAATCGTAAACTCGATTAATTTAAAAGTAACCCTGAAGAATCTATCGATGAAACTCGAGTAGGTTACTCATTTCCATTGTTAAAATAATTTATGCTCTACATTGTATTGAGCACTTTGTATTTGTTTTTTCTCAACCTTAACCTCTGGATATTGTGCGCTTCCAACGATCGTTCTTATACCACCGGTAAGTTAATACTTATACATATACAATATATATATATATATATATATATAATATATATATATATATATATACATAAATACATGTAATACATACACATACGTAATGGCAAAAGAAAGAATTGATTAAAAAAACGGGGAATAAATAAATTTTTAAATTTTTTTTGAAGGACGAATATATATTATATATATTTATTATATACATATACAGATGCTCTGATCCAGAAATAGTAGTCAATATAATGCATACATATATATAATCTTTACCTATGTAATATATGAATATACGCGATGAAGTCATCCTATTCTTTTTTCTCTGTGTGTGGGTGCATCTTTAGACAGTAAAAAGAACGTTTTCTGACGTTTAAAGTAAGATTAGCAAGTTCATTTTGGATACCAATTTTATACAATAGTGATTTCGGTCCTCATAGTGCGTAGCCTTGTGCCAGACTCTTACTAACCATGACTAGCAAACCATTACAAGTGAGTTCGAATCTTATTAGGACTCATGTCTTACCGGGGTTTTTTGAATGAAGTGAATGCAAACAGCCTCTTCTTCGGTTTGACATTTTTCTTTACTGATGAACCTTACACGTTTTTCATCTTGAGCAGAAGAGTATATATATATATATATATATATATATATATATATATATATGATGAGACTTAATAAAGTTGAAACAGTCTGTACGATGTTCTACACACAGAATAATTCTTTACCGAAATTCACTTGTCATTATTATCTTCTATAATTATCGAATTTTATGCGATATACGCATTGTAATGGCCTTCAAGCAAAAATATAAATAATAATATATACTTTATCCAACAATGCTTATAAAAAATAAACAAACATCCAAAAATCTTATTTCCTTCGCCGAAGAGCATAAGGCCCGGGTTTGTTATATTCACTCAACGTCCCCTTACCTCATATAGTAGAGATGTATCAGTATCATTGACAGGTTAATTTCGCAAGGATTTTCCCGTGCTGTATCGTGGTCGAAGCAGTATGGTTTCTGACTATCCTGCTGAAGTCCCGGTTTCGATTTCTGTCAGAGGGAAATCGTTAGTATACATCGCTGATGAGACTTAATAAAGTTGAAACAGTCTGTCCGATGTTCTATAAACAGAATAATTATTTACCGAAATTCACTTGTCATTATTATCTTCTATAATTATCGAATTTTATGCAGTATACGCGTTGTAATTGCCTTCAAGCAAAAATATAAATAAATATATATATATATATATATATATATATATATATATATATATATATATATATATATATATTTGTAAACAAATATATCAAATTCACACTGATGGGGGAAAACCTCTAAACTTGCTTCATTACAATAATTTATTTCAACCGTATTACTACGGCATCTTCAGGTAATCACAAGAACATAAGTCTTACTGAGAATTTCCCAAGTAACATCGCTTTTAAATCTATCAATTTCAGGAGGGTAGGGTTGGTTTCTTAGTTAGAAATGGGCAGGATTAGTTTCTTTGAAAGAGTCATGTTCTTGTGATTACCTGAAGATGCCGTATTAATACGGTTGAAATAAATTATTGTAATGAAGCAAGTTTAGAGTTTTTTTCCTTCATCTACTGAATATCTTGCTCTGTCCTTCCATTCACTGGTAAAGGCACATTGAGCTCTCCTTATGGTCTACCTGCATCAGCTTGGTTAAACCACACATGGAAAGATTTTAACTACAGGGGGGGGGAAGAAATATATATATATATATATATATATTATTATTATTTATATTTTTGCTTGAAGGCAATTATAATGCATGTATCGTATATAAAATTCGATAATTATAGAAAATAATCTTGACAAGTGAATCCCGCTCGCTATGCAGAACACCGTACAGACTGTTTCGACTTTATTAAGTCTCTTCAGCGATGTATACTAACGACTCCCCTCCGACAGGAATCGAAACCGGGACTTCACAGGCATAGTCAGAGACCATATCCGTTCGGCCGCCGGTACATAGCGAACAATCCCTGCGAAATTAACCTTGTCAATGAAACTACTACACGCCTCTACCATAGTAGGTAAGTGGACGTTTATTGTGTAGTAAACAAACTCGGCCGTAAGCTCTTCGGCGAAGTGAATAAGATTTTTGGATGTTTGTTTGTTTGTTTATATATATATATATATGAGGAGAAGGGGGTTGGAATAAATCTGACAGAATGAGGTAAAATATGAGGAATGAAAGAACAAAACTCAAACAAAAATGTGTAGTATATTTCGCTAGAGTATTGAACTCGGCTTCTTCAGCTTTTATTGAATTATCAGAATCATACAAGTGTTTTATAGAGGGGATTCAATAAAAGCTGAAGACGCAGAGTTCATTACACCAGCGAAATATACTACACATTTTTGTCTAGTTTTGTTCTTTCATTTCTTATATATATATATATATATATATATATATATATATATATATACGACCTACATTAGTCAGACACTATTTACGTAGGTTTCACCCGAATGGTTCTTCAGGATAACTCTGACTGAAGGAGGTTGTTACAAACGTTTTTTATTACTGTATCGGGTATCTGATTAGGTAAAAATTAGCATAAAAGGTTTTAAAAAATCCGTAAGAATGTTGTGTTGTAACTATTTTTTGTTTTTTTATTTTATTTTTTTATTGGCTAAGGAGCCATGCTTTTTTTTTATTGGCTAAGGAGCCATGCTTTTTTTTATTGGCTAAGGAGCCATGCTTTTTTTTATTGGCTAAGGAGCCATGCTTTTTTATTGGCTAAGGAGCCTTTTTTTATTGGCTAAGGAGCCATGCTTTTTTTTTATTGGCTAAGGAGCCATGCTTTTTTTATTGGCTAAGGAGCCATGCTTTTTTTTATTGGCTAAGGAGCCATGCTTTTTTTGTCTATGCGTTTAAAATTTCTGTTCTTTGCTTTAGTAGTTCGTTTGGGGTTTTTTGGGGTGGGGTGTCATTAGCTATTGCTAATATATTATATATTATATATATTATATATATATTATATATATTTGAAAAGTTGGAATGAAAACATCACACAATGCTGTTAAAGAGAAAACAATTTATAATATAATCATAGCTGATACTGATCAATATTTCGATTTTACAAAAATCATCATCAGAACTCATTCACTCCGTGGTGTTTGGGTCGGAGAAAAATGTCAAATCAGTTCACAAAAACAAAAAACCTTAATTCTGCAAAAACGAACGAAAGTTGTTACATTATTCACCAATGTGGTCATTCGCGCTATATTTTTATCGGTCATGCCGATATGTATATCTTTTTTGTCGGTGAACTCACCATAGTGGGCGGATTTTGAGATGTTAGCAACAAGACGAATTAACTTACTCGGAAAGGGATGGGTATTAAAAATGTGACGGTTGGAATTCAAAAGATATATATATATATATATATATATATATATATATACCGGTCCTCGCCAACTCAGCGTATGAGTATCACAGGGATCTGTGCGATAAAGTAAGGAGCTGATGGTAGGTGTGGTGCTCCACCTCAGATGCTAAAAACAATCTCCTTGCTCTAGCGCTATTGAAAAGGGGATTGACTCCCTCGCTGACTGGTTGATACCGACTTTAGGCCGCCCCGTCGACTTTACTTTACTTACTTATATATATATATATATATATATATATATATATATATATATATATATGTGTGTGTGTGTGTGTGTGTGTGTGTGAAGAGATGGAAGTGAATCCGACTGTATGTAGTATATTAAGAAAAACTGAAGAAACACAGGTTTAAATAAGTTGAGTGGTAAGTTTATTGGCTGACGCTGCAGTGTTTCGATCTATTAATTAGATCATCTTCAGGGCATTCGTTGGTATATGGAAAAAAATTTTATCACAGAATAACGAGAAAAGCAAGCGATAGTCCTTGTTTATCAAGTCTGTTCAAAATTTGAAGTCTGAAGAAACGACGCTGAAAAACTTACCACTCAACTTATTTAAACCTGTGTTTTTTCAATTTTCTTAATATACTACGCACACACACATATCTTATTATAATGGAGATTGTGTGTTTTTCTGTCGGTAACCGAAACAATATTACTACTCAAGTCACAATTCCCTTAGTTATTGACATCACATTCTCAATGATTTTATTTTTTATTTAAACCTTAATTATTAATAAAATTGTCTTACATTATTAATACTGTTAACCATATCTACATACTAACAACTTACAATTATATTTATATATACATCAACATAGCGGTTTACAGTGTGAACGGGAAGGCTAATTTGCATATTGATATTAAAAATGTGATTTTAATAAATATGTGATTAGTATTATTGATTTCTAACTGTTTGGTTTTATTTTGATGAATATAAGCAACAATCTCTTCAATGAATCTTAAATGAAATCCATTAACAAGAAAAAATAACTGTCATTTTATTCTTTACTTCCTCTTTTAACTAAATACTTAAATTAGAAAAATAACAATGAAAGACGAGAGTGATGGAATAGTAAGTTTCAGTTGTTCTATTTTTCGATTATACTCCCTCTGTTTCAAATCTTTTCATCTGCATACTTATTTAGTTTCATTAGAATTTCTAATTTAATACAATATTTTATTACATTAAAACTTAAATACTTGCACCCGGAGGGTGCATATATTTGCTAGTAAAAATAAAAAAGATCAACTGTCCACTAAAACACAAGTGCGACGTGAAATCCGTTCTATATGAAGTGACAATAAAACCAGCCGCCTCTGACCAACCCAAAACCAGCGAGAAATATGTCGGAATATTCCAAGGAAATTTTAAACTGCGATTCTACTCTCGTAATGAATCATTCAGGAACGAAAAGAAGAGGGCAGCTTTCAATGTATGGGAAGTACAAAGGCCAAGAGACCCAATAAAATAGAGTGGTTGATATTAGAACAGCACAAGCCAAATATTAATGGATCCAAGATATGTGGTCTATGCTCTGCAATGAAATTCCGGATCCTAAAAGGTCCAAATTCAATGCAGAAACATTTAAATACTTAATCAGAAATATTCAGAGCTTGTCCATACAGAAAAAAATAAATAAATAGAAAGACCAAGATAGTCGTACCAACCGAAAATAATCGGTTGATACTATATATATATATATATATATATATATATATATATATATATATAAAGTAATCCACAGACACGTGTTTCGAGGTATCACCTCTCACCAGTGTGGTTATACTGTTTAACAGCTACCTCTGAATGAACTTTCGTTCGCCAATCCTCTTACCCGTACGGCCACGGGCAGCTGTCAAATGTAGGAGAATATTTAATCGCTACATTTCTAAGCAGAAATGAATTCACTAGAGGCCTCAAACTTATGTAAACAAAGCGAGGCTTAGCTATGCGCCAAATACGGTGAATTTTGCTATTAAATCCCTTCTAATTAAAGTGCTCGACCAAATTGGGAGCATATAATAAAGTAATCCACAGACACGAGTTTCGAGGTATCACCTCTCATCAGTGTGGTTATACCGTTTAACAGCTACCTCTGGCCGGGTTCGAGACCCGAATGAACTTTCGTTCGCCAATCCTCTTACCCGTACGGCCACAGGCAGCTGTCAAATATAGGAGAATATTTAATCGCTACATTTCTAAGCGGAAATGAATTCACTAGAGGCCTCAAACTTATGTAAACAAAGCGAGGCTTAGCTAATTACGCAAATAGTGGAATGAATTAAATTACCATGACCAGACAACTCGGCAATCACCATGTGCGACATCCGGAGCACTGGACAGCTGTTTCGACCTATATATATATATATATATAGTGCAATTAAGAAAAGTGCATAAAAATGTTCGATACTAATGCAGCAGAGCAGTCTAAAACGCCAAAAATATACAAATTCTGTACACTCAAAGTGTGCTACATAAATGTTCATGTGTAATGGATCACACAATCATCAGACAGAAATATAAGAAAAAATGGCTGATCGACAGAACTTATGGCGTGAGGAATTTGTCACGTGATATAACATCTGTAAACGTGTAAAAGAAAATAATTTATCGATTTTTTAAAAAAACTAATAAGTCCAAATCAATCTTTCCTATCTCTAATTATTTATATTATATATATATATATATATATATATATACATATATATGTATATATATATATATATATATATATATATATATGTTATATATATATATGTATGTATATAATATATGTGTGTGTGTGTATATAATATATATATATATATATATATATATATATATAGGGAACTCAGGTTTCATCTTTATACGCATCACCATTCACCTCTGATGAATGGGTAAACACGGACACAAAAGTTACAAATGTACCGTAGTCCTTTTTTTTCTTGGTACTAAAACTATAACCGTAAGGTGGCGGCGGCGGCGGTGTATACTATGAAGCGGGTATCGTCCACGTCCCTCCAAATTCACCGTGCTAAAATGGTGTTGATAGAAATTATAACACGAGAAACATGTCGTCACAACTGCCAGCCTTTATTACCGTGCTCGTATATATGTACGAGCCCAGTACCAGAGAGGAGGAAAGGCAGAGAGAAAGAGAGAGAGAACACTACTAGATTACTGTGATCCCATGAGGGACCCAAGGTCAGGTCCGTACCCTACGACCGCGGCAGGCAAAAAGAGGCTGATCCCTTTCCTCGCCGCTCCACGCCACCACGCGACATCCGGCGCCGGTCAACACCCGACTTCCGCTTGCGGTCAACACCCGACTTCCGCTTGACACCCAACTCTCCCGTCCGGGGTCATGCTACGGTCAAACCATCGTTCATCCTGTTTTGGGTCATCACTATTTTCCTTAAACCTTCACTATTTCTTCCTCCTCCTTCCTAGCTCACAAAAGTCAGGAATATACCCATCTTGCAACACAAAGTAATATATATATATATATAAGTAAAAGTAAAGTCGTCGGGGCGGCCTAAAGTCGGTATCAGCCAGTCAGCGAGGGAGTCTATCCCCTTTTCAATAGCGCTAGACCAAGGAGATTGTTTTTAGCATCTGAGGTGGAGCGCCACACCTATATATATATAGCTGGCTGTTTTTGAGTGTGTGTGTGTGTGTGTGTGTGTGTGTGTGAATGTCGATAACCTATTTTCAGTACATTCCACACCTATCTGTCTATTCTAATATATTATATATACATATATATATATATATATTTATATAGTGAAGTTTTATATATATATATATATATGTTTTGTTTTTGTTTTTTCATATATTATATACATATAAATTGTTTTTCTTTTGGCCAAGTATTATAGTATCAACCGATTGAAAATGATCGGTTGGTGCGATTATCTTGGTCTTTTCATTTTTTCAATTTTTTTCCCCCAGGTGATGTTTGGTAGTATATTTTTTACAATCAAACTATTTGCCGGGTTTCTTCTTATCGCAAGGGTTTACCAACAAGTTTGTTACATATATATATATATATATATATATATATATATATATATATATATATATATATATATAAGTTAAGAGAAAGGAAAGGAATCCGACGGTATGAGTATAGATAAAAGGATATGAAAACACACAATGCTGTTAAAATGAAAATATTTTATATCATATTCATAGCTAATATTGAACAATATTTCGATTTTATAAAAATCATCATCAGAGCTTGCTTTTTTTACTACAGACTCATTTGAATTGAAATTATTTTTAGCGTCTCTTCAATGAGTCTGTAGTAAAAAAAAAACAAAAAAAACAAGCACTGATGATGATTTTTATAAGTCGAAATATTATTCAATATTAGCTATGAATATGATATAAATATTTTAATTTTAACAGCATTGTGTATTTTCATATCCTTTTATCTATACTTATACCGTCGGATTCATTTCCTTTCTCTTAACTTATATATATATATATATATATATATATATATATATATATATATATAGAGAGAGAGAGAGAGAGAGAGAGAGAGAGACAGCAGATTGATAGATAGTTAGAGATAGATAGGTATGGAATGTATGGAAAATAGGTTATGGACATTCACACACACAAACGCGTGTGCACACCTATATATATAAAGTAATCTGCAGACGCGCGTTTCGGGGTTTCACCCCTCATCAGTACAGCTAGACTTATTTTTCAGCAGCTACCTCTGGTCGGGATCGAGACCCGAACGAACTTTCGCTCGTCAAGTCTCTTACCGATGGGTCCACAAGCAGCTGCCTAGAATAGAAGGCAGAATAATCGCTATATTTCCTAAACCGGAAATAAACTCACCAGAGGTCTCTAACTTATGTAAACAAGTGAGACTAGCATTTCGCCGAAGCGGTGAATTTTCGCAATTAGTCCCTTCTACACAGAGTGCTCAACCTGAAAATTGGGAAGCGTATATAAAGTAATCTGCAGACGCGCGTTTCGGGGGTTTCACCCCTCATCAGTACAGCTAGACTTATTTTTCAGCAGCTACCTCTGGCGGGATCGAGACCCAAACGAACTTTCGCTCGTATATATATATATATATATATATATATATATATATATATATATATATATGGGGTCTGTATGTTTATGCATACACACATACATACATATATTGTGTATGCATACACACATACATACATATATATTATTTATCCATTCAATACTTTCTTTCCTTTATTTCTTTTCTTTTTTATTTCTCTTTTCAACATATATGTACATATATATATATATATATATATATATATATATATATATATATATATGTGTGTGTGTGTGTGTGTGTGTGTGTGAAGAGGAAGAGGGGGTGGCGGTGAAGAAAACTGAGAGAAAAAGGAGAAATAAAGAACAAGATAGATAGATTTAATTAAATTAATTAATCATGAGGTTTTCATATATTTATCTATCTATTTATTTTATATATCTTTATATATCTTTATTTATTCATTTATTTATTGTGCTAATGTCTAGGAAAGTCTATCTTTCATTTTGAACATTTGTCTACAATTTTGTTTGCCTCATAAATCATTTCAACGAATAAAACTTTAAGTTCTCCAGAAATTCAACAAATGTTGAAAATCAAGCTTAACAAAAAAAACTATACTTTGTCCGTGTTTTACATATAATTAAGTATCAGTGTCAATAAAGGGGCCGGGTTAGCTCAGTCGGTAGAGCGTTCGGCTAGAAACCACAAGGTTCCTAGTTCGATACCGGTCCTCGCCAACTCAGCGTATGAGTAGCACATGGATATGTGCGGTAAAGTAAGGATCTGATGGTAGGTGTGGCGCTCCACCTCAGATGCTAAAACAATCTCCTTGGTCTAGCGCTATTGAAAAGGGGATAGACTCCCTCGCTGACTGGCTGATACCGACTTTAGGCCGCCCCGTCGACTTTACTTACTAATCACTATGAACATACTGGGCAGATAGTGGGGCATCGATTTTTTATTGTTATTAAGTAATAAACTGATCCCTTCTAAATTTTTATTACTATGAACATACTGGACAGATAGTGGGGGGTCGGTTTTCTATTGTTATTAAGTAATGAACTCATCCCTCCTTAATTACTAAGTATCACTATGAACATACTGGGCAGAAAGTGGGGGATCGGTTTTTATTGTTGTTAAGTAATAAACTGATCCCTCCTCAATTACTCAGTTTCACTATGAATATACTGGACAGATAGTGGGTGATCGGTTTTCTATTGTTATTAAGTATTAAACTGATCCCTCCGCAATTACTTAGTATCACTATGAACATACTGGGCAGAAAGAGGGTGATCGGTTTTTATTGTTATTAAGTAATAAACTGATCCCTCCTCAATTACTCAGTATCACTAGGAACATACTGGACAGATAGTGGGTGATCGGTTTTCTATTGTTATTAAGTAATAAACTGATCCCTCCTCTATTACTCAGTATCACTATGAACATACTGGACAGATAGTGGGGGGTCGGTTTTCTATTGTTATTAAGTAATGAACTCATCCCTCCTTAATTACTAAGTATCACTATGAACATACTGGGCAGAAAGTGGGGGATCGGTTTTTATTGTTGTTAAGTAATAAACTGATCCCTCCTCAATTACTCAGTTTCACTATGAATATACTGGACAGATAGTGGGTGATCGGTTTTCTATTGTTATTAAGTATTAAACTGATCCCTCCGCAATTACTTAGTATCACTATGAACATACTGGGCAGAAAGAGGGTGATCGGTTTTTATTGTTATTAAGTAATAAACTGATCCCTCCTCAATTACTCAGTATCACTAGGAACATACTGGACAGATAGTGGGTGATCGGTTTTCTATTGTTATTAAGTAATAAACTGATCCCTCCTCTATTACTCAGTATCACTATGAACATACTGGACAGATAGTGGGTGATCGGTTTTCTATTGTTATTAAGTAATAAACTGATCCCTCCTCAATTACTCAGTATCACTATGAACATACTGGACAGATAGTGGGTGATCGGTTTTCTATTGTTATTAAGTAATAAACTGATCCCTCCTCAATTACTCAGTATCACTATGAACATACTGGACAGATAGTGGGGGATCGGTTTTCTATTCTTATTAATGTATTAAACTGATCCCTCCTCAATTACTTAGTATCACCATGAACATACTGGGCAGAAATAGGGGGATCGGTTTTTATTGTTGTTAGGTAAATAACTGATCCCTCCTCAATTACTGAGTATCATTATGAATATACTGGGCAGATAGTGGGGGATCGGTTTTCCACTGTTATTAAGGAATAAACTGATCCTTCCTCAATTACTCAGTATCACTATGAACATACTCGGCAGATAGTGGGGGATCGGTTTTCTAAATTTTTATGACTATGAACATACTTGACAGATAGTGGGGGATCAGTTTTCTATTGTTATTAAGTAATAAACTGATCCCTGCTAAATTATTCGACCGCGCGATGTGTGCGACTGAGTGACGTTCGCTCTTCTCAACTGTCTAGTCGCACATAACTAAAGCTACCTCACGACTGTAATCGCGCACGTAGGGGTTAAACAGGTCATCATAAAGTTATCATAACACTAACGGTTGTGGAAATTTCCATTTAACAGCCTCTGGCTTTAAATTTAACGAACTCTTATGCAGAAATATGCTTACAGCTGGACGTACATCATTCATTGACTATCTACGAATTATGTAACAGTTGGTGTAGGACTATAACCATTACACCATGAGTGCCCTCGAGTTTACGTATGTAGATATTTTTGTTACTTCTAAAGTCTACCCCGGGCAAAAAAAGGTTTTTAGCAACTTTTGATTTAGTCGAATCAACGATTAAACGATAATATAAGTTTGAATAAGTGTTGTTTTTTTGTTTTTTGGTGGGGGGGGTGCAGGCAGGAGGGATTTTTCTTCTTGAAAACTATTCAGAATCGGATAACATCTCTTGAACAACGAACGAAAAGGAAAATCGATTATTTCGGACCTGATTCCATTGTTTTCCAATGAATTCATTATGTCATTCCACTGACTGTATTAACCATTTTCAGACAGGCCGACCAAAACTGCACTGGCCAATCACATAATAAGACCAACTCTAGCCGCACACGATATATATAGAGTCGTGGAAAATAGTCTCGTAGACCCGAGTTCAATCCCTGGACGAAGCCGTTTGTATTTACAATGGGGCTAATACCCTTGGGAAAGGTATGGATCCAATTCTCCCTCCAGTTATGGTTAAATAGCAGAGCAGACTGGGCTCTTTAACCATGGCTAGGTAACCAGTCTAGGAGAAGGAAAACTCTGAATTCAAAACTGTTAAACTCCGCTTAAGAAATTGACCTTGTGTCGCATCCTACTCGTACGGAGGGGTTGATATATATATATATATATATATATATATATATATATATATATATATATATATATATATATGTTTTCAAGGTGGGCCATATAGAAATTGCTAAATGTCGGACCAAGAACTGACCCCATCGATATACCGATATGCTGGTTGTAAAAAGGAACTTCAGTTGTACAGCAGAGGAGGTACTTTTTAAGGATGTGGGGGTAATCAACCCCCACATCCTTAAGTGGTGGATATTCCGGATTGTTGTAGATGTTTTGTATGATGATGTCAATAGTTTATTTTACTGGGACGTTTGTAAAGAGATTTTCAACATCAAGCGAAGCGATCAGTTGGTTATTTGGTGATGAGGTTTGTAGAATTTCAATTAGTTCGTTTGTAGATTTCAGACTGTATTTGGTGGCCATATATGGCTTAATGAGTTGGTTAATAAGTTAATAAAGCTACCCCCTCCGACCTATCATTTCTCAAGTCACTACACCCATATACGGTTTAACAAAACACACACACACACACACACACACACACATATATATATATATATATATATATATATATATATATATATATATATATATATATAAAACAGTGTTTCCCAACATATGGCCACATAGACCATGGCAAACTTCATGGGTTATGACAAATTTCAGGTGGTTTGGTTTTTTGGTTTTGTTTGGTTTGTTTGTTTTACGGTATATCAAAAGCTCAGTCGGTCGGTATATTAAGTAATAAGCTGATCCCTCCTCAATTACTCAGTAGCACTATGAATATACTGGACAGATAGTGGGGGATCGGTTTTCTATTGTTATTAAGTAATAAACTGATCCCTCCTCAATTACTCAGTATCACTATGAACATACTGGGCAGATAGTGGGGGGTTTTTATTGTTATTAAGTAAAAACTGATCCTCCTAATTACTCAGTATCACTATGAATACTGGCAGATAGTGGGGGATCGGTTTTTTATGTTATTAAGTAATAAACTGATCCCTCCTCAATTACTCAGTATCACTATGAACATACTGGGCAGATAGTGGGGGATCGGTTTTTTATTGTTATTAAGTAATAAACTGATCCTCCTCAATTTCTCAGTATCACTATGAACATACTGGGCAGATAGTGGGGATCTGTTTTTTTATTGTTATTAAGTAATAAACTGATCCCTCCTCAATTACTCAGTATCACTATGAACATACTGGGCAGATAGTGGGGGATCGGTTTTTCTATTGTTATTAAGTAATAAACTGATCTCCTCAATTACTCAGTATCACTATGAACATACTGGGCAGATAGTGGGGGTCGGTTTTTTTATTGTTATTAAGTAATAAACTGATCCCTCCTAAATTACTCAGTATCACTATGAACATACTGGCAGATAGTGGGGGTCGGTTTTATTGTTATTAAGTAATAAACTGATCCCTCCTCAATTACTCAGTATCACTATGAACATACTGGCAGATAGTGGGGGATCGGTTTTTTATTGTTATTAAGTAATAAACTGATCCCTCCTAAATTACTCAGTATCAATATGAACATACTGGGCAGATAGTGGGGGATCGGTTTTCTATTGTTATTAAGTAATAAACTGATCCCTCCTCAATTACTCAGTATCAATATGAACATACTGGGCAGATAGTGGGGGATCGGTTTTCTATTGTTATTAAGTAATAACTGATCCCTCCTCAATTAAGTATCACTATGAACATACTGGGCAGATAGTGGGGGTCGTTTTTTATTGTTATTAAGTAATAAACTGATCCCTCCTCAATTACTCAGTATCAATATGAACATACTGGCAGATAGTGGGGGATCGGTTTTTATTGTTATTAAGTAATAAACTGATCCTCCTCAATTACTCAGTATCACTATGAACATACTGGACAGATAGTGGGGATCGGTTTTTTATTGTTATTAAGTAATAAACTGATCCCTCCTCAATTACTCAGTATCAATATGAACATACTGGACAGATAGTGGGGATCGGTTTTTATTGTTATTAAGTAATAAACTGATCCCTCCTCAATTACTCAGTATCACTATGAACATAATGGCAGATAGTGGGGAATCGGTTTTTTTATTGTTATTAAGTAATAAACTGATCCCTCCTCAATTTCTCAGTATCACTATGAGTCTACTGGTCAGATAGTGGGGGATCGATTTTCTATTGAGATGAAGTTTTAAACTGATCCCTCGAAACTGGCTGATATTTTACATGTCTGAAGTTCTTGATCTCTTCCACTGAGTTTACGACGTTCAGTCTAATGCAACTCTGACTACATAGCTAAATTTAGTGGGAGGGACACATGGGGTGCGTGTGTATGAAAACGGTTCAACTCTTAGCAATCTTATTGTCTCTTTGATTTGAAATATTTCCAAGCAAACTTGTTACACCCAATCTTCCTGCCAAGTCATTTCGAACTTGGGCGACATTGTCTCGGTGCTCTATGCAAATCGTTTCTGGTCTCCGCAGAAGAAACGCTGTTTTTTATTTTTTTTTGGGGGGGGTTATTAAGTAATAAACTGATCTAAAATTACACAATATTTCTAGAGTCTAGAAATGAGTCTACTGGTCAGATTACGGAGGGACCGATTTTCTATCGTTATCAAGTAATAAACTGATTCCTCAATGATTACACAATATTCTAGAGTCTAGAAATGAGTCTACTGGTCAGATTACGGGGAATCGATTTTCTATTGTTATCAAGTAATGAACTGATTCCTCATTGATTACACAATATTTCTAGAGTCTAGAAATGAGTCTACTGGTCAGATTACGGGGAATCATTTTTCTATTGTCATCAATAAACTGATTCCTCATTATACTATTTCTAGAGTCTAGAAATGAGTCTACTGTCATATTACGTTAAAGTAATAAACTGATTCCTCAAGGATTACACAATATTTCTAGAGTCTAGAAATGAGTCTACTGGTCAGATTACGGGGGATCGATTTTCTATTGTTATCAAGTAATAAACTGATTCCTCAATGATTACACACTATTTCTAGAGTCTAGAAATGAGTCTACTGGTCAGATTACGGGGGATCGATTTTTCTATTGTTATCAAGTAAAAAACTGATTCCTCAAGGATTACACAATATTTCTAGAGTCTAGAAATGAGTCTACTGGTCAGATTACGGGGATCGTTTTTCTATTGTTATCAAGTAATAAACTGATTCCTCAAGATTACACAATATTTCTAGAGTCTAGAAATGAGTCTACTGGTCAGATTACGGGAATCGATTTTCTATTGTTATCAAGTAATAAACTGATTCCTCAAGGATTACACACTATTTCTAGAGTCTAGAAATGAGTCTACTGGTCAGATTACGAGGGATCGATTTTCTATTGTTATCAAGTAATAAACGATTCCTCAACATTACACAATATTTCTAGAGTCTAGAAATGAGTCTACTGGTCAGATTACGGGGAATCGTTTTTTCTATTGTTATCAAGTAATAAACTGATTCCTCAAGGATTACACAATATTTCTAGAGTCTAGAAATGAGTCTACTGGTCAGATTACGGGGAATCGGTTTTCTATTGTTATCAAGTAATAAACTGATTCCTCAAGGATTACACATATTTCTAGAGTCTAGAAATGAGTCTACTGGTCAGATTACGGGGAATCGTTTTCTATTGTTATCAAGTAATAAACTGATTCCTCAAGGATTACACAATATTTCTAGAGTCTAGAAATGAGTCTACTGGTCAGATTACGGGGGGTTTTCTATTGTTATCAAGTAAAACTGATTCCTCAAGGATTACACAATATTTCTAGAGTCTAGAAATGAGTCTACTGGTCAGATTACGGGGATCGTTTTCTATTGTTATCAAGTAATAAACGATTCCTCAACAATTACACAATATTTCTAGTCTAGAATGAGTCTACTGGTCAGATTACGGGGATCGCTTTTTCTATTGTTATAAGTAATAAACTGATTCCTCAAGATTACACAATATTTCTAGAGTCTAGAAATGAGTCTACTGGTCAGATTACGAGGGATCGATTTTCTATTGTTATCAAGTAAACTGATTCCTCAAGGATTACACAATATTTCTAGAGTCTAGAAATGAGTCTACTGGTCAGATTACGGGGTCGTTTTCTATTGTTATCAAGTAATAAACTGATTCCTCAATGATTACACAATATTTCTAGAGTCTAGAAATGAGTCTACTGGTCAGATTACGGGGGATCGTTTTCTATTGTTATCAAGTAATAAACTGATTCCTCAAGGATTACACAATATTTCTAGAGTCTAGAAATGAGTCTACTGGTCAGATTACGGGGATCGATTTTCTATTGTTATCAAGTAATAAACTGATTCCTCAAGGATTACACAATATTTCTAGAGTCTAGAAATGAGTCTACTGGTCAGATTACGGGGGATCGGTTTTCTATTGTTATCAAGTAATAAACTGATTCCTCAAGGATTACACAATATTTCTAGAGTCTAGAAATGAGTCTACTGGTCAGATTACGGGGATCGTTTTTCTATTGTTATCAAGTAATAAACTGATTCCTCAAGGATTACACAATATTTCTAGAGTCTAGAAATGAGTCTACTGGTCAGATTACGGGGATCGATTTTCTATTGTTATCAAGTAATAAACTGATTCCTCAAGGATTACACAATATTTCTAGAGTCTAGAAATGAGTCTACTGGTCAGATTACGGGGATCGTTTTCTATTGTTATCAAGTAATAAACTGATTCCTCAAGATTACACAATATTTCTAGTCTAGAAATGAGTCTACTGTCAGATTACGGGGGATCGCTTTCTATTGTTATCAAGTAATAAACTGATTCCTCAATGATTACACACTATTTCTAGAGTCTAGAAATGAGTCTACTGGTCAGATTACGAGGGATCGATTTTCTATTGTTATCAAGTAAAAAACTGATTCCTCAAGGATTACAAATATTTCTAGAGTCTAGAAATGAGGGTCAGATTACGAGGGATCGATTTTCTATTGTTATCAAGTAATAAACGGATCCCTCAACAGTCTTGAGTCTACTGGTCAGATTACGGGGGATCGTTTTTTCTATTGTTATCAAGTAATAAACTGATTCCTCAAGGATTACACATATTTCTAGAGTCTAGAAATGAGTCTACTGGTCAGATTACGGGGGATCGTTTTTCTATTGTTATCAAGTAATAAACTGATTCCTCAATGATTACACAATATTTCTAGAGTCTAGAAATGAGTCTACTGGTCAGATTACGGGGAATCATTTTCTATTGTTATCAAGTAATAAACTGATTCCTCAAGGATTACACACTATTTCTAGAGTCTAGAAATGAGTCTACTGGTCAGATTACGGGGAATCGGTTTTCTATTGTTATCAAGTAATAAACTGATTCCTCAAGGATTACACAATATTTCTAGAGTCTAGAAATGAGTCTACTGGTCAGATTACGGGGAATCGTTTTCTATTGTTATTAAGTAATAAACTGATTCCTCAATGATTACACACTATTTCTAGAGTCTAGAAATGAGTCTACTGGTCAGATTACGTGGGATCGATTTTCTATTGTTATTAAGTAAAACTGATTCCTCAAGGATTACACAATATTTCTAGAGTCTAGAAATGAGTCTACTGGTCGGATTAGGGGGGATACTTTTCTACTTTTTATTAAGTAATAAAAACTGATTCCAAAGGATTACACAATATTTCTAGAGTCTAGAATGAGTCTACTGGTCAGATTACGTGGGATCGATTTTCTATTGTTATCAAGTAATAAACTGATTCCTCAGGATTACACAATATTTCTAGAGTCTAGAAATGAGTCTACTGGTCAGATTACGGGGGATCGATTTTCTATTGTTTCAAGTATAAACTGATTCCTCAATGATTACACAATATTTCTAGAGTCTAGAAATGAGTCTACTGGTCAGATTACGGGGAATCGGTTTTCTATTGTTATCAAGTAATAAACTGATTCCTCAATGATTACACACTATTTCTAGAGTCTAGAAATGAGTCTACTGGTCAGATTACGTGGAATAGATTTTCTATTGTTATCAAGTAATAAACTGATTCCTCAAGGATTACACAATATTTCTAGAGTCTAGAAATGAGTCTACTGGTCAGATTAGGGGGGATTTGTGCAAATCGTTTCTTGTCTCCACAGAGAAAACACTGTTTTGTTTTTTTGTTTGTTTTTTTTTGTTGTTGTTTTTTTTTATCATCTTTATTTTATCTTTATTTTATCAGTGGACGATTTGACCGCCAACTATTCGTTAATTAGTACCACTACTGTTCTTTTACAAGGATATGTCTGGCATTGAATAACCCATAGCGGTTGATATGCCATTAAGCAAAGAAACCAAACCAAACCAAACCAAATCAAACAACCAATTTGCTCAATTTTTAAGCGGAGTTTAACAAGTTTGAATTCGATTTTCCTTCTCCTAAACTGGTTGCCATACCACGATCCCAGTCTACCCTACTATTTATCAATAGCTATATATATAGTTTAGCTCAGTCGGTAGAGTGTTCGGCTGAGAACTTCAAGGTTCCAGGTTCGATACCGACCCTCGCCAATTCAGCGTATGAATGGCACAGGGATCTGTGAGAAACTGATGCTAGGTGTGGTGCACCGCCACAGATGATGTAAAAACAATCTTCTTGGTCTAGCTCCAGTGAAAGGGGGATAAACACCCTTGCTGTCTGGCTGATACCGACTTTAGGCCACCTCGACGACTTTAATTACTTACTTTACTTTCATATATATATATAATATATATATATATATATTATATATATATATATTATAAGGGTTTTGTAATTTGCTTGGAGCATTGTGTTTATATTGGTTTGTTGGTTGGTTTTGAAGGCTATCACAATGCATGTGTAAAGACAAAAGAAGGTAACTATGATGTTGTTTGTCAACATGTCATTTTATTCTTAATATTTCGGGATAAAAAAATCCCCTCATCAGAAGATCACTAGAACTGAACTGGAGCTAGTAGCTGCTCAATTTGTTCTGTCTCATGTCTTCCAAATTCTGTGCGGGGGGGTGCTTGATTATGTGTGTCTTTGTGTGTGTAAGTGTGTGTGTGTGCATGCTTGTGTGTGTAAGTGTGTGTGTGTGTGTGCGCGCGTGCGTGCTTATGTCTGTGTGTCTGATCATTTCCTTTTATTTTATTTTAATTATTATTCCAGATTTGGATCGTCCTCTAAGTAAGGTTTTTTTGTGTATTAACAGGACCATCTGATCTTTTTTTTATTAATATGTGTCTGAGATTAACATTCCAGATATCGTTGGTGCGGGTGTGTAAATTTACTGTCTATCAAGGTTGTCTGTTGTCCTGTTGTGAGTGTGCGGTGTATTTGCTAAGTCCCAACATCATGTGTGTGTGTGTGTGTGTGTGTGTGTGTTATTGTAGGGTGTGTGTTCTGTTTGCGTGCGTGCCTTGTTTATGTCACATTAATATATGTTGTGTGTGTGTGTTGGATTTAGGAGCTTAGAATGAAATTAATTTTATTAAAAATTGTGATTATAGAGTCTGATAGATTTTTTTTTGTTTTTTAGTATTACATTTATCTTATTTTATTTTATTTTATTTTTGTTTATTTACTTTTATTTAATTTATATATATATATATATATATATATATATTATATATATATATATATATATATATAATATTTTATTCTATTTATTTAATATTTAATTTCTTATTTGCTTTGCTCATGTCAATGTATATCCAGTGTGTATGTTGGGTTTTAAAAGGTTAGAATAAAACTAATAGCTATCAATAACTATGATTATAGATTATGCTGACTTGTTTTATGGGTTAAGGTTAAATCCAGGTGTGTTCTGTTTGTGTGCGTGCCTTCTTCATATACGTTAATATGTGTGTATGTGTGTGTTGGATTTAGGAGCTTAGAATGAAGTTAATTTTATTAAAAATTGTGATTATAGAGCCTTCTAGATTCTACTTTGTTTTGTTTACATATATCTTATTTTATTTTACTTATTTATTTGTTTATTTATTTTTTATATATTTTTACATTTTTTTTTCTTCTTTATAAATTTCTCATTTGTCTTGATCATTTCAATGCATATCCAGTGTGTGTGTGTTGGATTTTAGAAGGTTCGAATGAAAATAACATCTATCAAGAATTATGATTATAGATTCTGTGGATTTGTTTTTAGGGGTTAGGTAAATAGTAGGTTAATATTGAGAATTTTTTTTTAATTTTTTATAATTATTATTATTATTATTATTATTATTATTATTATACATATTTCATATATACGTTTTACCCACAGCCGGGTCACATGAATTAATTATTAAGAGATTAGCAAGGGAATTCATATTGTTTAATGTAAGGTCAATTATTTAGTCAAATTTATCAATAATCGGTGTAAATCCTATTTGTTAACAACTACTGCATTAGCTCTAGTCTGTGGATGTAGGTGCGTGTTTTTCATTTGTCTTCTCATTGTAGATTCGTTGCGTTCTAAATTCTCTATTGTGTATTGGTGTATGTTGCGCGTGTATATATATATATATATATATATATATATATATATATATGTACGTGTGCGCGTTGGTTGTGGGTTTATTGTATTATGAACTCTGCGCTGAGTTCGGTTCTGTTATTGATCCCTGGACGCAGTTTAGTTATTAGTAATGCCTCTTTAATTCGGAGGTTTTACCCAGATTTCTTTCTCTGGCCTCTATTTTGACGGTGATGCTTCTCTCCGTGTTGTTGTATTTAATTAAGTGTTTGCGGAATGTGGATGCTTGTGTGTGTGAGTGTTCTTTGATCCTAATGTGTAGTGGTCTGATGATGGTACCTATGTAGAAATGGTTGCATTTTTCGCATTGTGCGCGGTATACTACATTCACTTCATGGCACATACATGGGCCGCGGATAGGGCAGTTCGCTAGTGTGCAATTATTGGTGTTCTTATGTTGGTTTTTGGAGAGTTGTCTCCGGAGTAAAGGTCCGTAATGTGCAAGCTGTACGTCCAGGCCCTCCTTCCGGATCGCCTTGTGTATTGCTGTGGTTGTACTCTTGCTGAAGTGTGGTAGCCTTAGAAAGCAGGTATTAGAAGTGACATGGCATTTTGGGCCTTGTTTGCTTCAGTCGCTTTGTGACTGAAGTGGGGTAACCATTGGCATTCAGTAGGGACATGAAGTGTGTGGTGTGTGTAATCTGGTCCTGCCTCCTGCTGCACTTGCCCCGGATACGGATAAGTTCGTTCCTTATGTATCCGGTCTTTGCACCAAGGGGGAGTGCTGATTTGTGGTGGACGAACAAGTCCCTGCTGGCTGGTTTTTTGTAGAATTCGGTGTGGATTTCACCCTTGTCTAGTATTTTAAGCCGGAAATCCAGCAGTCAGGGTGTTCTATGGTGAACTGTGTGTTTTTGTCTATGTTGTTGAATGTTGTTGCGATTTTGTTGGCTTCCTCATGGGAAGATGTGAGAATGAGTATATCATCTATATATCTGGTGAAGAAGGCGCAAGAGCGGCAAAAGTTAAGTGCCTGGCGCTCAAGCCTATCCATGTAGCTGATAGCCAGCAAGGCCGATAGGCTAGATCCCATCGGCTAGACCCATATATGGGTCGTGTGTGTGTGTGTGTGTGTGTGTGTGTGTGTGTGTGTGTGTGTGTGTGTGTGTGTGCGTGCGTGTGCGTGTGTTAATAATATGTAAATAAATTAGGGTGAATATTAGCAAAATGTAAATAGAGAGGCGCCCCTATATCTTATGGGGTATTCCTTGAATATGTTAACAAGGATGGTGAACAAGTGAAGACTGTTTGAAATTATATCATAAAGGTGCTCCCATAAGGATGTTGAAATTTTTAATTTATTTTTCTTTATTTATTTTTCTTTTTTTTTGTGGGGGGGAGATATTAGATTAGATTAAATCCCCTACGTGAGATTCCAAGAATATACTAACAGGGATGGTGTACCTGAGGAGACTAAGATTATATCATAAAGGCTCTCTCATTAGAGTCTTAATTTTTTCTAATCTGTTATTGGAGATTCATAGAATTGTAAATCTGTGGAGACTGTTTGAAATTATATCATAATGGTGCTCCCATTAGGGCAATAACTTTTTTTTAATCCCCTATGTGAGATTCCATGAATGTATTAGCAGGGAACCTAAGGAGACTTTGATATTATATCATTATGGTGCTTCCATAAGGGTGTTGTTTTTTAAATATTTTTTTTGTGTGTGTGTGGGGGGGGGGTAGATTCCAAGAATGTATTAACAGGGATGGTGAACCTGTGGCGACTGTTTGAAATTATATCATTACGGTAATGATATAATTCAAACAGTCGCCACAGGTTCACCATCCCTGTTAATACATTCTTGGAATCTACCCCCCACACACACACACAAAAAAAAAAATATTTAAAAAACAACACCCTTATGGAAGCACCATAATGATATAATTTCAAAGTCTCCTTAGGTTCCCTGTTAACCATAAGGGTTTGAATTTTTTCTAAATATTTAATGGGAAATTCCAATAATGTATTAACAGGGATGAGGAAACTGTTTGAAATTATAACCATATTAGTTATTATCATAAATGTGCTCCCATAAGGTTCTTAACTTTAAAAATCACCTATGGGAGATTCTAGGAATATGTTAACAGGGATGGTAAACTTGAGGAGACAAAAATTATATCATAAAGTTACCTTCATAAGTGTCTTAGATTGTTTTTATAAATCTCTTATGGGAGATTCACAGAATGTGTTAACAGGGTTTGTGAACCTGAGGAGACTGAAATTATATCGTTATGGAGCTCCCATAAGGATGTTAACATTTTTTTTTAAATATCACGAAAGATTCCAAGAATTTATTAAGAGGGATGGTGAACCTGAAGAGCCTTCGAAATTATATCATAAAGGTGCTCCCATAACGTTGTCAACATTTTTTAATCTCTTATGGGATATTCCAACAATGTATCAACTGGGATGGCGAACCTGAGGAGCCTTTAAAATTATATCATAAAGGTGCTCCCATAACGTTGTCAACATTTTTTAATCTCTTATGGGATATTCCAACAATGTATCAACTGGGATGGCGAACCTGAGGAGCCTTTAAAATTATATCATAAAGGTGCTCCCATAACGTTGTCAACATTTTTTAATCGCCTATGGGATATTCCAACAATGTATTAACAGGGTTTATAAACCTGAGGAGACTATTTGAAATTATATCATAAAGGTGCTCCCATAAGGGCGTTAAAAAAATTAATCTATTAATGCTTTTTTTTTTAGAAATAGATATTGAAAGCTTGAACCCCTTTTAAAGGGTAAGTGTAATATTGGAAGAAGTTCTCGAGAAACATGCAAGATGTTCATTTAACGAATCGGCTGTTTTGTTGGCAAATTTAATAATGTTCGAAATGAACGCAAATAGGACCAAACAAAACAGCCGACAATTCACTCTACGCATGCGCAGAGGTTATTATATTTTACACGGTTATAATTATGAATTTATTTTTGTAGATCTTATTTTTAGTTTTAGAAAGAAATGTCAATTTCCAAATGCTATAAAAATTGGATTTTCTGAAGAACTTGGAAATTTAATGCAAATATAATGCAAATATCCACTGGGTAAAAGCTAAGATAGATAGATAGATAGATAAATAGATAGATAAATAGATAGATAGATAGAAATAGACTAAGATAGATAGAAACGGATTCAGATAGATAGATAGATAGATAGATAGATAGATAGAAACAGTCAGAGATAGATATATAGATAGAAACGGATTGATAGATATATAGCTAGCTAGATAGATAGAAACAGACTGAGATAGATAGATAGATAGATAGATAGATAGATAGATAGAATACACTAAGATAGATAGAAACGGATTGAGATAGATAGGTAGATAGATAGATGGAAACAAACTGAGATAGATAAATAGAATAGATAGATAGAAACGGATTGAGATAGATAGATAGATAGATAGATAGATAGAAATGAATTGAGATAGATAGAAACGGATTGAGATAGATAGATAGATAGATAGATAGATAGAAAGAAACAGAGATAGATAGATAGAGACATAAACTAAGATATATATAATATATATATTAATATATATATATATATATATATATATATATAGATAGATAGATAGATAGATAGATAGATAGATAGATAATATACAGACTGAGATAGACAAATAAATAGATAGATAGGAATAAACTGAGATAGATAGATATATAGATAGACAGAAACAGACTGAGATAGATAGATAGATAGATAGATAGATAGATAGATAGATAGATAGAAGCAGACTGAGATAGATAAATAGATTGATAGATAGAAACGGATTGAGATAGATAGATAGATAGATAGATAGAAAGAAACAGACTGAGAGAGATAGATAGATGGATCGAAACGGACTGAGAGAGATAGATAGATAGAGAGATAGATGGATGGATATAAACAGACTTCGTTAGATAGATAGATAGATAGATAGATAGATAGAAACAAAGATAGATAGATAGATAGATAGATAGATAGAAACAGAGATAGATAGATAGATATAAACTAAGATATATATATATATATATATATATATATATATATATATATATATATATATATGAGGAAGGGTGATGGGTTTAGGATCCGACGATATGCTGTAGATAGAAGGAAAGTGGTCAAGAAATGATCAACTCAAAACAAGTCGCAGGGTGGTACGTTTCGTCTGTATGCACAGACTTTCTCAGCCGATCTGAGACTTTATTGAGGCAAAGCATACGTTTAAATACATGTGGTGGTGGCGGTGTCGGGGAGGTCAAGGGTGAGTGTGTAGTGATGTGAGCTAAGGAGGGCGGGGAGTTTTTGGGTAGGATCAGTTGAGATGGAGGGGTAGAGGATGTTTGTTAGAAGTGCTGGGGCGGTGGCAGTGGTTTGAAGGGTCAATTAGTGTGGGTGTATATTGATTTATGTGAGTAAAGGGGAG
>CM042178.1:29666339-29668839 GCA_023376005.1 Doryteuthis pealeii | reverse complement strand
GTTACTAATATGGACAAAATCCGATGTTTTATCTTTAGTCGAAGGCCCGACTGGAGATAAGTAGTCAATTATTTGTAAGACGAAATTTATTTCAAGTTTATCTGACAATTATCCAGTTATTGGAACATTTAAAAAAAATTATATGTAAGTACGGAAAAATTGTAAGCGCTTTGTTTATCAAAATGACATGATTCGTTAGTAAATTACCCGAAAAGTTGATAAAACAAAACAACTAACAACCAACATTTAAATTATTATTCAAAATACAATTTAAAATATTCCTCAGAATTTGCCTTACAAATTAAATTTAAGTTTTATGATTTTACTCTTTATTGTGTGAAGTCAATAAACATTGCTGAGTTATAGTGCAATTTTTTAAGTTCTGAAAAAATTGGCATGTTTAAATAGAGATTTCATAGGTGACATTTGAACTTTTATGAAAATTGATGTTTTGTAATTAATATAATTTGTAATAAAACTTAATTTTAACTAGGGGGAAGGTAGGTTGGGTCTTTAATGGGAAATAAATTTTTTGGGGGGTTCCGTTCAAGCGGTTCCGATATGGGGATCAATTACTATAAACTTATACGAGGAAATGAGCACCCGTGAATACTCAAATAATAAAGAACTTTTAAGAATTTTTTTTTCAATCTGATAGATTGGTGTGTAATCGATAATAATCAACTAAAGGGGAAAAATAGATGGGGGGGGGTCCAGATAATCAGGTCCACCAAAACGTTTTAAACAATGTTTTTAAAATACTAGGTACCACCAATTTACCCTGTGAAATTTACCCCCCCCCCTATATTTAACACTATGAAACTTGCAGAAAAATTAATATTTTCTTGAAAAAATTTTTCCATTTGAAAGAAAAAACATTAAATAAACTCCTGATGATTTTTTAACTTTTTTTCAGCTTACGGAAATAATGAAAATTATGATTGAAAAACAATGTTTTCATTTTTGCACTGTAAATCAACTGAAATTAACGTAGCTAAAAACAAGTTACGATTAAGAGTTTTTTTTAAATTCTATGAAAAAATCAATTAATTATAAATAATAACAAAATATTTCCGTTTTATTCAAGATGGCCTAAACTGATCAATGGTGGTCCCTATAATACTATCTTTAGGTTTTAGCAAAAAATAGATATTGCAATACGAAGAATTTAAATTTTCGATTCTCAGCTTCTTTTTAAACTCAATATGCAATTAAGAACTAAATGTGAATTGTTGTCATGTACAAAAAATTTAAAACAATAACAAAACAAATATACAAATACTTTTCAATTTGTTTGTATAATAATATGAAATAATTTTTAAAACTATAAAACAGAAAATACAAATCCTGAAATATACAAATTCTCAATGATTTTAGTTTCTTATTATCTTACCCCCTCTCTAACTACTGTCTTCCACTTTCTCTCTCACTCCCTGGTGATCCAAATTTCATTTTAGTCCGGTCATGGACCGGGTACTTTAGCTAGTATATATATATATATATATATTTACACACACAAACATTAGTTCGATGATCAATTGACAGTTACCAAGTACATGTTTATGTCTATCCTAACAAATATATATGGCTGCAGGATATGTGTTAACGCTGATAGGCGGTGATTTATCAAGATATTCGCTTATGTATGTTTTACCGGTGAAAACCTATAAGCATACTATAAATGTAGGATCGTTGTAATATGTTATATGGTGTATGGGGAGATATAAATAAATAATTAGTGTAAACCGAATTGATCATTCGACTAATAAATTTCCATCCATTATAACATCACGTGTTTGTTCTAAATTTTCTCCACATACTGCCTGATTAATTTCCTCATCTTACTCCCATATATATATATATATATATATATATATATATATATCCAAAAATCTTATTCACTTCGCCGAAGGGCATACTATCTGTTTGTTGTTATTATTCTCTCAATAACGCCCCCTTACCTATTATGGCAGAGGCGTGTAGTAGTATCATTTGACAAGCTTAATTTTGCTAGGATGGTCAGCTGTGTACTGTGGCCGAGGCGATAAAAGTTTTTCACTAGTGTTTCACTGTGTCTGCTGAAGTCCCAGTTTCGATTTCTGTCAGAGGGAAATCGTTAGTATATACCGCTGATGAGACTTGATAAAGTCGAAACAGTCTGTACGGTATTCTACACATCGAGCCATCCTTTGCTGGGATTACACTTGTCAAGTTCATTTTCTATAAGAAAAAGTATCGAATTTTATGCGATACATGCGTTGTAAGTGCCTTCAAGTAAAAATTTAATATATAATATATATATATATATATATACATATATATAAAGATTTATCATTATTATTTGCTCTACTTAGGTATTGAGCGCTTTTTACTTATTAGCTTTAGTCTCCTGGCGGTTTTGTATGAATATATATATCTTATATATATATTATGCATATAAATTGTTTTTTCTTTTGCCAAAATATTGTACTATAGATTTATTTTTGCTATCTCTTCTCTT
>CM042178.1:29555966-29666239 GCA_023376005.1 Doryteuthis pealeii | reverse complement strand
AGAGAGAATCGATAACAGATTTCTGTCAGCAAAACTTTAAACATCTTGTTTTTTCTACAAAACTTTCTACACACACACACACACACACACATATATATATATAATATATATATATAGGTTTTTCCGTAGTTAGGGTCTTTCCATGTGTGGTTAAACCAAGCTGATGCAGGTAGACCACAAGGAGAGCTCAATGTGCCTAATACCAGTGAGTAAAAGGACAGAGCAAGAAATTTAGTAAATGAAGAAAAACTCTAAACTTGCTTCATTACAATAATTTATTTCAACCGTATTAATACGGCATCTTCAGGTAATCACAAGAACATGACTCTTACTGAGAATTTCCCAAAGTAAGATGTTACTTTGGGAAATTCTCAGTAAGAGTCGTGTTCTTGTGATTACCTGAAGATGCCGTAGTAATACGGTTGAAATAAATTATTGTAATGAAGCAAGTTTAGAGTTTTTCTTCATTTACTATATATATATTATATATATATATATATATATATATTATATATATGTTGTTGTTATCGTTGTGAAGTCCATGTGTGCTTCTTAGTTGGTATATCTGCTGAGTCTAGTTTTCAGTGTGAATATAATATATTTGTATATATATATACACACACACACATATGTATATATATATGTGTGTGTGTGTGTGTGTGTGTGTGCATGTGTGTGTGTGTGCGTGTGTGTGTCTGTCTGTCTGTTTGTGTGTGTATAATCACACGCGCCATTATCGCAAATTACCCCGCTGACTGTTTTAAGCTCCATTTTTACCACCAAATAATTTCTCGCCAATTGCAAAGAGTGAAATAACTTCCAATCCATATCCTTTCTGGAGTGGTTAATACCGGGTCTGTTCAGTCATGGCTGAAATGTTTCCAAATTAAAGTTTATTTACTTCTTCATTTAATGTTCTTTCCGTTCTGGATTATCATTTTTGCCAAGGAGATTGGGCGGAGGGGGGTGGGGTAACACCGAAAGATCCGAGCTTGTGTTTAGCATTTAAAGAGTGCGAGATTACTTGAAAGGTTGAAGCGAAATGTGAAAGATAATGTCCACGTCTGTAGCTACTCTTTTTCATTAAATCGGTGAGATTAGCTATAGTTCAGTTTTTTTTTTTTTTTTTTTTGGGGTTTTTTTTTTGGTTTTTTTTCAGACTTATTTTAGTATCAAGAAAGAGATACAGATGTATTAGGATCAGATAGGTGGGTAGATACTGTGATGTAATTATTGTTATGTGTAGATAGACATGAAAAGGGATAGACAGAGAGATAGAGAGATAGAGTGGAGGGAGATATAAATATATAAATAGATAGATATGAACAGGCTGAGATAGATAGATAGATAGATAGATAGATAGATAGATAGATATACATTTTCTGATATAGATTGGTTGGTAGAGGGGTGGAGAGAGAGTGTGTGTGTGTGTTATGAACAGGCTGAGATAGATAGATAGAGAGATAGATAGATAGACAGAGATGAACAAGCTAAATAGATCGATATGAGTACACTGAGATAGATAGATAGATAGATAGAGAGAGAGAGAGAGAGAGAGAGGAGAGAGAGAGAGAGAGAGAGACGCTCAAATATAGATAGATATTAACAGGCTGAGATAGATATGAATAGACTGGGATAAATAGATAGAGAGGGAGAGAGAAAGAGAGAAAGATAGATAGATAGATATTAACAGACTGAAATATATATATATATATATATATATATATATATATATATATATATATATATATATATATAAATGGACGGTGAGGAAATTAATCCGACAATATGAGAAGAAAATATTTTTTAAATATAACAAACACAGGATGTTATGATCAGGAAACAATTTTTAGTGTCAATACTTAAGCATTTCGGTATATTATATATATATATATATATATATATATATATATATATATATATATATATATAGATAGATAGATAGATAGATAGATAGATAGATAGATAGATAGATATGAAAAGACTGAGATAGATAGATATTTATATAGATAGAAATGTATATATATATAGATAGATAGATAGATATGAACATACTGAGATAAATAGATAGATAGAAAGATAGATAGATATGAACATGCTGATATATAGATATATAGATAGATAGACAGACAGACAGACAGACAGACAGAGAGATTAAAAGACAGATAGATAGATAGATAGATAGATAGATAGATATGAACAGACTGAGATAGATAGATAGATAGATAGATAGATAATGAACATACTGATATATATATATATATATATATATATATATGTGTGTGTGTGTGTGTGCGCGCGCGCGCACATGTGTGTGTGTGTGTGTGTGTGTGTGTGTGTGTGTGTGTGTGTAGAGAGAGAGAGAGAGAGAGATAGATAGAGAGATATAAACAGACTGAGATAGATAGATAGATAGATAATGAACATACTGATATATATATATATATATATGTGTGTGGTGTGTGTGTGTGTGTGTTGTGTGTGTGGTGCGCATGTGTGTGTGTGTGTGTGTGTGTGTGTGTAGAGAGAGAGAGAGAGAGAGAGATAGATAGATAGATAGATAGATAGATAGATAGATAGATGAACAGACTGAGATAGATAGATAGATAGATAGATAGATAGATAATGAACAGGCTGTGATAGATAGATAGATAGATAGAGAGAGAGAGAGCGAGAGAGAGAGATGAACAGACTGAGATAGACAGACAACCATAGTCGCCACAGTATCTGAATCGCACATGGTAATTTTATTTTTCAATTTTTCCCTTGCCTAAACAACTTTGCTTTGCAGACGCATTTATTATGGACAATTTATAGATTCTGTCTTTCGATGAAATTGCTTCGATTTCTCTTGCTTGAATGGTCGGTTGGCAAGTTTACGTAATGAAGTTCGAAAATATTGGATTTACATACTGCTTTTCATTGGATAGATATATAGATAGAGGGAGAGAGGGGGAGAGTGTGGGCGAAAGAGAGGCCTACCTACCTATCTACATACATACATACATTCATAGTTAATGACATGAGAAGATATACAGAATATAGATTGGGATAGATAAATCGATAGATAGATAGATATATTGGTAGAGAGATAGATAGAGAGACAGACACAGAGAGAGGGGGAGGAAGAGAGAGAGACCTACACACCTACCCACTTACATACTTACATACATACATAGTTAATGACATGAGAAGATATACAAATATATAGATTGGGATAGATAGATCTGGAACCAGAACAACATTTTATATACATACATATATATATATATATTATATATATATATATATAGAGAAGAGAGAGAGAGAGAGAGAGAGAGAGAGATGATAGATAGATAGATAGATGAGAAATAGGGGGGAGAGGGACCTACTTACTTACATACATACATACATACATACATAGTTAATGACACGAGAAGATATACAAATAGATAGATTGGGATAGATAGATAGATAGATAGAGGGAGAGAGAGAGTGTGTGGGAGAGTAAAAGTGGCCTACCTACCTACCTACATACATAGACTGAGATAGATAGATAGATAGATAGATATGAACAGACTGAGATAGATAGATAGATAAATGAACAGGCTGTGATAGATAGATAGATAGATAGATAGAGAGAGAGAGAGAGAGAGAGAGAGAGATAGATAGATAGATAGATTTGTAGAGAGATAGAGAGAGAGACAGACAGAGAGAGAGGGGGAGGGAGAGAGAGAGACCTACACACCTACCCACTTACATACATACATACATACATTCATAGTTGATGACATGAGAAGATATACAAATAGATAGATTTGGATAGATAGATCGATAGATAGATAGATAGATAGATAGATAGATAGATTGGTAGAGAGATAGATAGAGAGACAGACAGAGAGAGAGGGGAAGGGAGAGAGAGCTACATATATACATACATTCATGGTTAATGATTTGAGAAGATAAACAAATAAATATAACAGACTGAGATAGATAGATAGACACGAAGAGACTCGGATATATATATATATATATATATATATATATATATATATATATATATATATATATATATATATATATATATGAATATGATATAATGAAAAAACAAAAGATGTTTACAACTGAAATAGGCTTATCAGGAGAGAAGTCTGCAAAACCGTTTCGGGGCCAAATCTCTTGACGGTTTTAAAAAGCAACACCGGCCCATCCTCACTAATATGAGGACCCTTTCGCATTATAATGCCTCGACCGCACGTGGGTCGGTCATCAACAAAAATAAGACGGGAAAAATGACCGTTAGTAAAAACAGAACGCTGCTAGTCAAACGTTGGAATTAATTTTTTTTTAAATGCGCTGTCTATATTAAAAATAATATGAATTTTATTTAAAAATACATAGATTGGGATAGATAGATAGATCGATAGATAGATAGATAGATTTGTAGAGAGATAGAGAGAGAGACAGACAGAGTGAGAGGGGAAGGGAGAGAGAGAGAACTACACACCTACCCACTTACATACATATATACATACATAGTTAATGACATGAGAAGATATACAAATATATAGATTGGGATAGATAGATCTATAGATAGATAGATAGAGAGAGAGAGAGAGAGATGGATAGAGAGACAGACAGAGAGAGAGGGGAGGGAGAGAGAGAGAGACCTACACACCTACCCACTTACATACATACATACATACATAGTTAATGACATGAGAAGATATACAAATATATAGATTAGGATAGATAGATCGATAGATAGATAGATAGATAGAGAGATGGATAGAGAGACAGAGAGAGAGGGGGAGAGAGAGAGGCCTACACACCTACCCACTTACATACATACATACATACATACATAGTTAATGACATGAGAAATACAAATACATAGATTGGGATAGATAGATCGATAGATAGATAGATAGATTGGTAGAGAGATAGATAGAGAGACAGACAAAGAGAGAGAAAGAGAGAGAGAGAGAGAGAGAGAGACCTACACATCTACCCACTTACATACATACATACATTCATAGTTAATGACATGAGAAGATATACAAATAGATAGATTGGGATAGATAGATCGATAGATAGATAGAGAGATAGATAGAGAGACAGACAAAAATAAAATGAATTTTATTTAAAAATAAAATGAATTTTATTTAAAAATAAAATGAATTTTATTTAAAAATAAAATGAATCTCATTTTTAATTTTACAAATAATCAGAAGCATTATAGTAATAAAATAAGACTAAAAAAATATATAGATAGATAGATAGATAGATAGATAGATGAGAGATAGGGGGAGAGAGACTTACACACCTACCCACTTCCATACATACATACATTCATAGTTAATGACATGAAATAGATAGATTGGGATAGATAGATAAATCGATAGATAGATAGATAGATTGGTAGAGAGATAGAGATAGAGAGAGAGACAGAGAGTGGGGGGAGGCAGAGAGAGAGCTACATACATACATACATACATTCATGGTTAATGATTTAAGATAAACAAATAGATATAAACAGACTGGGATAAATAGATAGATAGATATAGATAGATAGATAGATACGAAGTGACTCGCATATATAGATAGATATATAGATAGATACGAATGTTACATAATCTATGCGGTGTCATAAGATCATTGACCTCACTCTCACCTTGCCTTCCGGGGATAAATCGTGGGAACCGGAAGGCATATAGGAACCTGTTCCGGTTTAAGAATAGTAAGGAGCTTTAGTTTAGTTTTTGCAGTGGACGTCAGACAGAGCAGTCGGCCATGATGCTCTGTCTAAACTGTAACTCTGCATACGCGGGCTATGTTATGT
This sequence comes from Doryteuthis pealeii, assembly GCA_023376005.1. NCBI lineage: Eukaryota > Metazoa > Mollusca > Cephalopoda > Myopsida > Loliginidae > Doryteuthis > Doryteuthis pealeii. Next base: position 29,660,418 of record CM042178.1, on the reverse strand, counting down.
CTGGGTTGGGGATTTACCGAATAAAGTAACATTAAAAGAAAATCGAAGTCTTGTGTTTATTACCTAAAAACTAACAATGACACAGGGCTTCTGATAAGGAGAAATCCCTAACAGAAACCAGACCCGAAGTCCCCAAGAAAGTCCAGACCTTAGGAGATCCGAGACGCTAGACCAGACCAAGTCAAGATGTTAGAAGATAGAACCAAAGCCGGCCAGAAGAAAAGACGACTAGAAGTAAGAAGTAAGAAAAGGGTATACAACACGAAGAGACTCGCATATATAGATAGGTAGATAGATGGATGAGAGAGAAAGAGAGAGAGAGAGAGAGAGAGAGATCTACACACCTACCCACTTACATACATACATACATTCATAGTTAATGATTTGAGAAGATAAACAAATAGATATAAACAGACTGGGATAAATAGATAGATAGATAGATAAATAGAGAGATAGAGAGAGAGAGAGAGAGAGAGATGAGAGGGGCAACTATCTATCTATCTACCTACTTACTTCTTAGATACATACATACATTCATAGTTAATGATTTGAGAAGATAAACACACATATATATATATATATATATATATATATATATATATATATAGTGTTTACTTTTTTTTTGATAGAATAATTGGGTAGAAGAGGTGTGTGTGGGTTATCTATATGGATCGAAGCGTGATAGTAGGTGTTTATTTTCATGTCGGCATTTCGATAGGATTTCCGATTTTTGTTTAGTAGGGTGTGTTGTGATGGATGAGTGATAATAGAAAGTTTTTCTTGGAGGCAAAGAAGGCATCTTTTTGATGTTTTGCTGTAAGTGGGTGCAACTTTCAGAATCTCCCAGCTCACGTCTGGCGAAATGTCCATATGTTTCAAGTTCCAGATATGTGTGGATAGAGTTGTGTATGTAGAATATTTCCTGTTCGAAAATGAAAGTTTATCACACTTTGATCCATATATATATATATATATATATGTAAACACGGTTTGTTTGGAATGGCTTTTTGCCGATAATTTTTGGGAGAATAAGTGCTTAATTGGAGTCGTACCTAATTTTGAAAATTAATTGATTAATAATGAATTAGGCGGGAATACCTATTAAATGTATGGCTAAACAAATCGAGAAAAATCAATCTCTGTATGTACATTTCGGCCTATTAGGCCTCATCAGCAGAGCTATAGATCGGAATACCGCCCTGTGCGTGATTTGAAACCGGACTGCCAAGCTGACAGGCCGATCCCACAACCCCTACACCAAACAGACTTCTTAGATTTTACGATTTGTTTAGAGTAGGTTAATATTCCTCTTCTAGTGACTTTTATTACACGACGATATGATAAGTTGTAAACACGGTTTGTTTGGAATGGCTTTTTGCCGATAATTTTTGGCCATACATTTAATTCCCGCCTAATTCATTATTAATTAATTAATTTTCAAAATTAGGTACGACTCCAATTAAGCACTTATTCTCCCAAAAATTATATATATATATATATATATATATATATATATATATAATTGGAAAATGAATGTGAAAAGTATTAGCATATGGAGGCGCTCAATGCTAAAATTACAGACCAGGTTTAAAATCAAAGGTTTAATATTATGGATGTAATATCCCGTAACTACAGTTTTATGCGTACTTGCAATTGACGGGGAATTATAGGCATTGCAAAAATGACTTCTGAATTCAAAGTTAATCATGTTAAAAGTGTTTTCGTTTTGTTGTTTTGTTTTGTTTTAATTGATAGGGCCTCGAGTATTTGAAGAATTTGTTTTTTTTCTTTGTGCAGTATATGTGTGTTTTCAGTTAGAATTTTTCCGGTTCTTAGAGGGGAGCCATGAATGTGATTTTAAGCGTTGCGTGATCGAGCTGGTATCAGATAAATATAGTGTCACACGGCATGACAAAGTCGTCGCTGTGTGACCAATGTACGTGCTATCAACTTTGGAGAGGCAGTCTCCTACTGGACATTTCAATTCATACACAAGATTAATCTCATTGTGGTCGTTGTAGTGAGACCAATGTAATTGCTTTCAGCACTTAAAATCACATTCATGCCCTCCCTTAATTACCGGAAATTTTTTAACTGAAAACATACTCATACTACACAAAGAAAAAAAAAACAAAGACAAATACTCGACTAACTCCACCCAAACATTAAAAAACTGGCTAGACAAATTGAAAAGATCGAAAAGAAACTTGTCAGACATTAAATGTCCGTCGTGTTCAACCAAACATGCACACACACACACACACACACACACACACACACACACAATTCCCATATTAGAAACTCAAATGATCTATTAAACAAAATCAGCAACATAAACATGCATAACAAACTTTTAAGTAGTCTTGACATCAAATCATTATACACCAATATTCCTGTTAACAAATGCATCCAACGTCTTGAGAACCATCTCAAAAAATCTAATATCAGCTTACCCCTGCCAACCCAAACAATCATAAAAATATGCAAATTATGTACTCAAAATTGTTTTTTCCAATACAACGGCTCATTTTACAGAAGAAATATATATATATATATATATATATATATATATATATATATATATATAAGCCTGACCATATATGTAGTATGTGTGGCAGGGCTTGCCTGTCACGGGCTGCTCTCTTGAGTCTTATGCGGTTCCATGGTGACAGACGACCACGCAAAAAAGATGTGTGTACAAGTAAAAGCCAGAGGTCTCTCGTGTCTTTTATGCGACAGGATGTGTATATATATATATAATCATCATCATGTCGTGCAGGCAGCACGGATATCCATGACAATCTCTCGCCAGCCTTCCCTATCATTCATTGCACCTGGGAGTTCTTCCTCGCTGCAGCCAGCATCTTTACATAGCTGGTCAATGTAGGTCCTTGCTGGGCGTCCCACACTAGCATGTACATGTGTTGGCTTCCACGGGAGAACATCGCTTATGAGTTCGTCCTTGCTTCTCCAGCAGTGTCCTGCATGTCTAGTCCGTCTCACTCGGATGATCTGTGAGATAGGGGGCAGGTGACCATACAGCTGCTCCCTAGTGGGGTGCTGTTTCAACGACTTGTTCAGTACTACACGCAACATTCTTGTGCAGCTCCCATCTAGCTTACTCTCAAGGCGCCTCGTCAGGGTCCAGGTGGTGCAGCCATACAGCAGTACTGATATGACTACAGCTTGGAAGAATTGTCGCTTCAGCTTGTAAGTAAGATCAGATTTCCATATGCCCGAAAGTTTGTTTGTGGCCAGCCATGCCTTTCCTATTCGTGCATTAATATTGTCATCTGTTGATGAGAAATTACTACCTAGGTATGTGAATTGTTCTAATGGCTTAAGGAGCTTACCGTCTAGTGTGGAGATGTCTCCTTTCTTTTTGAAGCTCATGAACTCTGTTTTATCGGAGTTCACAAAGATATATATACATATACATATATATATATATATATATATATATATATATATATATGTGTGTGTGTGTGTGTGTGAGAGAGAGAGAGAGAAGAGAGAGAGAGAGAGAAAGAGAGAGAGTGAGAGTTCGTAAGTGGGTCTATTTCGTCGACTAATACATCAACCTAAACTTTGTATATATCTTATTATAATAGAGATTGTGTGTTTTTCTGTCGGTAACCGAAACTAAACCACTACTCAAGTCACAATTCCCTTAGTTATTGACGTCACATTCACCATGAATTTATCCTTATTTTAACCTCAATTATTAATAAAATTGTTTTACATTATTTATACTGTTAACCATATCTACATACTAACAACATGCAATTGTATTTATATATACAACAAAATAGCGGTTTAGAGTGTGAACGACAGGCTAATTTGCATATTGATATTAAAAATGTAATTTTAATAAATATATGCTTAGTATTATTGGTTTCTAACTGTTTGGTTTTATTTTAATGAATATAAGCAAAAATCTCTTCAATTAATCTTAAATGAAATCCATTAACAAGAAAAGATATTTTATTCTTTACTTCCTCTTTTAACTAAATACTTAAATTAGAAAAATTTAGCAATGAAAGACGAGAGTGATGGAAGAGTAAATTTCAGTTGTTCTATTTTTCGATTATACTCCCCTCTGTTTCAAATCTTTTTATCTGCATTCTTATTTAGTTTCATTAGTGTTTCTAATTTAATACGATATTTCATTATATTAAAACTTAAATACTTGCACCCGGAGGGTGCATATATTTGCTAGTAATAATAAAGGTGAATCGGTTTTTTCATAGCTATCATAATCTTTCTTTCTTTCTTTCTCTATCTATCTACCTTTCTATCAGTACCAATCTCTTCATATCTATCTATCTATCTATCTTATTCTGTTTATCTTTCTATTTATATATCTATCGTAGTCGCTTCATATCCACCTAAATAGATAGATAGATAGATATATAGATATGAAGTGACTTCGGTAGATAGCTACCACAGCTACACTGGTACAGCTACACTACCACGTTAAACTATTCCCTCACACCTACGTAATCCTGATCAGTCCATTTCTGCAAGCGTTAAAAGGTGAAATGATCCAACGTATTACTGTCAACTATTTTCTTTTCTCTCTCTCTCTCTCTCTCTCTCTCTCTCTCTCTCTCTCTCTCTCTCTCTCTCTCTCGCTCACCCTTTCCTTCTTTATTTTGTTTCTTTGTTTCTTTTTTTCCCTTTGTTGTTACCTTCTTCTCTCTCTCTCTCTCTCTCTCTCTCTCTCTCTCTCTCTCTCTCTCTCTCTCTCTCTCGCTCACCCTTTCCTTCTTTATTTTTGTTTCTTTGTTTCTTTTTTTTCCTTTGTTGTTACCTTCTTCTCTCTCTCTCTCTCTCTCTCTCTCTCTCTCTCTTTCCTTTTTTTTTTGTTTCTTTATTTCTTTCTTTTTTTCCTTTAGCTGTTCCTCTTTTTCTCTCTCTCTCTCTCTCTCTCTCTCCTCTCTCTCTCTCTCTCTCTCTCTCTCTCTCTCTTCTCTCTCTCTCTCTCGCTCCCCTTTGGCACGTCAATTTATTATGATACATAGTTTTCCTTTTCAGACAAAGTGGGTTGCAGAGGTTTCCCGCCACTTAAAGGTGTATCCAATAACAAAGAACTAATCGTTGCGTATTGGATGTCTAAGTGATCCTGAAAGGGGAACATTACGACTTTGTTTTAATACTGACGATTTGACTCTGTTGGATAAAATGTTAAGTATCTAATTTCAATGTTTTGAGACGATTATTGAAAGAGACGTACACAAAACTAAGTAGAATTCTATTCTGTGTTATTATTTATTATTTATACATAATCATCTACATCATCTGATCCTGCTGATAGCACGGATACTCTCTCCCCTCTCTCCCCTCCCTGTTGTGTCCATGTGTATGTCTCTCTCTCTCTCTCTCTCTCTATATATATATATATATATATATATATATATATATATGTGTGTGTGTGTGTGTGTGTGTGTGTGTGAAAAATAGATGGAAATTAATCCGACAGTATGAAATTTAACATTTTGAAAAAACATGTTTGTTATGTAATTGCTGAACAGATCTGTTTCGACCAAATCGATAAGTTGGTCTTCATCAAAGAGCGACATAGATGGGAAGAAAGATATCCGTTAAAAAGACTGTTTACAAAAAACGAACGCTGAATTCAACCGCTGAAAATTTTTTGAAAAATGCATGTTCTGTTTTAAAAATAAAATAAATTTTATTTTTAATTTTTTTAAAAATCAGAAGCATTATAGATTATAATAAAACTCAAAAGAGTTTATTGTAAAAATATATAATATATTTTTTCAAAATGTTAAATTTCATATATATATGTGTGTGTGAGAAGTAAACAAACAGACGATGTTTATGATATGGCTATTTTCAGCCGACAATATTTGGGAGAATATGTGCTTAATTGAAGTCGAACCTAATTTTGAAAGTTAATTAATTAATAATTAATTAATTAGGTGGGATTACCTATTTTTTCTCGATTTGTTTAGCCATATATTTAAATAGGTAATCCCGCCTAATTAATTAATTATTAGTTAATTAACTTTCAAAATTAGGTTCGACTTCAATTAAGCACATATTCTCCCATATATATATATATATATATATATATATATATATATCCATATCGGCCATTGTTCTTGGCAAGTCCTCTAAACTGGCATAAAGTGTCCTTACAGAGCTTTTACATTAGTCTTTTGTAGTCGATCCTCATCATCATCATCAGATTGTGCTGATAGCACGGATACTCTCTCTCCCCTCTGTCTCTGTCTGTCTGTTCTGTCTGTTCTCTCTCTCTCTCTCTCTCTCTCTCTCTCTCTCTCTCTCTCTCTCTCTATCTATCTATCTATCTATCTATCTAACGGCCATTCCTCTTGGCAGGTCCACTGGACTGCATCCAGTGTCCTCAAAGATCTTTTGAGTGTAAGTCTTTGCTGGTCGACCAACAATGTTGTGTCCATGTGTATGACTCTCTCTCTCTCTCTCTCTATATATATATATATATATATATATATATATATATATCCATATCGGCCATTGTTCTTGGCAAGTCCTCTAAACGGCATCCAGTGTCCTTACAGAGCTTTTACATGAGTCTTTTGTAGTCGATCATCATCATCATCATCATCAGATTGTGCTGATAGCACGGATACCCATGACTCTCTCTCTCTCTCTCTCTCTCTCTCTCTCTCTCTCTCTCTCTCTCTCTCTCTCTCTCTATATTATATATATATATATATATATATATATAAATCTATCTATCTATCTCTTTTCTTCGTATATTGGATTTGAATCCAAATGACATGACATTATATTTAATCTGCTATGGTTTGAGCAGAATCGGGAAAGATAGTTTGGTAACCCGACTCTGATTATCATATTCTATTAACCCTTTATGGCTGAAGGCGATAGAAATTATTAATGTTAATTCTTCGCACATGTTATAATATTGGGAGGATTTCATCTACTAATAATCTACTTAGGAAGTCTTGGCACACTTACGAAAGTTTCGGGTCTTGCGCATGCGCTAGAAGAAATTTATGGTGCTAATGCTGCCAAACATGTGATGTGAAGGACATTAAGAGAGCATTTTATTGTTGGCTTTGCTTTAATTGTAAAACTTGCATCAAAACTGGTCGATGTTTTTCAAGGATTTTAGCGCGCTTGGATGTAAAAAAAAAAGAAAGAAAAAGTTTTCAAAGCTTGATTTCTAAGATTTTCCCAAATCTTTCGATCGTACCAACTATCAGGTAAGGTGTGCGTGTATAAACCCTTGCTAGAAACAATAGTTGGAACGTCTTTTTCAAGTGTTTTTGCCTTGATTTTGAAGTATATGAATTTAAGCAAAATTCTAAAAGTTAACCAAAATTTTAAAAGTTGCAAACTATCAGGAATTATTAGACCCGTTAGAGGCTTGCTAAAAAATACCAAATTCAAAGTTATTTTAGTAATTTTCAATATAGCTACACACGTTTTTTTTTGTTGTTTTTCTTTTATAATAATTTTTGTTTTTTGATTTTTTAAATATATATATATATATATATATATATATATATATATATATATATATAATAAAAAAAACTTTCAAAACCCGATTTCTAAAATTAGTTGGTTGTTTGAAGGGGACAAGCGCAAGATGCGGTTTATCCTCCGAGGCCATTTTTTCGATGGGTAACTTAGGACTTAGTAAATAATGAGCACTGAAAAAAACATCTAGTATTTTGTTCGTTAATTAAACACGACACATGATAATACATCCCAAGTATCAACTAGTTCTAGACTCGAAGAACAGGGAGAATGCCGGAGCAACAACAGACCCAGCACAGCTTGTAAGTAAAACAAGAAGAAGTTGATAAGTAAGCTAATGAATATATTAAACTAGGCCCAGTTGGTGGGTTATTTGAATGAGACATGCGCAAGATGCGGTATATCCCCTGAGGTCATTTCTCGATTGGTAACTTAGGATTGGAGAATAAAGAGCTCTGAAAAAAGATCAAGTCTTGCGCTAGCTAATTAAAAACGAAGCAACGACACATGACCAGACATACTGAGAAACAAGTTGTTCCAGACCCGGACAACAGAGAGAATTCCGGCCCAACAACTGACCCAGGCCAGGAAGATAAGTAAAACAAGAAGAAGTAGATAAGTATACTAAAGTGTTAAGTATCTGGCAGCCATCCTTAGTTCCAGTTGTAGTGAATAAGTAAGCAAGCCAATAAGAATCCGGTGTTATAGTATTCTTTGTAAGTCCGACGTCCAAGAGAATCCAAGTGTGAATGAGTTAAGATTAGAATGGGGCCTCTTATAAATACAGCAACAGCAGCAGCAGCACTGCCAGTGATTGGACAATAGGAATCTTTCTCAGGTCACGTGCTTATAGGCGAGTCTATAAATAGAGGTGACCATTTGCCTCATGCCTTATATACACAAAAATCCAACATAAAGAATATATCAAACTAGGCCCAGTTGGTGGGTTGTTTGAAGGGGGCATACGCAAGATGCGGTCTATCTTCCGAGGCCATTTCTTGATAGGTAACTGAGGACTTGGAAAATAAAGAGCTCTGAAAAAAAAGCATCCAATCTTGTGTTCGTTAATTAAAAACTAAGCAACGAAACAAGACAAGACATCCCAAGTATCAAGTGGTTCGAGACTTGAAAAACAGAGAATGCCGGCCCAACAACAGACCCAGCATTGCAAATAAGTAAAACTGTAGAAGTTATCCTCCAGATGACATAGAAACAATATAATACTCACCGTCGTAGTGGGATTCTAACTACCGTCGAGTTAGCAGACAAGAACAACATGCAAGCTGTAACTTAAATACAGTCCTTGGATGCTGCTGGCACATTGCAGACTGAGGGCTGAAGAGTGGGTACTTATCCATAATCTCTACTCACCCTGAATACCATCAGCCAATCAAAACCCAGGAAGTGAACTTCCCAGAGTTCATAATGGAATAACCCAAAGTTGCATATAAACCACCTGCCATCACTCTAGAGATAGTATTGTAGTCAGCTTGTAACAGAGCTGAATCCTTGACAAATTCAAGATTAAGTAGATACTAAAGGATATAGTAAACTAGGCCCAGCAACGTTACAGCATTACACTAGAACTTGGAGTTACTGAATCCGTCAGGATAACTTGGATTAACACACATACTTAGCTAGTTTCTTCGGAAACTTTGGCCACTGAGCCGTTAAAGTAATTAATAACGGCGTGATCCCAAAGGGCAAACCCCCCACCCCCCAGAAAACACCTGCTCCTTTGATTTAAAGGGACAGGGCTGTGTTTATTGCCCAGTGCCTGGGGTGCTCCTTAGAGGGGAAATGCCGACGGAATCAACGCATTTTTGGTGCCTACTATTCCATGGGCTTCGGTTCGTGAGTGGTCCCACATCAAACGATCTTGCGTCATACCCGCATGCGTGAGATGTAAGGTAAATACTATTTGGATTAACATAGGGACTGGCAAACGGAGCCTAAAATTCGTTTTTGACAAAATGACTTTAGCCCCCCCTACAGAAAATAATTTACCAAAAATCAGGGAATTATCGGGTTTTAATGAAATTTTCAGTGTTTATGTATCAATGAATGATCTTTATAATGCATTATTTATTTTATTTCAAAACTTTCTCATTTTTTTCAGGTCACTTAATTTTGACCCCCCCTTATGCTGGGGGCGTAAAATGTTTTGCAAGTTGATCATTTTTTATACTAATTACAGTATAAATAATGAGATAAAAGAGCGAAGTTATGAATAGAAACAAAAAACAATTTTTTTTACGGTTGCTCTTCTATGAGAAAATAAGTACCGAAAATCGAAAAATAAAATGTAAAAAAATAATAAATGATTAACTTTTTGGAGATTTCTTTTTTACTCATTTCGATAATTATTTAATTGGCTATTATTTTATAAAAGAAAAAATTATACATCGATGTTTTTTCTGCTTAAAAAGGGGAGGGGGTACATTTTCAATAGAGTTTTTCTTCAAAACTTATTACTTTTGGCGCTTAAAATAAGTTTTGCATTAAGTAGATATTAATTTTTTAAATCTAAAAATATAACATTTTAAACTTAACATCAGGATTTTCATATTTTAAATGAATTTTATACATCAATTTTTCATATCAAAAATACTTAATTAAAGTTTTGAAATAAAATAACTGATGCATTATAAAATTCATTAATTGTCAAATCAATACTGAAAATTTCATTAAAATCGGATAATTACCTGATTTTTGGTAAAAAAATTTTCCATCCCAAATGTTACGTTAAAATTGTAAACAAGCGCCTAAAACCATTGAAAAACAGCCAAAATGGCGGGTCGCCTCGAAATTGACCAAAAAAAAATAGTTTTAAATCTTTTAAAAATAAACTGCATATGTAATTATATTTTTCTTTTTTTAATCATGATGGTTATTATGCTACTACTTATCGATTTAGACAAAGTTTAACCTTAAATAATAGGTTTAATTATTCTTAATTCGCTTTTAAAACTCGTAGTATCCGATTTTTTAAGCACCAAGTTGACTGTATATTACGAAAGAAATAAAAATTAAATAAACAGCTTTGTTACAAAATTTGTGGGTGGGTGGGGTCTGTTTTCTTTGTGTCACCATTCACTACAGTGAACAGCATGTGAATATTTACCACGTACCCAACGTGTACGAGTTAGGCACAAGGCCTTATTAATTTGGGACCACCCACGAACCGAAGCTCATGGAAGGCGGATGCAAAAAATGTGTTGATCCCGTCTGCATTCCCCCTTGAAGGGGGGCGCCTCAGGCACCGGACAATAAACTCAGCCCTGTCCCTTTAAATCAAGGGGGCAGGTGTTGCCTGGGGGATGCTCCCTTGGGATCAACGAATGAGATTATGTCTTCGGCATAAAATAACCCAAGAAAGGTTGACATGCCGTAAAATTAAACAAACAAACCAACATACATTTGGCCCATAGATAGATCAATAACATTCCGGATCCGTGGACCTGGGATGAATTTCAATAGAGGGACACTGCACATTCCCCATCATCCAAACTTTTTGGCACAGTCAATAGGAAAGAATTGGTGCAAGGAACGCCACAAACCCAATCAACGACTGACCTCAGGATTTTCTGGTAAGAGTTTTCCAGTTCCTAGATCAGTTGTGTTCAATATCAATGAAGAGTCTGATATACTCTGGGAGGTTTGCTACGCACTTGGATACCAATCCAAGTACTTTTATATATATATATATATATATATATATTATATATATATATATATATTTGTATATGTATAAGTATTAACTTGCCGGTGGGTATAAGAACGATCGTTGGAAACGCACAATATCCAGAGGTTAAGGTTGAGAAAAAACAAATGCAAAGTGCTCAATACAATGTAGAGCATAAATTTATTTTAAGAATGGAAATGAGTAACCTACTCGAGTTTCATCGATTGATTCTTCAGGGTTACTTTTAAATTAATCGAGTTTACGATTAATCTTTGGTGTTATAAACATGCCCGTTGGAAATTTAAATTTAAGTCCCATTCCAACGGGCATGTTTATAACACCAAAGATTAATCGTAAACTCGATTAATTTAAAAGTAACCCTGAAGAATCTATCGATGAAACTCGAGTAGGTTACTCATTTCCATTCTTAATATATATATATATATATATATATATATATATATATATATAAAATGTTGTTCTGGTTCCAACGGGAGAAAATTCAAAATTTTATTAAAAAAAAGGAAGGTCCGCAAAATGTATTTTGTTCTCAGAAAAAAATTTTTTAATTCTTTTTGTTTTACATAACACGTGTTTCAGATCTTCTGGTATCTTCTTCAGGCTTTGATTGATAATATGAAAAAAAAAATATCAATCAAAGCCTGAAGAAGATACCAGAAGATCTGAAACACGTGTTATGTAAAACAAAAAGAATTTTAAAAAATTTTCTGGGAACAAAATACATTTTGTGGACCTTCCTTTTATATATATATATATATATATATATATATATATATATATATATATATAATATACCAAGTGTGTTGGTAAATCCTCGCGGTGAGAAAAAAAACAGCAAATAGTTTGATTGTAAAAATATACTACCAAACATCAACCGGGGAGAAAAAAATTTTGAAAAAAAGAAAAGACCAAGATAGTCGTACCAACAAAAAATAATCTATTGGTACAGTATTTGGCCAAAAGAAAAAACAATTTATATGTATATATATATATGTATATAAGATATATATATATATATTCATATAACCGCTAGGAGAATAGCTAATAAGTAAAAAGTGGTCAATACCTAAGTAGAGCAAATAATAATGATAAATCTAATGAGTCAGACGAACCTACTATTAGTTTAGCTTAATGCTCTTCAGGGCTAAGATCTGACTCTCTCTCTCTCTCTATATATATATATATATATATATATATATATATATATATATATATATATACATATATATATATATATATATATATATATATATAACTTTCAATATTAATTTTAAACAAAAAAATGAATTAGATTCCTAAATCCATATTTCAAACATTTATTTAAATAAATTTCAAATTACAGTCCAAGGTCAAATGTGTGATAAGGGTAACCTGAAACCAAAGTTTTTTAGATCTTAATTTTCCATCGTAGGTATCATTGGGGAATCATTTAATTGTGGAATTTAATTTTTTTAAATAGAATTTTTTTAAAATTCCCAATGATATCTGCATCAGAAATATAAGGTCTAAAAAAGTTTGGCTTCAAGTCACTCTTACCACACTTTTAACCTGGACTAACAGTGACCGTTAAGATTATTGGTGAATTTTGTCTGCAACAATTTATCTATGATTACTATTCATCTAAAACAATTTGTCTACAAATAACAATTTATCTATTGATATAATTTACCTGCAAAAGTATTTCTTAGGTCTACTTATAATAGTTTAGACCAAATGGGCATAATTTTAATAAAGGAAATTAACTTTTATATATTAATCCTATCATGTTCAATGAATTATCTTGTAAGTAACTTATATCTGCAGATAAATTGTAATCATAGATAAAACACTATAATTGAAGCCTCGCCACCGGGTGTAGATTAGTGTCATACTCAGGAATCCACTTCCTTATTTGGACGTGCTGCGGTTGGGGGGGGGGGGGCAGTCCGTGTATTCTAAGCCCAGCCAAACTTGTGCACTTATGACAAACATGCAAATCGCTAAGTTGATATTAGTCTTGTACACTCCCGGGACCTTTAGTGAGTATCGATCTCACTACATCAGAAAAAACACTTTGTGTTAGGAGCATATAACATATCCCACAATCATAGGCGATATATATATATATATATATATATATATATATATATATATATATAAATATATAAAAGATAACTATAATGAGTCAGACGAACCTACTAAAAGTTTCGCTTAATGCTCTTCAGGGCTGAGATCTGACTCTCAGAGTCAGCCCGGAAGAGCATTAAGCAAAACTTTTAATAGGTTCGTCTGACTCATTAGATTTATCTTTATTATTTGCTCTACTTAGGTATTGAGCACTTTTTACTTATTAGCTTTAGTCTCCTGGCGGTTTTATATGAATATATATATCTTATATATATATATATATATATATATATATATATATATATATATATATATATATATATATATGCATATAAATTGTTTTTTCTTTTGGCCAAAATATTGTACCAATAGATTATTTTTGGTTGGTACGATTATCTTGGTCTTTTCTTTTTTACAAAAAAATTTTTCTCCCCGGTTGATGTTTGGTAGTATATTTTTACAATCAAACTATTTGCTGGGTTTTTTCTCACCGCGAGGATTTACCAACACGCTTGGTATATTAAATTATATATATATATATATATATATATATATATATATATATATATATATATATATATATATATATATATATATATATATATATATATTCATATTAACTAATACAAATGAAAAGTCTGTCTAATCATTGGTTTCTGAATATCACTTTTTCGGTGTTATTCGTCGTCAGAGACGTTGACTTTTGAAAAAAATGGACAGTTTTTTAAACTTTTGGCTCGTGTTTACGTGATCCGTTATTCGTTCTTGAATTTTGCTTTCGTCATTCACCGGCATCACTATTTGTCGTCATTGGATCTCGTGTTTTTATGATGATTTTAAATTTTTCCGTTTTTATTTCTTTATTTTTTATTTTTTATTTTCTATTTTATTTTGTTTATTTTTATTTTATTTTTATTTTAGTTTGTGTGTGTTTATTTATATGTGAATTCTTAATTATGGCGGTCTGAGGTTTTGGTTAGTCCAATTCCATATTAAAGATTTTTTCGGTGTGGGCATGCCCTAAAAAATAAATACAGCTCTTACAGAAGTAATTGAGCCCTCTATAATCAATTCTCCAATAATAATTTAACCTATATATATATATATATATATATATATATATATATATATACTCGAAGCGGCTACCCAGCGTCACCTTTAGATCGAGGGAGCAGGTGTTGCCTGGGGGGGGGAATACCCCCCCCTGGGATCAACAAACGAGATAGCCAAGATCTTACGTCTTGTAAAAATACATCTATAAGATGATTGAGGGGGAAGTCATCAGCGTTGTTATTCCTTGGGATCATTGGAAATTTCTGGTTTTCAACAACGAATTTCCTCACCCAAGGGACCAATCGAGGTTGATCAAACCTCGACCCTCAGCAACTGACCTCGCCTCCTGATGACCATAGATATAGTACTGGTCACCTGACCTCCAGCCAATGGCAATAGCGCTCTCTTAATTTATATTGCAACCATTTTATTACTCGAGTTTGATCTTACTACCAGGATGAACGGTTGATGTGAGTTTTCCCCCTCTTTGTAGATTTTTTTGTTTTTTTAAATTTTACCAATTTTAAATTTCTATTTATTTTCCTTATTTACGAGAGAGGGGTTGCCCTTCCCATTTTTTCTGTGTTTTTTTCTTAACAAGCTTGTTATATGTACGTATCTCTTATCCTGGTTTGATACGGACGAACTATTTGACTTTGACTCTGTATCCTCAGCTGGAGATGGCGTCAACGGCGTTGATGCGGAGAATGCAGGTGAAAAAGTTCAAGCATCTCTTGATGGAATACGTGTTGAAAAAGGCGTGGTGTAATGGTTAAAGTCATGGGAAATGGACTCGTCGCCCCGAGTTCAAATCCTGGACGTGGTAATTGCGTTTCACTTAGCGCTAATAACGTATAATCCCCATCTGATGAGACTGAATTTTGGGGAGCTATATTAAATCAACTTAGATTTATATAGGCCCCAATTTTGGTCGAAATAAATTTATTATGGAATTACGGTGTTCAGTTCTTCCTTCCTTTCTATGATATATATATATATATATATATATATATATATATATATATATATATATATATATATATATATATATAAGAGAGAGAGAAGGAGAGAGAGAGAAGGAGAGATTAAGAAAAAGATATAGTGAATGTTGTAATAATTTTTCCCACCATTAATGTTATCGGTAATATAATAATCATTTCAGTTGGGGAAAGCTCACATGAACCATCTCATAATTTGTCTAGAAGAGCTCTTCTGTTAAGGAGGAACGAAAATCTAATGCCACTTTCTATTCTTCACAAAGGAGACGATCCGTGAATTAAAGAATAAATTCAATGAGAATGAATCTCTAATAACCCATCAAAATGCGTCCAGGGCCTCAGTTGCAGCTACTGCTTTCTTTCTTTTTTATATTCATTTCTATTGCTACAAATATCATAGGCAATTCAGTCTCGAAAGACTATGAAAAAGTTTTTGTGTGCCCCTGAAGTTGCAGCGCCTCCAGTGACTATGAAGTCCTATGTTTGAGAAACATTCTCGACCACAGATTTTGCATTTGTAGGTTGTCCCCGTAGATGATCATGTTCCGATGATTTGTTGCCGGTAATTTCTTATGGACCTCTTAGCTTCATGGTGTTGTATCAGGGTGACTTCTGACATGTACAGTCCTCTATGGAGATTCTGCCGCCACCGAGGGCGGTCTTGAGCCAAATTTTCCCTACTGGAAGAGGCAATGCCATATATATATATATATATATATATATATATATATATATATACACTAATCCCTCTGCAGATTTCCCAGCTGGAAGGGACAATGCCAAAGCACCTGAGATCATTTTTGCAGACATCCTTGAATCGCAGTAGGGGGCGACCAATCTGTCTTTTACCAGATGTTAGCTCTCCGTACAGGATGTCTTTCGGGATTCGTCCATCATCCATCCGACGTACATGACCCAACCATCGGAGACGACGTTGTCTCAGTAGAGAGTACAGGCTGGGGAGTTGAGCTCTCTCTAGGACTGCTGTGTTAGTGATCCTGTCCCTCCAGGTGATGCCCAGTACACGTCTAAGGCAGCGAAGGTAGAAGGTATTTAGCCACCGCTCTTGGTGGGAGTATAAGGTCCATGTTTCACTACAAATAAGCGTTGTAATAATTAAGCAATATCTTCATACTTCATTGATTGAAGTGATCTCATTGCAAAAGAAATGTTGTATAGCTTAATCTCCAGACTACTCAGGTCGGGTATATAAATGAGAGTGAGAGAGTTCTCAGACTATATATATATATATATATATATATATATATATATATATATATATATATATTTAGAGAGAGAGAGAGAGAGAGAGAGAGACTTACTTTAGAGATGATGTTGGTGATCTTCATTTCCCTGGTCATGTGTTGATTCTTCTTCTATCTAAGAGCTCGTTTCTTCTGTGTTGATTTTGGTCATTGTAATTAAAACAAGACTCATGTTTGTTTTTCTCTTGATCAAGTTTATTATTCGGCCCATGATTTTCCGAGCGGACAAGATCGACCCAGAGTACGTCTGCTCTCTCTCTCTCTCTCTCTCTCTCTCTCTCTCTCTCTCTCTCTCTCTCTCTCTCTCTCTCTCTCTCTCTCTCTCTCTCTCTCTCTCTGGTGGTTAGGTCGAATCTAATCTCTAAACTGAATCCCGTGTTTATCATGGCGCGTGAGATTCGCGCCTCTATGGGGTTAAGGGTTATTAACAGTCAGTGGTAAATTTCCACTGGCTCCCTTGACTCTTACATGACAGACTTGAATTTAATTCTACTTACAGGTACTGCTCACAATTTATGACTCCTCATAAATTATAACACTATACTCACCCCGGAATAGCTTTTATACAATTTAACTGAAGTTTCCTTCTTTTTTTTTTCTTTTTTTGTCTTTTATTATTCTACCGAGTGCAGCCTTACGAGCTATTGGCAACATTGCGACAGGAACAGATGAACTTATGTCATATATCAAATGTGAAAAAGTATTTACAGGTTGACTTCATAAAAATGTAACGTTGCCTAATATTCTAGCTATAATAAAATCATGTTCTGAATACTTTCTTTATATATATATATATATATATATATATATAATCTTAATATCAGTTGACTTTTTAAATGGTCAAACCACGATATCTGATATCAAACATAAATGAGTCCTAAAAATAAGGAATATTTTAGTATGAATGGTGTGCAAATAAACTAAACAGGAAAAACAACTTTAGCAAACAATCATTGATTCCTTCAGATTTAGTATAATATATCTATATCTATATCTATCTATCTATCTATCTATCTGTCTATATATATATATATGTGTATATATATATATATATATATATATATATGATATCGACATTATAGTTTGCTATATTGGTAAGTAAAAAACAAGTTAACCAGCGACAATATGCAAATGTATAAAATAGGAAAAATATATATCAAATATGAAAAAGTATTCTCTGAATACTTTCTTCCTCTCTCTCTCTCTCTCTCTCTCTCTCTTCTCTCTCTCTCTCTCTCTCTCTCTCTCTTCTCTCACACTCTCTCTCTCTCTCTCTATATATATATATATATATATATATTATTTTGGGAGAATATGTGCTTAATTGAAGTCGAACCGAATTTTTGAAAGTTAATTAATTAATAATTAATTAATTAGGCGGGATTACCTATTTAAATGTAAGGCTAAACAAATCGAGAAAAATCAATCTCTCTATGTACATACAGAGATTGATTTTTCTCGATTTGTTTAGCCTTACATTTAATAGGTAATCCCGCCTAATTAATTAATTATTAATTAATTAACTTTCAAAAATTCGGTTCGACTTCAATTAAGCACATATTCTCCCAAATAGTGTCGGCTGAAAATAGCCATATCATAAACATCGTCTGTTTGTTTACTTCTCATATATATATATATATATATATATATATATATATATATATATTAAGATCAATTGGTTTTTTCAATGATCAGACAACAATATCTGATAATATCTGAATATATGAAAATATATATTTACTTAGTTTATCTTTTCCTTGTGATGTGTTAACAGTGTGTCACAATTAGGAACAACTTGTATCTGGTATTATCTGCGTTATTCGGACTATTGTCCTCGTCTTCATTGTTATCTGTACAACGTTTCGGCCGATGTACCCTCCGGCCTTCTTCAGGTATTTCTTGTCGGACTCGGGGGAACCTTCTTGTCGTAATCGGGAAAACCTTCTTTTTGTTAATTGTGACGCACTTCAACACTTTCCTGCACTTTCCTGAACCCCCAGGGAAAAGATAAACAAAGTAAATATATCTTTTCATATGAAACTTAAATATCTGAAGAGGTTATTGCTGTTATTAAAAAGGAAATTAATTGCAAGACATATTTTTGGAATATCTTGCAATTTGAATTTTATTGATTTTTGCTAATATTAATCTTTGTCAGAAATTGTTTTGTTTATGGTTTTATCTTTCTGATTTTACTGGGTTTTTTTTTTCTTTTCAAATTCTATCTATTTATGATTTTTATATATAATTTAACACTATGCTGTTATTCATAAGATATTGTCTGTTCTTTTAGCTATACTCAAAATATATGGTATTATATATGTGCGACGTTGACTGTGTCCTCGGCTGTACTGAATTTTATTTCAATCCCTACACGCTACAGTAGGAACGCTTGATGTGTATACTTTAAGAACTATTGCAAAAAATCTCATGTATGTAAAATTGTGATAATCTCCCTCCCTTCCCCCCCTCTCTCTCTCTCTCTCTCTCTCTCTCTCTCTCTCTCTCTCTCTCTCTCTCCTTTTCTTTTCTTTTCTTTTCATTCCATTGAAACAGTTTAGTGTTACCACTTCCGTTCTCACCCCTCTCCGTGTGTCCCACTTTAATACTCCCTCCCCCAACTACGATGCTTTTCCGCACGAGAGAGAGAGGGAGACTATTCCCTTTTCAATAGCGCTAGATCAAGGAGATTGTTTTTTAGCGCCTGAAGTGACGTGCCACACCAAACCATGAGCTCCTCACTTTAACACACAGATCCCTGTGCTATTCAAACGCTGAGTTGGCGAGGGCCGGTATCGAACCAGGAAACTTATTATTCCCAGGCGAACGCTCTACCGACTGAGTTAGACCGGCATTTTTTTTACTCTTATGCTTGAGACGTTGTCTGTTCTTCAAACTACACTCAACCTTTTTTAGACGTTTTCTATTCCTTCGGCTGCACTTAAGAACTATTCTTATGCATGAGACATTGTTGTATCAGCTACACTCAACCTCTAAGCTCTTATGCAAGTGAGACGTTATTCTGTATTATCTAGTAAAATGAACAGCAGTGTGAGGATGCGTTAGAAATCACACACGTGGTAGCTCAAAGCGTGCATGAATATATCTGGCGTGCAAAATGAGATCGGGGAGAGTGTAGCAGGTGATTAGGGAGATTGAACTCCCATCATCCTGATAGTTGTGGCTTGACGTCGGACTACCTCGTTGGTGCACATGTAAATTACTACACTGCGTGATTGACCCGGATGTGGGATTCTAGTATGATTATTTAAGGCCGGCCTTAACACACTGGGGGAGTTGTGTTCTAGTCTTGCTGACAAGGGCACTGACGTATAACAACGAACAAGAGGCAAGGGAGCTTTGGCGAAGGACTGACAGCTGAATTCTAATTGAGATTTAATATTTGATATCGTCCGCGCGCAAAATCATGGGCTAAATATTAAACTTGATCAAGAGAAAAAAAAACTTATTTTGTTTTAAGTACAATGACCAAAATCAGACCAGAAGAAGCAGGTAGAAGAATCAACACATGACCAGGGAAAAAAAGATCACCAATATCATCTCTAAAGTAAGTCTCTCTCTCTCTCTCTATATATATATATATATATATATATATATCTTATTATAATGGAGATTGTGTGTTTTTCTGTCTGTAACCGAAACTATATTACTAATCGAGTCACAATTAACATAATTATTTTCATCACATTCTTCATGATTTTATTTATATTTAAACCTCAATTATTAATAAAATTGCTTTACCTTTTTATTAGTGTTGTCCATATCTACATACTAATAACATGCTATTGTATTTATATATACAAAAACTAGCGGTTTGCAGTGTGAACGGGAAGGCTAATTTGCATATTGATATTAAAAATGTGATTTTATTAAATATGTGCTTAGTATTATTGATTTCTAACTGTTTGGTTTTATTTTAATGAATATAAGCAAAAATCTCTCCAATGAATCTTAAATGAAATCCATTAACAAGAAAAAAATAAGTGTAATTTTATTCTTTATTTCTTAATTTAACTAAATAGTTAAATAAGTAAAATTCAGCAATGAAAGACGGCAGTGATGGAAGAGTAAGTTTCATTTCTATTTTTCTATTATAACCCCACTCTGTTTCAAATCTTTTTATCTGCATTCTTATTAGACTTTCTAATTTAATACGATATTTCATTACATTAAAACTTAAATACTTGCACCCGGAGGGTGCATATATTTGCTAGTATATATAATGGATAAAAGTAACCTACTCGAGTTTCATCGTCTGATTCGTCAGGGTTACATCGGTTGAATTAATCGAGTTTTCGATTAACAGGCATGTATTGTACCAACTGATATTAATCGAAAACTCGATTAATTCAACGGATGTAACCCTGACGAATCAGACGATGAAACTCGAGTAGGTTACTTTTATCCATTATATAAATAAATTTTGCTCTACATTGTATTGAGCACTTTGTATTTGTTTTTTCTCAGTCTTAACCCCTGGATACTGTGCGCTTCCAGCGATCGTACTCGTACCCACCGGTAAGCTACTACTCATACATTAACATATATATATATATATATATATATATATATATATAAGTAAAGAAATAACAAAAGACTTAGAGATATAGCGTTATAGTCTATTTCAGGGAGCTTAGACATAGTCTAAATCTCCCGACTCATCAGATGCGAATGATGAATTCTTTATTACTTTAAAGGCATTTGAAAACAGATTTTTATTTTTTATTTTTTTAAATTCTATAGTCCTGTGATATGAATTCCAAATGAAATCCTTGATGTTGCAAAAAAAAAATTATGTTGTAGTTTCACTTCCGCCACAAAAAAACTCGGTCAGCAAAAAATGTATCTCTTAATGTATCCCTTATTTTGACAGATTAGAAAAAAAAGACATATTCCGAATTCGTCACCAGACGAATTCACCTATTCAACTAATATGAAAATAAACCGTTGCCAGCAAGCCAGCAACGGAAATTAGGGAGGATTTTTTTAATTTTGTAATAAAATTATTTAATATCTATATATTTTTTATTATCTTATTATAATGGAGATTGTGTGTTTTTCTGTCTGTAACCGAAACTAAATCACTACTCAAGTCACAATTCCCTTAGTTATTGACCTCACATTCACCATGAATTTATCCTTATTTTAACCTCAATTATTGATAAAATTGTTTTACATTATTTATACTGTTAACCATATCTACATACTAATGACATGCAATTGTATTTATATATACAACAAAATAGCGGTTTACAGTGTGAACGGGAAGCCTAATTTGCATATAGATATCAGAAATGTAATTTTAATAAATATATGCTTAGTATTATTGGTTTCTAACTGTTTGATTTTATTTTAATGAATATAAGCAAAAATCTCTTCAATTGATCTTAAATGAAATCCATTAACAAGAAAAGATAAGTGTCATTTTATTCTTTACTTCGTATTTTAACTAAATAGTTAAATTAGAAAAAATAACAATGAAGGACGGGAGTGATGGAAGAGTAAATTTCAGTTGTTCTATTTTTCGATTATACCCTCCTCTGTTTCAAATCTTTTTATCTGCATTCTTATTTAGTTTCATTAGCGTTTCTAATTTAATACGATATTTTATTACATTAAAACTTAAATACTTGCACCCGGAGGGTGCATATATTTGCTAGTATATAGTAAGAGAGTTAAGAAAGAATGTAAAGTTTTTAAATTTTTAGGATAAAGTGAAATTTAAGTCCCCCGTATAAGTTTATCGTAAACCGATCCCCCTTATCGGAACCGCTAAATAAAAAATCTATTTATTTATTTATCTTTCCTTCAATGGATTATTATCGATTACACACCAATCTATCAGATTTTTTTTTAATTCTTGAAAGTTCTTTATTTTTTTTAGTTTTCACGGGTGCTCATTTCCCCGTATAAGTTTATAGTAAATCGATTACCCCATATCGGAACCGCTCGAAAGGAAACTGGCGCAAAGGTGTCAAAGCTAGGGTGGCCCAGTAAAAACAGAAGCCAAATCATTTATTTATTTTCCCATTAAACTAACCTTAAACCCCAACACCAACTCCAACACCAACCCAAACCCTAACCCCAAACCCTAACCCCAAACCCTAACCCTAATCCCCCTAGTTAAAATTAACAGTTTTATTACAAAATTTGTGGGTTCTGTTTTTTCTGTGCCACCTTAATTTTGACACCTTAGTGCAAATTCAGCCCAACTGTTAAGATAGAGCAGTTCCGACATGGGGGATCGATTTACTATAAACTTATACGGGGAAATGAGCACCCCTGAAAACTCGAAAAATAAATAACTTTTTAGAAGTTTTTTTTTTACAATCTGATAGATTGGTGTGTAGATGATAATAATCCATTGAAGAAAAAGAAAAGAAATTACAAAGAAAAATTTTTTCCAGCGGTTCCGATATGGGGGATCAGTTACGATAAACTTATACGGAGCACTGAGCACCCCTGAAAACTCGAAAAATAAATAACTTAAAATTTTTTTTTTTTACAATCCGATAGATTGGTGTGCAATCGATAATAATCTGTTGAAATAAAAAAAGAAAAAATTAAAAACAAAAATTTTAGATGGGGGGGGTCTGAAAGTTCAGGTCCGCCAAAATTACATCTTTTTGTTTTTATTTTTATACGCATTGTAATTGCCTTCAAATCATTAATATATTATAACATACTTAACAATGCTTCAAACAAATTACCAATTACTTTATATATATATATATATATATATATATATATATATATATATATATATATATATATATATATATAATATAATAAGATAAATATATAGGTTTTACATATCTATTTATTGGGTGACAAAGGAACTTTTCACAACCATATTGGTTTCATGCGATGCATTCATCAGGTGAAGATGTTTCAAATGTGAGGAAAATCACACTACAGTATATATATATATATATATATATATATGTGTGTGTGTGTGTGTGTGTGTGTGTGTGTGTGTGTGTGTGTGTGTGTGTGTGTGAGGAAAGAGGATTGGAATAAATCCGACTGAATGTAGTAGAGATGTGAGGAATACAAGGAAAAAACTCAGACAAACGTGTAGCTTATTTGCTGCTTTGTATAACCCTGCCCACTTTATGAAGCCGAGAATTTTAGTCTGAAATTACTTTTATTTATTTATTTGAATTCCGTATTTTTAAAATTTGAAATTCAACCTTTTTGTTAAAATTATGTACTCTATTAATCATAGAATTATACCAAAAGAAATTCTTCTTCTTCTTCTTCTTCTTCTTCTTCTCTTCTTCTTCTTCTTCTTCTTCTTCTTCTTCTTCTTCTTCTTCTTCTTTACCTTCTTTCATTCATTCATTCATTCATTCTTCTTCTTCTTCTCTTTCATTCTTCTTCTTCTTCTCTTTCATTCTTCTTCTTCTTCTTCTTCTTCTTCTTCTTCTTCTTCTTTCTTTCATTCTTCTTCTTCTTCTTCTTCTTTTTTACCTTCTTTTTCATTCATTCATTCATTCATTCTTCTTCTTCGTCGTCGTCGTCGTCGTCTTTACCTTCTTCTTCTTCTTCTTCTTCTCTTCTTCTTCTTCTTCTTCTTCTTTACCTTCTTTTTTCATTAATTCTTCTTCTTCTTCTCTTCTTCTTCCTTCTTTTTCATTCATTCTTCTTCTTCTTCTTCTTATAATATGAACCCCCCCCCCCACAGCAAAGTTTTCGTGTGTAACCTTTTTATGAATTTCAAACTAATTTTTTTTTAAAGATAAAGATATAAGTCCTTAGAAATAATTGTATTTAAACTCCCCCCCCCCAAAAAAAAAAAAATTAATTTAAATTCCTTAAAAAATACCAACGTCAGAATCACCAAATCCCGAGGGGGACAAAAAACTCATTTTCTTTGAATATCTCCTCCATTAACAAATGAAATGTCAATGCTTAATTCATTTCATTTTTTCAGCTGCACGTGGTGGGGGGGGTGCCCACAGAGGATGCGTTTTTCTAATAGCTTGTTCGACACCTGCCTCTTTGTGCGATCTTGCTCGCTTTACGAGTTTCCCGAAGTTAAGCACTGGTAAAACCCTTCAATATTTAGATGGGTGACTACTCACGCAACAGCAGGTACTATAAGCAGTCTGAGTCCTTTGTTTAAAAGAACCAGCACACACAATTTGGTCGACAAAGGGTTAACTCATTGTCAACTTCAAACCACTCACAGCGGCTCTCCCATCACAGTAAGAAAAATGATGGTTAGTTCGTTATAATTGAGCAGAAGGGCTTAGATTACTATAATAATAGGTCTTTATTTGAATAGAATGAGTTCTGAGGTGAATAGATAGTGAACTTTGAAATATTCCATCATTTACCTGGAAGTAAAAAAAAATACCAAGACAATTTGGTACAGTCTTGGAAGAAATTTGGTTCTACTTTTTTTTCGTTTTTATTTGTTTATTTATAATTGAGCAGAAGGACTCAGAATACAATAAGAATAGGTCTTTATTTGAATAGAATGAGTTCTGGGTGAATAGATAGTGAACTTTGAAATATTCCATCATTTACCTGGAAGTAAAAAAAAAATACCAAGACAATTTGGTACAGTCTTGGAAGAAATTTGGTTCTACTTTTTTTCGTTTTTTATTTGTTTATTTATAATTGAGCAGAAGGACTCAGAATACAATAAGAATAGGTCTTTATTTAAATAGAATGAGTTCTGGGGTGAATAGATAGTGAACTTTGAAATATTCCATCATTTACCTGGAAGTAAAAAAAAATACCAAGACAATTTGGTACAGTCTTGGAAGAAATTTGGTTCTACTTTTTTTTCGTTTTTTATTTGTTTATTTATAATTGAGCAGAAGGACTCAGAATACAATAAGAATAGGTCTTTATTTAAATAGAATGAGTTCTGGGGTGAATAGATAGTGAACTTTGAAATATTCCATCATTTACCTGGAAGTAAAAAAAAAACCAAGACAATTTGGTACAGTCTTGGAAGAAATTTGGTTCTACTTTTTTTTCGTTTTTTATTTGTTTATTTATAATTGAGCAGAAGGACTCAGAATACAATAAGAATAGGTCTTTATTTAAATAGAATGAGTTCTGGGGTGAATAGATAGTGAACTTTGAAATATTCCATCATTTACCTGGAAGTAAAAAAAAATACCAAGACAATTTGGTACAGTCTTGGAAGAAATTTGGTTCTACTTTTTTTTCGTTTTTATTTGTTATTTATAATTGAGCAGAAGGACTCAGAATACAATAAGAATAGGTCTTTATTTGAATAGAATGAGTTCTGGGTGAATAGATAGTGACTTTGAAATATTCCATCATTTACCTGGAAGTAAAAAAAAATACCAAGACAATTCTTGGAAGAAATTTGGTTCTACTTTTTTTTCGTTTTTATTTGTTTATTTATAATTGAGCAGAAGGACTCAGAATACAATAAGAATAGGTCTTGAATGAGTTCTGGGGTGAATAGATAGTGAACTTTGAAATATTCCATCATTTACCTGGAAGTAAAAAAAAATACCAAGACAATTTGGTACAGTCTTGGAAGAAATTTGGTTCTACTTTTTTTCGTTTTTTATTTGTTTATTTATAATTGAGCAGAAGGACTCAGAATACAATAAGAATAGGTCTTTATTTAAAAGAATGAGTTCTGGGTGAATAGATAGTGAACTTTGAAATATTCCATCATTTACCTGGAAGTAAAAAAAAATACCAAGACAATTTGGTACAGTCTTGGAAGAAATTTGGTTCTACTTTTTTTCGTTTTTTATTTGTTTATTTATAATTGAGCAGAAGGACTCAGAATACAATAAGAATAGGTCTTTATTTGAATAGAATGAGTTCTGGGGTGAATAGATAGTGAACTTTGAAATATTCCATCATTTACCTGGAAGTAAAAAAAAATACCAAGACAATTTGGTACAGTCTTGGAAGAAATTTGGTTCTACTTTTTTTTCGTTTTTTATTTGTTTATTTATAATTGAGCAGAAGGACTCAGAATACAATAAGAATAGGTCTTTATTTAAATAGAATGAGTTCTGGGGTGAATAGATAGTGAACTTTGAAATATTCCATCATTTACCTGGAAGTAAAAAAAAATACCAAGACAATTTGGTACAGTCTTGGAAGAAATTTGGTTCTACTTTTTTTTCGTTTTTTATTTGTTTATTTATAATTGAGCAGAAGGACTCAGAATACAATAAGAATAGGTCTTTATTTGAATAGAATGGGTTATGAGGTGAATAGATAGTGAACTTTGAAATATCCTATCATACGAGTAAAAAAATAACTAGAAAACTAGGTACAGCCATGGGGAAAATTTGGTAGACAAAGAGTTAACTCATAGTCAACTTCAAGCCACTCACAGCGGCTCTCCCACCATTAGGATCCTACCATTAGCAAAGTGTAAGAAATTGTTCAAAGTTATATACTTGATATACTTAACTCCGATGAAGGTTAACAGACAAAAACATTTAATACAGTACAGCACATGGATATGACGAGATACAAAGTACAAGGTAAAAAGCTAGATACACATTACATAGGTAAAAAGATAACATATAAAAGCCACAGACATGAGACTAGGGATAGTCCATGCTGTGTTAAGAACTTACAGTAATGTAAGTGGGGTCAAAAGCCCCAACGAGACGGGGTAGACCTTAACTAACCCATGTGTCTCGTAGTATCAGGAAAAGGAAAAGAGGCCGAAAGGGTTTGAACCCGGCGCTTAAATACTATAGCCCCCTAGCGGGCACCAGCAAACTAAACGGGCAGACAACTCTTTCAGGCAAATACGAAACTAACGCCACAAAAGTATGCAAAAATGATAGTTGGTTCATTATAATTAAATAGAAAGACTCAAAATGCCAAAAGAATAGTTCTTTATCATATTAGAATGAGTTCTGATGTAAATAGATAGTGGACTTTGAAATATCCTATCATACAAGTAAAAAATACCAAGAAAATTTGGTAGAGGTGTGGCGTTATTTTCGTATTCGCCTGGGGAGTTGTCTGCCCGTTTAGTTTCGCTGGTTCCCGCTAGGGGCCTTTGATATTTAAGCGGCTGATTTGAACGTCTCTTTCTCTTTTTGCCGCTGCTCGACCTCCCAGACACATGGGTTAGACACGGTCTACCCCTTCTCGTTGGGGCTTTGGACCCCCCCCCTTACATTACTGTAAGTGATTCTTACAGCATGGACTATTCCTAGTCTCATGTCTGTTGCTTTTATGTTCATCCTTATACATGTAACTTTGTATTACTCATGTATGTATGTTTATGTACACCTCTATGTATTATGTACCCTGTTTATTCTGTGCTGTATGTAGAATGTTTTGTCTATCAACCTTTGTCGGAGTTTTATCTTCAAGTATTATCACTTTAATCCTTACAGAGGCTTGGGAGACATTTGGTAGGTAAAGAGTTAAAGTTCTTTTCTTTGTTTTCGCTTTTTTTTTTCATTTTATTTACTTATTTATTTTATTTTTATTTTTTATGTTTGGTTTTTTTTTTTTGGTGGGGTCTTTTCTTTTCAATATACGTTTGTGTGATACACTGTCATAAACAAATATAAAAGCTTTTTCGGTTATTTTTTTTTATTTTATTTATTTATTTTTGCTTTGATTTGTTTTGTTTTGGGGGGGTTTTTGGTTAATTTTTTGCTTTTTGTTATTTCCTTTTTCATATTTTTATTCATTTTTATTCATTTTTATTCATTTTTATTTATTTATTTATTCATTTCTAAATTAGTGGCTGGTCAATTTGATGTAAGATCAATTAATCGATAGAATAATTTGATACCGGAATTTGTTATAATTGGTGGACACTTATTGGTTGGAACAATACTTCTTGATTAGTTTGTGATAAATTATTTTCAAATAAATAATCTCGTACCAATTTAGCAATGCTTCGCTTCGGCTTTGTTCTAAACTGACCTTACAATTCTCTACTTTCACAAACACTCTTTCACACTTCTGTCTTAACGAATAAGAATTTGACACTTGGCCTAATGCTTCGTCATCAAAAACTTTCCATCTGTAATTCCGTAAGTCCTGGCTTTTTCTATTTTCTTTCTCTCTCTGTTATATTACACTAGTATAATTCGAAGCGTAGATTATAGTGACAATAAAAAAAAATGGGGAATTCGGAAATACATTTTCGACAAAATTAAAAATTAATTTCATTATTGTTCCTATTGTTGCGTTGCGTCTCTCATTTTGAAGGGAGTGATGGCGTGTAAATAATAATAATAATAATAATAATAATAATAATAATAATAATAATAATGGTGCACTTGATACAGTCCCAAAAGGATTAGAAAAGGGCTTGGAAAGTTTGGATATCAGAGGAAGGATTGAAACCATTCAGAACACTGCACTGCTGCAATCTGCCAGAATACTCAGAAGAGTCCTGGAGACCTGAGGAGACTTGCTGTCACTCAGACTCCAGAGAAAGACCATCAGCTAATGCTTATGTGAAAACTCAAAAGGAGAAAATAATAATAATAATAATAATAATAATAATAATAATAATAATAATAATAATAGTGGTATACTTAATAATCATCATACAATGACTGCTATTTACACAGTAGCATTGCAACCAACAAACCCTTCATCAGATGATGACTCTGGGTTCAGGCATGGTTTCGGGGCTGAAGCATCATTACTACTAACCCAGAGCGCCCCAGTAGTATCTTACTTATATCTATTCCTGTTCTACTTGGAGAGGCTCGAATATGTCTGTTGGATCTGATGTTCGTCTGATGTTGGGCTTAGCTGGCATTCTATGGTATTTTGAGTCTGTAACCGACTTGGAGGTGTTAGAGGATATCTTGCCTTGTGCCATTTATATATTTTTTAATAATAATAAAGGCGACCTTACTCTTTTTATGGGGTATTTCTATTTTAATCTCCAAGTCAAAATGCCTTGGGTGGCAGCTTTGTTTTAAACTGACCTTACAATTCTCTACCCTCACTACCACTCTTTCACACTTCTGTCTTAACCAAGCACTTTATGCTTTCGATTTTATTTTTGAACACCAGAAGAATTATGGGTAGTTGCTTATGGAAAACAATTATATTTAAAAAAATTCAACAAATGAATAAATAAAGCTCCTACAAATTTGTGGTTGAGCACTGTGATTTCTTTGTTTCATCCCAAAAGTCATCCACAGATAACGTGTTTCGGCGTTTCACGCCTCTTCAGTGTGGCTAGACACAACAACCGCCTCTGACCAGGAGCGAATTCTGACTGACTTCTTGTCCGCCCGATTCGTTAACCTCTCGGCCATTTGACAGCTGCCGTAAAGGGGTGATGTTCAAACTATTAAATACATACATTTTTTTAATTTATATTTTATGATCACCAGAGAGATCCAGTCTGTAAACAGACGATCATTGCTTTATATATTATGGCAGTGAAAGTTAATTTAATTCACCCTTAGAGATCTCTACCGAGTTTTGGTAGGATATAATAAGTCATCCACAGACACCGTGTTTCGGCGTTTCATGTCCCTTCAGTGTGGATAGACGCAACAACTACCTCTGACCAGGAGCGAAATCCGAATGACTTTTCGTCTACCCGATTCGTTAACCTCTCGACAGCTGCCGTAAAGGGGTGGTGTTTAAATTATTAAATACACAGATGTGTTTATACATTTTACGATCACCAGAGAGATCCAGTTTGTAAACAGACGATATATATATATGTAAAAGTAAAGTCATCGGGGTTGCCTAAAGTCGGTATCAGCCAATCAGCGAGGGAGTATATCCCCTTTTCAATAGCGCTAGACCAAGGGGATTGTTTTTGCGTCTGAGGTGGAGCGCCACACCTACCACCAGCTCCTTACTTTACCGCACAGATCCCTGTGCTACTCATACGCTGAGTTGGCGAGCGCCGGTATCGAACTTGGAACCTTGTGGTTTCTAGCCGAACGTTAAACCGACTGAGCTAACCAAGAAAAGTTACTGGGCGCAGCAGTCAGTAAAGGTTATGATGATAGTCTTCGAGGAGTAGAAAAAAAGGCGCTTTTTCCTATAGGCAACCGCCTTAAACAGAATTCACCCAATTTATCCATTGACCTTTGTATCTGAAAAGCATCTCTAAAGCCCCGATAGGAACAAAATAAATCTTATTATAATCGAGATAATGGTGCGTTTTTCTTTCTGTAACCGAAACTATATAACTATTCAAGTCACAATTCCCTTAGTAATTTACGACACATTCTCTATGGTTTTATTTCTATTCAAACTTCAATTATTGATAAAATTGTTTTACATAATTGGTATAAAATAATGAAGAGCTATGACAGGATAAGGTAAAGATATAGGTAGCAAACACAACAAGGCTAATAAAATGAAATGCATTTATCAGACAACAAAAGTATAAGATACAATATACAGAATACAATGTGTAACTTGTGATACAAATGTGTGTGTTTACAAATGTGTTGCAATTGAAAATGTAGGTGAAAAAGTATGATTGTGTTGCAAAATAATGCTTGCGTGACTTATCTGTCCAGGTAGGAATGTCTTGCTAGCTTTGATTGTTTGACTATACGCATCACCGGCCCTTCCGAGCTGTTTCAAAGTTCCATCGTTCCTCAACGTCTATGCTGTGGAAAAAACACACGTCGTTCTTCGACGGGAGTCCTAGTTGAAGAGGCTTATTTGAAGGTATCAGCCCTCAAAATTTGGCGGCCAAACTGAGTCTCGTTACGTGTGCTCTGATTGGTCGCTGACAAAGGCCCTTAGCCAATCGCATGAGGTTTCTCATCTGGTTATAGCTAAGAGACCCTTGGGCTCTGTTTGGCATTGGTCAAAGGGAGGTTACTGTGTAGGTAATATTATTTTCTACGTTGGTACTGTTGGTCATATCTACATTGTATTTACCACGTACCCCACGTGTACGGGTTAGGCACAAGGCCCTATTAACGTGGGACCACCCACAAACCGAAGCTCATGGGTGGCAGGTGAAAAATTGCGTCGATCCCGTCGGCATTCCCCCCTCAAGGGAGCGCCTCAGGCACTGGGCAATAAACCCAGCCATGCCCCTTTAAATCGAGGGGGCAGGTATTGCCTGGGGGGATATCCCCCTGGGATCGACGCTATTAACTTGTAAAGATCCTGGGCCGAAGCCACTGGACCCCCGGTGTTGGCCATATCTACATGATATTTTCCACGTACCCCACTTGTACGGGTCAGGCACAAGGCCCTATTTAAGTGGGACCACCCACAAGCCGAGACTCATGGGGTGGCGGGTGAAAAATTGCGTCGATCCCGTCGGCATTCCCCCTCAAGGGGCGCCTCAGGCGCTGGGCAATAAACCCAGCCTTGCCCCTTTAAATCGAGGGGCAGGTGTTGCCTGGGGGATGGCCCCCTGGATCGACGCCGTTAATTATAGCAATGAGAGGCCGAAGCCACTGTTGACCATATCTACATAGGCGGGTCCTCCAAAAAAATTGCGTCGATCCCGTCGGCAAAGGGGCCTCAGGCACTGGGCAATAAACCCAGTCCTGCCCCTTTAAATCGAGGGCAGGTGTTGCCTGGGGGATGGCCCCCTGGGATCGACGCCGTTAATTATAGCAATGGTCCAGAGGCCGAAGCCACTGTTGACCATATCTACATACTAATAACATGAAATCGTATTTATATATACAACAAAATAGCGGTTTACAGTGTGAACGGGAAGGCTAATTTGCATATTGATATTAAAAATTTGATTTTAATAAATATGTGTTTAGTATTATTGATTTCTAATTGATTGGTTTTATTTTAATGCATATGAGCAAAAATCTCGGGGATAAATCTTAAAAGAAATTGACTAACAAGAAGAAATAACTGTAAATTTATTCTTTACTTCCTATTTTAACTAAATAGTTAAATTAGAAAACTTTAGCAATGAAAGACGGGTGTGATGGAAGGGTAAGTTACAGTTGTTCTATTTTTCGATTATACCCTCCTCTGTTTCAAGTCTTTTTATCTGCATTCTTATTTAGTTTCATTAGCATTTCTAATTTAATATAATATTGTATTACATTAAAACTTAAATACTTGTACCCGGTGGAGGGTGCATATATTTGCTAGAACTTTTTTTTATGTTACATTTACTGATTATTCAAACGTTTCAACAACAACAACAAAAAAGTAAGGAAAAATAAATTATTTGATTATGAGAAGATTCTGTTACCTGGTGCTAATTTTCATTGTGAACATCTGCTTATAGCGTGAGTGGAATATCCGTTTTTGTTTGTTTGTTTTTTTTTATATTTATTCATCTTTTTAGGCTTTCTTTTTTTTCTTTTTTTTTTTTTTTTCTTTTTCAAAACCAACATTACCAGCACGAAAACTATTCCTGGGAACCATTCGTCTTTGTCGCAAGAACAACTCAATCAAATTCTTTTGTTTAGTTTTTTGTTTTTTGTTTTTTTGTTTTTTTTTGGCAATTCCTTGACAATCGTCATTTTTGTTTCTTTCTTTTCTTTTGTTTTTTCGGAGTTTTTGTTTTGTTTTGTTTTGTTTTGTCTTGTTTTTGTGTTTTTTTTTTCTTGCAAAAGACAGAAAGAGGCGGTAAGTAACCTTCTGCGAATGTCATTTATTTTCAAAACCATGTTCTCTGAACTAACCAATTTCAAAGAGAGTCTTTCTTAAAGGAACGGTTTAACCCTTTTATTCATTATTATTACTAGCAAATATATGCACGCTCCGGGTGCAGGTTTATGAGTCTTAATGTAATACAATATTATATTCAATTAGAAAGACTAATGAAACTAAATAAGAATGCAGATAAAAAGATTTGAAACAGAGGAGAGTATAATCGAAAAATAGAGCTGAAACTTACTATTCCTTCACTCCTGTCTTTCATTTTTAAATTTTCCTAATTTAACTATTTAGTTAAATTAGGAAATAAAGAATAAAATTACAGTTATTTCTTCTTGTTAATGAATTTCTTTTAAGATTTATTCCAGAGATTTTTGCTCATATTCATTAAGATAAAACCAAACAATTAAAAATCAATAACAAACTCATATTTATTAAAATTAAATTCTTAATATCAATATGCAAATCAGCCTTCCCGTTCACACTGTAAAACCGCTATTTTGTTGTATATATATAAGTACAATTGCATGTTATTAGTATGTAGATATGGTCAACAGTATTAATAATGTAAAATAATTTTATCAGTAATTGAGGTTTAAATAAAAATAAAATCATGGAGAATGTGACGTAAATAACAAAAGGGAATTGTGATTTGGGTAGTGATATAGTTTCGGTTACAGACAGACAAACACACAATCTCCATTATAATAAGATTGTTAGTATTATTAGTTGTTCATACTGGCCTTAGCTGATATGTATTCACTGGATTTTGAGGGACAACAAGTCTTCAGGACTCTCCTGAGTATTCTGACTTCAAAAATGCTGTTGTTTAGGTGGTCTCGATTCTCTCTCTGATTTCCAGTTCTTCCAGTCTTTTTTCCAAGCTTTTTGGGATCATTGCAAGTGCTCCTGCTACAATTGGTATCACTTCCATAGCTGTTATTATTATTCCTTTTGAGTTTTCACATCAGCATTAGCTGATGGTCTTTCACTGGAGTCTGAGTGACAGTAAGTCTCCTCAGGTCTCTAGGACTCTTCTGAGTATTCTGGCAGATTGCAGCAGTGCAGTGTTCTGAATGGTTTCAATCCTTCCTCTGATATCCAAACTTTCCAAACCCTTTTCCAATCCTTTAGGGACTGTTCCAAGTGCACCAACCACAATTGGTATCACTTTCACTTTCATATTCCATAACTTTTTCAGTTCTCTGGCAAGGTCCAGATATTTGTCCATTTTTTTCATTTTCCTTTAACTTTATCCTGTGATCTGCTGGCACTGCAAAATCCACCAGTTGACAAGTTCTTTCTTTTTTGTTTATCAGCACTAGGGCTAGTCTTCTTGCTGGGATAAGGTGATCCGTTTTTATTTCAAAGTCCCATTATTATTATTATTATTATTGTTATTATTATTATTATTATTATTGTTGTTGTTGTGTTGTTGTTATTATTATTATTATTATTATTATTATTATTATTTCACTCCTTGTGATTTTTCCACACCAGCATGAGCTGATGGTCTTTCACTGGAGTCTAAGCGGCAAAAAGTATTCTCAGATCTCCAGGACTCTTCAGAGTATTCTGACCGATCTTAACAGTACTATGGTCTGTATCACGCCTTCTACTAACGGCCTCTATTCTGTCCAAGATGTAGAAACCGTGTTTGTTACGTGTAGTTTAACTCTTTCAAGTAAAGAAGAACGAAAATCCATAGTTAGAGAAATTCAGGTCTTATTCCTTCACTAGAAAGTGTAAAAAAATTGATACTTTGAAGGGACGAAGATGAAGACGAAGACGAGGAGAGGATCTAATTCCCGTCTGCTCAGGAGGGCGTGTGGTTTGAAAAAGAATCGAAAAACGCGCCTTGTGTCGGTAAGCGGATATAGACGGTGCATAGAGAAAATCGTTCCTAGAGAGGCGAGGGTAACAGAAGGGGAAAAACTTGGGGTAAGGAAGTATTTTAGGGTTAAAGGGAAATAACTTGTGCTAGAAAATTCTATCCAAGTGAAACATCATAGTCTGTATGGAGCAGACTTTATTGTTTTTTCCGTCACATTGTGGAGATGCTTAGATGAAGATGCAGTGTCGTTATGTAAAGCCTATTTTTCGTTATTTCCTATAAGTCTAACATAAACAAAGGGGTACCACTCTTGACTGATGAATTATTTATTCATTTATTGATCAACTAGGAAAAAAGAGCACGTGGTTAGGGTTAGGGGTTAGGGTTAGGGTTGAGGGTTAGAGTTAGGGTTTAGGGTTAGTTTAATGGGAAAATAAATAAATATTTTATCAGTCTAGAGTGGTTTCCCTTTGTTTATGTTAGACTTTTAGGAAATAACCCTATTTTTTTATTCCAACCTGATGAAAAAAATAAAAATGCGACGAAGCGTTAATTAATTGTTATAAGACTAGCGATCTTAATGCACGTATAGTTATTTACTAAGCCCTGCTTAGATGTGGCACAAGGCCAAAAGTATTGAGCGACCAATAAGAATGGAACTCATTAACAACGGTCTGAAAATTTAACTTGTTAAGCTGTTAGCATTTCATATAGCACTAGTACCTTTGGTAAAATGTATGACTCCAACTATTACCCCCCCACCCAGGTATTGTTGCATAGCCTTCTTTAGTACCTATTGAATACAAATAATTTTTAAACAGATCTATTTGACCTATAAATGGGACCCTAACAAGCTTTACTACCATGGATCAGATTATACTTGGAAGTAATGGCAATGAAGGGGTACTCAACGCTCCCCAGATCACCAGAACTGGAGCCTCACATTTGATCCAATTTAGAGTTATCAGGATATTTAAGTTGTAATTTTGGTGGTAAAAACAGTTATCTTCTATCAATATGTCTCAGTTTTGGAACTTTTTGACCAATAACCTTGGGAAAGGTTTGAACTCACCTATTCCCCCAGCTAATAGCAACACTACTTTTCTTCTATAAGGATGGCTTTGGCATTAGATATCCCATGAAGGTTGATATGCCATTTGCCATAAACAAACAAGGTGTGGCAGTCATTTAAATAGGTATATGTTATATACTTCTCTTACTTCTTACTCTGGTCGTCTATTCTTCTGGCCTGCTTTGCCATTCTGATCGTCTATCATCTATCTTGGTCTGGTATATTAACTTGTTAACCATTAATTTAACTTGTTAACCATTAATTTAACTTGTTAACCATTACACCACGTGAGGTGCCATAGACAGATTATCAGTCATGCTGACAAGTTAAAGCGACAAGGGCGCGCCAGTGTGGGTCGCCCATCACCTACATAGACCAGCTCTGGTCGGATAATGGATGCTGAGCAGAGGACCTACAGAGAGCGATGAATGATACGGAATGATTGTCGCGGAAAATTACCTTAACCGTTATGGTTATGATTGAAATGTGATGACATCCACTTGAACCCCGAAAAAAACGCGCCAATAGGACGGGTGAGACAGAGTTTTAGTCAATTGCGGCCAGATACTCGCCGAGAGAAGACATGCTCTCGGGGGGGGGGGCGCTTCTCACCGCGCGGTTTCGAAGATCCTCTCTCTCTCTCTCTCTCTCTTCTCTCTCTCTCTCTCTCTCTCTCTCTCTCTCTCTCTCTCTTCTGTTTTAATAAAAGCTATAAAGAAAACAACAAAGTCTTGCTTTATTAATCAACAAACAAGAATGCACGACACCCAGACCGAATAAGAAATAAAGCAACCCACAGAGAAGATTACGATGGAGATCATCTAAATGTCTGTCTGTAACCGAAACTATGCCACCACTGACGTCACGATTTCCTTAGTTATTTAAGTTATATTCCCAAGAATTATGAAATAGTCACTATTTACTATTAATAATTGGGATCTTATTTATTAACGACGTCTCTATTAAAGTCTGACTGAGTTAGAATTTACTGGAAAACTGCCCATACTATTGCTGCATTTAAAGTCATGAAATGTGTTATATCAAAGAAATAAAGATTTGGACGGTCTCATTTTTATACAGAGGGTGTTGCAAGATGATAACGGTTGGAAGATTAAGGAACAAGAGTATTAATCTATACATATATAAAGGGCAGCTGTGTTTATGTGTATGTCCGGTGGAAACTTTGAAAATAAAACAATTAACGACAAAGTAAATATATATACACATTAAATATCACAAGAGCTTGTTTTTTTAGCAAAAATAATGAAGATTTGATTTATATTAGTGAAGATAATTTTTTTAAATAAAATTCAAATGGTAACAGCATAGTTTTTTGTTTTTTTTTGCTTATCTTAAATAAGAGACATTAATTTTTCTTTTCAGACTGGCTGGATCAACGCATGGTCTTTTTTTTTCTTTTTTTTTTTTTTTTTTTTTTTTCTTTTTTTGAAGGTAGACAAGAAAAAATAAGTAAGAAACAAATTGATCATCCTCGGACTGCCTCTCTCTTACCGTTTGGCTTGATTGTGACGCGCCAGAAGAAGTGTTAAACAGTTTTTAGTCATTTGCACTTGTAATTCACTGAAAGAGGATGTTCTCTAAAGAGTTGCTTCTCACTGCACGGTTTTGAGCTGGGTTTGTTTTAATAAAAGCTATAAAGAAAACAACAAAGTCTTGCTTTATTAATAATTAACAAACAAGAATGCACGGCACCCAGCCCGAACAA
The DNA here is from genome assembly GCA_023376005.1 of Doryteuthis pealeii. Taxonomy (NCBI): domain Eukaryota; kingdom Metazoa; phylum Mollusca; class Cephalopoda; order Myopsida; family Loliginidae; genus Doryteuthis; species Doryteuthis pealeii. Next base: position 29,622,541 of record CM042178.1, on the reverse strand, counting down.
GAAAGAAGAAAGCAACCCACAGAAGAAGCCAAAGGAAGATGCCAGAAACAAGTAGACAAGAAACGAAGTAAGAATCATCTTCTCTCTCTCTCTCTCTCTCTCTCTCTCTCTCTCTCTCTCTCTCTCTCTCTCTCTCTCTCTCTCTCTCCGTTTACATACCCGATGTTAAGGGGTATATAACAATGTCTATCCTCATTAATACTAATCTTCAGTTATATTTCAGAACGGTGGTTCTCAATCAGGGGTCATACATGGCCCCCTCAAGAGCCATATAACATTTTTTGAATCGAGGCAAACAAAAAATGTTTAACCGTAAAAACAAAAAAGGATTTTAAACATCGAATGGCTATGGGGGATCCACCATAGTAAAATAGGAATAAAAGGGATCCATAATGTTAATAATGATTTTTTTTTAAAAACTAATAGAGACGAAATAAGGAGTCGATTATTTGTGTCTGTTATTCACCTTTCCTTTACATTTGGTACATTTTGTCAGATTTTCTTAATCTGTTATATATATATATATATATATATATATATATATATATGTGTGTGTGTGTGTGTGTGTGTGTGTGTGTTAAGAGGTCAGCGGAGTGGCCTATTGTCGGCATCAGCCAGAGAGCTGATAGGAGTATATACCCTTTTCACTAGCGCTAGACCAGTGAGATTGTTTTTTTGCGTCTGAAATGCTCAAAACTTGCCATCGGCTCCCTACTTTGCCTGTGCTACTCATACGCTGAGATGGCGAGGGCCGGTATCGAACCAGGAACCTTGTAGTTCCAAGGCGTATGGTCTCTCTCTCTCTCTCTCTCTATATATATATATATATATATATATATATATTATATATATTTGTTGTGTGTGTGTGTGTGTTCTATCATAATCAACTCTTATTAAGGAATCCTTTTTCGACATTAAATAACGCATGAGGAGTTGAGATGCCGTAAAACGTCTAATAATCTTAAATTAATTATTTCTCTCTCTCTCTCTCTCTCTCTCTCTCTCTCTCTCTCTCTCTCTCTCTCTCTCCCCCTCTTCTTCTTCTTCTCTCCTATTCTCATCAAATCTTTACAAATAAATCAAATCTTGGCATTAAATAACCCATAAGGAGTTGTGATGCCGTTTAACAAATGAACAAAAAACTCTCTCTCTCTTTCTTCTCTCTCTCTCTCTCTCTCTCTTCTCTCTCTCTCTTCTCCCCTTCTTCTTCTTCTCTCCTATTCTCATCAAATCTTTACAAATAAATCAAATCTTGGCATTAAAATAACCCATAAGGAGTTGTGATGCCGTCTAACAAATGAACAAAACAAATCTCTCTCTCTTTCTCTCTCTCTCTCTCTCTCTCTCTCTCTCTCTCTCTCTCTCCTTCTCCCCTTCTTCTTCTTCTCTCCTATTCTCATCAAATCTTTACAAATAAATCAAATCTTGGCATTAAATAACATAAGGAGTTGTGATGCCGTCTAACAAATGAACAAAACAAATCTTCTCTCTCTCTCTCTCTCTCTCTCTCTCTCTCTCTCTCTCTCTCTCTCTCTCTTCATCCTGCAAGATGAACCCGATCCAGTTTGCTTTTGCAAACTCCTGTATCGTCTGTTTCTTTCTTTTCATTTATTCTGACCGTGTGTGTGCGTCTTGACAGTAATAAATTTCTTTCTGTTGTTGCTAGTTAAATAAACCCGGCTGTTATTTATGCAATGCAAATTGCGGATAGTCGTCATTGTGACTGCGATAAAACATTCAGCTCATCTACAATCAAGATGAAACACTCACTATGGCGTTTCGCACCTAAAGTGAAAAGGTTTCGTAAAGAAAACTCCTGTCGACTTCAGAAGTTGGTAAGAAGAGAACGTATTATGGACTTGAGCCATGGCCGAATAATTTCGACGAATTCCTCGAAAATAATTGCAAATGGCAGCCGGTATCAATGAATATCCTGCGGGTCCTGAAAGCGCATCCGGAAGCCAGAACTTCAAAAACAGAAAGCAGCTTTTACTCAAATTCTGACTCTCAGTCTACACACAATCGAAGAATAAAAATTAAATAACTTTATATTGATATTTATATTAAATATATATACATATATATATGTATATTAGAAATATATTATGAATATATATAAATATGAATATTATATAAATTATTATGAATATAAATATTATAAATATATTATAAATATATTAGGGCTATAAATAGTCTGATTTTTAATTTTATTTATTTCAAACCAATTTATATTAATGTATTCTACTTATTTAATTTTAATTTTAATTTTAATTTTATTTTAATTTTAACCTGGTTTATATTCTGACTTTTCTTTTGAATTGTTCTCTTTTTTATATGTATAAATGTATGTTAGCATGTGTGTATTTGTATGTATATATATATATATATATATATATATATATATATATATATATATATATATATATATAGGTAGATGTGTAATATTATATTTAAAAGATTTTTTTTTAATTATTTTGTTAGTGTATAGGTCTATGTATATATATATATATATATATATATATATATATATATATATATATATACGTGACCATATATACCCGCTACGTATACAGGTACACGAAGTAGGGCCGTGAATTTGAAGCCGCTATATAACGTATAGATATTTGGTACCCTGAAAACCCCACTATGCAACATTATCTTTAAATTCTTTAGAATAAACTTTTTATTACAAAAATCGTTAGGGTTGTACTAATTTATAAATAATACTTTGCATACCATTCGTTTGTTTGGGCAAAACTTGCTGATTCGCGATGTAAAATTGACCTTTATTGTTCAATTAAGCATTATTACGATTTCTCTCAGGATTGAACTCGGGAACCAGAGATAACTGTCACTTAGAACTGTCACTTGGGTTAAAAGACAGTTCTAAGTGACAGTTATCTCTGGTTCCCGAGTTCAATCCTGAGTGAAAGCAGTTAGAAAAATAATTAATTAACACAACTCCTACCCCAGCTATGGTTAGCGGAATGAGAAAAGGATACCCCCGTGGAATAAATAAAGGGTTAGGTTCAAAGTTCCGTGATGGCTCCCGAATACGACAAGAAAGTTCCCGAGTTCGAAAAGAAGGTTCCCGAGTCCGAGAAGGTTCCCGAGTCCGACAAGAAATACCTGAAGAAAGCCGGAGGGTATATCGGCCGAAACGTTGTAAAAATAACAATGAAGATGGGGACAATAGTCCGAATAACACTAATAATACTAAGCATTATTAATTAAACAGAGAGATAATTCATTAGCTACAAACATTAACATTTGCTTCAAATAGCAAGTGCTTGCAATGTCTATTTACATAGATAGACATATGTTGCGTTGGGTACGATACGGGAAACAAGCGCTGGGAATTATCGTTGGTTGGTGATGGACGACCGTCTTGGAATGGAAAGAAAAAATACAAAGTAATCTTAGCAACTTTTATTATTACTTTCAGAGGATTACTCTTGGTTACGTATCATGGGGTGTCAGAAAAGATATCTGCAGGAGGAAGTATTTGTTAACTATGAATTCTACGCCCGGTTAGAACATTATATATATATATATATATATATATATATATATATATATATATATATACATACATATATATATATATATACATACATATATACATACATATATATACATATATATATATATATACATACATATATACATATATATATATACATACATATATACATATATATATATATATTATTTGATAATTTGCTTGAAGCATTGTTAAGTATATTATTATTTATTTAAATAAAGAAGGCAATTACAATGCGTATAAAAAATAAAATAATGTCCAGTGTCTAATCAATTTCGAAGAAACTTCATCTTCAGAGACTTTTTGAAATGGACGCGGTCTTGTGTGTTTTTTGTTTTGGACGTTATAAACACGCGTCTCGTGGGTTGTTATTACGCCACGCCGAAGAGCCGTGATATCCGTTGTTCAATCAATTTCAATTTCATTCCTTTTATTTTCATTCATTTATATATTTATTTATTTTTTATATATTTATTTTTTCTAATATATATATATGTGTATTTATGGAATGTGTATGTTAATTAATTATACTAGCAAATATATGCACCCTCCGGGTGCAAGTATTTAAGTTTTAATGTAATGAAATATCGTATTAAATTAGAAACGCTAATGAAACTAAATAAGAATGCAGATAAAAAGATTTGAAACAGAGGGGGATATAATCGAAAAATAGAACAACTGAAATTTACTCTTCCATCACTCTCGTCTTTCATTGTTATTTTTCCTAATTTAAGTATTTAGTTAAAAGAGGAAGTAAAGAATAAAAGTACTGTTATATTTTCTTGTTAATGGATTTCATTTAAGATTCATTGAAGAGATTTTTGCTTATATTCATTAAAATAAAACCAAACAGTTAGAAATCAATAATACTAAGCACATATTTATTAAAATTACATTTTTAACATCAATATGCAAATTAGCCTTCCCGTTCACACTGTAAACCGCTATTTTGTTGTATATATAAATACAATTGCATGTTGTTAGTATGTAGATATGGTTAACAGTATTAATAATGTAAAACAATTTTATTAATAATTGAGGTTAAAATAATGATAAATTCATGGTGAATGTGACGTCAATAACTAAGGGAATTGTGACTTGAGTAGTGATTTAGTTTCGGTTACAGACAGAAAAACACACAATCTTCATTATAATAAGATATTCAGTGTTTAATTCTAACCTACTGTTTATGCGCGGCTGTAACTTGGCTATTACCTAGAGCTTCAAAACTGGAGTCTTACCATCAGACGCCGTTTAGTGTCATGCCCAGCACACACCTTTATCAGCGTATCTTAAAACCCCACTGATGGGACGTGGGAAGACCAGAGTGTTGTGAATATAAAAACACGCAAGATGATAGCAACAGTTCAAATAAATGTTCAAACAATTGATCATATAAAAAAGAAAAAAAAGGGGGAAAAAAAAACAGCAACACTATAAAAAATTTTTTTTTTTTTTTTTTTTTTTTTTTTAGCGCAGGAGAAAATTACTAATTCTTCTGAATATGACATTTTTCTTTTAATTGAAATAGGACTTACCAATTTAATTAGTTTGATTAACAATAATAAAAAAACACCCTCCGGGCGGTGTAAAAATTAATTTTTGAAAGATATTGCCTGAACGGGTGGAAGGTAAGCATTTAATGTCAGAGGGTTTTGTATCATAAGTAAGCAAAATCCTCATATTTATTAAAAGGAGTAAGGAAATAAAACAATTTTAAATGGAAACTTAGTCCTGTCTCCCTAAAAGAAAATGTTGCGTCTATGTATCAATTCTAAGTTAAACAATTATTTTGAATATATTCCACATAGGGGGCTGGTTTAGCTCAGTCGGTAGAGTGTTCGGCTAGGAATCTCAAGGTTCTTGGTTCGATACTGGCCCCCGCCAACTCAGCGTATGTAGTAGCACAGGGATCTGTGCGGTAAAGTAAGGAGCTGATGGTAGGTGTGGCGCTCCACCTCAGATGCTCAAATAATCTCCTTGGTCTAGCGCTAGTGAAAAGGGGATAGACTGTCTGGCCGATACTGACATTAGGCCGCCCCGACGACTTTACTTTACTCACTTACTCATTTATTTGTAATCTTTTTAGTAAACTTCTTGTTACTGAACAAAAAGGACGGGAGTCTATTGATTAATTGTGATTAATAGTTCGGAGGCCTCTGTAATTATCAGATGTCATTTGGAATATAGCAAGGGTTAGGTCAAATACAAACCCGAGGTGATAAGTTCAAATCACACCAATTCCACTCCACAACCAAACTCTCATTCTGTTTGACTGTAAGCTTGTGTCTGCGGAACCCGATTGTGTCGTTCTCTTTTCTAAGTGACATGCATAATTTAGAGATTTTAAATATGAGTTTTAAGAAGGTTTTGGCGGCAAAAAAAAAATAGGTTGTTACAGGGGAAATAATAATAATAATAATAATAATAATAATAATAATTTTTTGCAAAAAATGAAAAAGAATTGGAGAGCCTAGTACAAACTACTAGAATATATAGCCAGGATATAGGGATGGAATTTGGAATCGAAAAATGTGCTATGCTTGTAATAAAAAGGGGTGAAAGAAAACTAATGAATGGAATACAACTACCAAATCAGGAAACTATAAAATCTCTTGATGAAAATGAAAGCTACAAATACTTAGGAATTTTAGAAGCGGACAATATCATGCAAGCAGAAATGAAAGGAAAAGTTAAAAAAGAATATCTCAGGAGAACTAGAAAACGTCTAGAAACGAAACTTAACAGCAGAAATCTGATCAAAGGAATTAATACTCAGGATCATTCTTAAAATGGACAAAAGAAGAACTCAGACAGATAGACCAAAGGACGAGAAAATTAATGACCATGCACAAGGCTCTCCACCCTAGAGATGATAAAGATAGATTATATGTGTCAAGAAAGGAAGGAGGAAGGGGTCTTGCCAACATAGAGGAATGCGTAGAAACCACAATCCAGCAACTTGAAGATTACACAAGGAAGAGCAAAGACAAACTACTTATGGCGGCCAACAATAGTAGAAACGACAGATGGACAAACAGAAAAACGACAAAGACTAGAAAACAAAAATGGGAAGAAAAACAATTATACGGACGCTTCAAACGACAAATAGAAGAGGTTGCACATGGAAAGACTTGGACATGGTTAAGAAAGGGAAACCTCAAAAGAGAAACAGAATCACTTATAATTGCTGCACAAAATAATGCCATAAGGACAAACTACATCAAAGCGAAAATTGATAAGACCCAACGGAATAGTAAATGTAGACTTTGCGGTAATATAGATGAGACTGTTAACCATATACTCTGCGAATATATCAAACTAGCACAACGGGAGTACAAAACTAGACACAACTGGGTTGGGAAGGTGATCCACTGGGAATTATGCAAGAAATTAAATTTTGACCATGCAACAAAATGGTATATGCATAAACCAGAATCTGTTCTTGAGAACGAAACGCACAAAATTCTCAGGGACTTTGACATAAAAACGGATCACCTTATCTCAGCAAGAAGATCAGACCTAGTGTTGATAAACAAAAAAGAAAGAACTTGTCAACTGGTGGATTTTGCAGTGCCAGCAGATCACAGGGTGAAGTTAAAGGAAAATGAAAAAATAGACAAATATCTGGACCTTGCCAGAGAACTGAAAAAGTTATGGAATATGAAAGTGAAAGTGATACCGATTGTAGTTGGTGCACTTGGAACAGTCCCAAAAGGATTAGAAAAGGGCTTGGAAAGTTTGGATATCAGAGGAAGGATTGAAACCATTCAGAACACTGCACTGCTGCAATCTGCCAGAATACTCAGAAGAGTCCTGGAGACCTGAGGAGACTTGCTGTCACTCAGACTCCAGTGAAAGACCATCAGCTAACACTGATGTGAAAACTCAAAAGGAGTAAATAATAATAATAATAATAATAATCAAGTCATACTGATAGCACGAATTATCTCTCTTATTCTCTCTTTCTCTATCTATCTATATTTCTATCTATCTATCCATCTATCTATCTATCTATCACTCCTTTTCTGCTATAGCTTTTGGCAAATCCTCTAGACTGCATCCAATGTCCTCCCAGAGCTTATGAGTCTTTGCTGGTTGACCAATAATGGTGTGTCCATGCGTAGAGGTCCACGAGTAAACATCCCTGCTTTTCCAGCATTGCCCAGCATGAGATTTCAGAAATTTTAGAAGACAGAAAATATCTCGGATTCATTTGACACCAATATTTATTTGTTTTAGTTTTGATAAAATTCAGATCTATGCGACGTAGTCGTTTTTTGATTTCAATTACTCAATTAAAATAACTAGTACAAAATAAAAAAAACACCCTCTGGGCGATGTAAAAATAGATTTTTTGAAACATATTACCTGAGGGGTGGGAGTTAAAAATTCAATGTCAGCGAGTTTGTACCCTAAGTAAGTAAAATCACCAAATTCATTAAAGGATTAAAAAATAAATAAATTTGAAATGTAAACTTTAAATATCTATTGAAATAAAACAAACTATATATAGATATATAATACCAGTCATGTATTTATTAAAACTTGTTTTAAAAAAACAATGAGGACTGTCTAATGTTGCATGTTCAAATTTTGAGTGTATTTATTGTATGTTATGACGATTTTGGGTAATGTGACGTAAGCAGTGACGTAATTTTTGTTACAGACAAAAACCGGAAGCGAATCTCCATTATTAATGGGGCCACATGTTAGCCGTGAATGGCGACCTGTGATACTTAAGGATGGAATCTTAGTGGCTGAGCCAGTCCATGACATACAACTCTTTACTTTAGCCCTTATTTCGGCTAGACGTGCGTCGGGAAGCCCCCTCCGATCATCGGCTGGTTATGTCAAGCCCTAGTATCTATATGATTGTTCCAAGCCTAATACCCCCACGGCAAACCATCAACCTTTTTATCATATATGTGCTAGAAGACGTTGTTTGAGGGTTTTAGTGTCTTGGGTATGACGTTAAACTACATCAAATGGTGAAGTTAAAATTCTGGAGCTCTGTGGAGTGTGGAGTAACCCTTATTGCCATTACTCCCAGGTCCACTCTGATCTGGAGTGGTATTACTTGTTAGGGTTGCATCTATTTTTGAAGAAAAACTGAGTTTTAAAAATATTTCAATATCTATCAAGAATGAATAAAACAATGTATTCGGCTTAAAATAACCCAACAAGGAGTGAGATGCCGTAAAATCCAATTAATCAATCATAAAAACCACATTAAACTTGTTGGATTTTTCAAGTATTCAGCTCTGTTACAAGCTGGCTACTAAACTGAAACTAGAGTTTGGTAGGTGGCTTATATGGAGCTTTGGAATGTTCCATTATGAACTCAAGCAAGTTCATTTGCTAGGTTCTGATTGGCTGTTAGTTTCCTGGGTGAGTAAGGACATGTACAACTACCCACTCTTCAGCCATCACTTAGTCCTAAGCCAGCAACATGCAAGGACTGTATTTAAGTTGCAGCTTGCATGTTTGTTCTTGTCTGCTAACTCGACGGTAGTTAGAATTCTACAAAACCGACCTTGTATCATATTTTGGCTTCGTATATCAATGCACCTCTTCACCTTAGCCTGGAGCTACAAGTCCTTTCTCTTCCCCCAATTTATTCAGTATCGGATTCTTCGCTATCCTGTATACCATTTCCTGAGACTGACAGGTCGTTAGATACTTCCGGATATATGTCTTCAAAATTCTTCCGAAAGATTTGAACAGTAGGAGGTAAATGATAAATACTTCTAAGTAATCGCGATCAGTTGACTATTCGTGTTGTACATTTGGACACTGTCAGGTTGACACTGTAAATCATCTCAGCTCTGAAATGAACGTCTGGGTTTTAGTTTGACTAGCAAAATAAATAAAAAACACCCTCCGGGTGATGTAAAAATAGATTTTTGAAACACATTGCCTGAGGGTGGGAGTTAAAAATTCAATGTCAGCGAGTTTGTACCCTAAGTAAGTAAAATCATCAAATTCATTAAAGGATAAAAAAATAAAACAATTTGAAATGTAAACTTTAAATATGTATTAAAATAAAACAAACTATATATAGATATATAATACCAGTCATGTATTTATTAAAACTTATTTTTTAAAAAAACAATGAGGACTGTCTAATGTTGCATGTTCAAATTTTGAGTGTATTTATTGTATGTTATGACGATTTGGGGTAATGTGACGTAAGCAGTAACGTAATTTTTGTTACAGACAAAAACCGGAAGTGAATCTCCATTACTAATAGATTTGTTTTGTTTTACGGCATATCAACCTCAGTGGGTCATTTAATGCCGATAAAGTTTTGAAATAAATTCATTCTTAATAGATACACGATTTTGGGTAATGTGACGTAAGCAGTGACGTAATTTTTGTTACAGACAAAAACTGAATCTCCATTATTAATAGATAAATTAAGAGTTTTAAATTTCAAGTATTTTTTCACCAACTTGACTTCCCATATTTCTGTTACTTTTGTAATTGTTTATTTTGAGTATTCTGGTAGATTGCAGCAGTGCAGTGTTCTAAATGGTTTCAATCCTTCCTCTGATTTCCAAACTTTCCAAACTTTTTTCCAATCGTTTTGGGACTGTTCCAAGTGCACCAACTACAATTGGTATCACTTTGATTTTCATATTCCATAACTTTTTCAGTTCTCTGGCAAGGTCCAGGTATTTGTCCATTTTTTTTCATTTTCATTTAGCTTCACCCTTGTGATCTGCTGGAACTGCAAAATCCACCAGTTGACAAGTTCTTTTTTTTTTTTTTATCAACACTAGGTCTGGTCTTCTTGCTGGGATAAGGTGATCCGTTTTTATGTCAAAGTCCCAGAGAATTTTATGGGTTTCGTTCTCAAGATCAGATTCTGGTTTATGCATATAACATTTTGTTGCATGGTCCAAATTTAATTTTTTGCATAATTCCCAGTGGATCACCTTCCCAACCCAATCGTGTCTAGTTTTGTACTCCCGTTGTGCTAGTTTGCTACATTCGCATAGTACATGGTTTTGTTGTTGTTGTTGTTGTTGTTGTTGCTCTTCTTCTTCTTCTTCTTCTTCTTCTTCTTCTTCTTCTTCTTCTTCTTCTTCTTCTCTATCATAGTTTTCTCTGCTCCACCTTTCATCGTCCATCAGGTTTTTTATCTTTTGGAGTTCTCTTTCGGCTGGGGTGTCAGTTTTTTCATATCATGATGCTAATTTTTTTCTTTTTGGTGTCTGTTCAGATCAGTAATACGAGAAGGAAATATACATACAAAAAAAATCAGCACGTGAAATTTGTTAACCTTAGGAACATAATAAATGTATATTTATTTCAAATGTTTTAATACTGTGGATCCATTAATCGAAACACTTAGTGTCGGAACATTTTACCAAATATCAGTAAATCATACTCGTTTTTCATATTTTTCACTCTCATACTTGAGTACCAACTTTTATCTCACACTAGCAGCATTAAATAACCCACAGAGTTATTATACCATTAAACAAACCAATCCGAACCATTTATGCTAATTTGAAGTTTAAAAACTTGAAATATAGAAACGTTAATCAAAATTACGTTTTTCGGCATTAAATGACCCGAAAAGGGTTGATATGCCGTAAAACAAACAAACCAAAGCAAATAAAGTTTATAAAAATCATTTAAAGGTATTAAGAATTTGAAACATGGTAACTTTTATCAAAATGACTTGTTTCGACATTAAATGACCCGAAAAGGGTTGATATGCCGTAAAACAAACAAACCAAATCTTTTAAATTTTCTTGTCTATATTAAAGCAAAAATTCTTCCAAACCGTGGTTGTATCAGTGCTACTGTACGGCTGCACAACCTGGACTCTAATGAAGCGCTTGGAGAATAAGCTAGATGGGACTTACACGAAAAAGTTGCGTGCAATATTAAACAAGACGTGGAAACAACACCCCACGAGAAAACAGATGTATGGCCACCTGCCCCATATCATTAAAACCATCCGTGTGAAGCGAACAAGACACGCTGGGCATTACCGGAGAAGCAAGGACCAACTCATAAGTGACGTTCTTCTGTGGAAGCCAACACATGGGCGCGCCAAAGTGGGTCGACCAACAAAGACTAACATATATCAGCTCTGCGCTGATACTGGATGCTGCACAGAGGACTTCCCGGGGGCAATGAATGATAGGGAAGGATGGCGACAGATTGTCATGGATATCCATGCTGCCAAAGCGACAGGGTGCTGATGATATTGTCAATTAGGTAAAATAAGATACTTGTAAAACCCACCACCCTGTCGGTGGGGTGTTAGAATGTACCAACTGCACCTCTCCAGAGGGGTGAGACTCTCCCAAATGGGGCCACCTGATGGCCATGGGTGGCAACCCGTGATGCTTAAGGACGGAGTCTTGATGGATGAACAGTCCAGGACCTGCAATACTCCACTTTGGCCCTATCTTGGGCTAGACGGGCGGTCGGAGAGGTCTCCTCCGATCAATCGGCTGGTCACGTCAAGCCCTAGCACCTATATGATTGCCCCCAATCCTATTGCTCTTATGGTAACGCCAGCCCTTTTTATCATATGTGTGCTAGATGGCGGTGGCTGAGGGTCTACATGTCCGGGAATGACGTTAAACTCTAGCTGATGGTGAGGTTCCAGTTTTGGAGGTTTGAGGAATGTGGAGCACCCCTTCATCACCATTGCTCCCTGGTCCACTCTGACCCGGAGTGGTAGTACCTGTTAGGGTCTCATCTATGGATTAAATAGAAAAATGGGACCATATGACCTTAAGGTACCCCTTTTTGATCTCGATTAAGAAAGGACATGTTTTTCATTTACACCGTCAATATCTGGTTGTTTGTTAGGGGTTAGGGTTAGAGGTTAGGATTAGTGTTAGGGTTAGGGGTTAGTTTTACAATTTACATCTAAAAATTGTCTGTTAAAACAACTGGATATTGACGGTGTAAATGAAAAACAAGTCCTTTCTTAATCGAGATCAAAAAGGAGTGCCTTAAGGTCATATGGTCCGAAAAATGTATTCATAAAAAAATTGTGTATCTATTAAGAATGAATTTATTTCAAAACTTTATCGGCATTAAATGACCCACTGAGGCTGATATGCCGTAAAATAAAACAAATCTATTAATAATGGAGATTCGCTTCCGGTTTTTGTCTTTAATAAAAATTACGTCACTGCTTACGTCACATTACCCAAAATCGTCATAACATACAATAAATACACTCAAAATTTGAACATGCAACATTAGACAGTCCTCATTGTTTTTTAAAACAAGTTTTAATAAATACATGACTGGTATTATATATCTATATATAGTTTGTTTTATTTTATTATATATTTAAAGTTTACATTTCAAATTTATTTATTTATTTAATTCTTTAATGAATTTGATGATTTTACTTACTTAGGGTACAAACTCTCTGACATTGAATTTTTAACTCCCACCCCTCAGGTAATATGTTTCAAAAATCTATTTTTACATCACCCGGAGGGTGTTTTTTATTTTGCTAGTCAAACTAAAATCCAGACGTTCATTTCAGATCTGAGATGATTTACAGTGTCAACCTGACAGTGTCCAAATGTACAACACGAATAGTCAACATATCGCGATTACTTAGAATTACAAGGCTGTTTGCATTTCATATTGTGCTAAATAACTTTTGGTATCGAATCAGGAATACTTGCGATTCCAAGGCGGCTGCTCTACTAACTAATACAGACGGTGTGTTCTGCGCCAAGATAACTGTAATTCTATTCTTCTCTGTTTTATTTAGTTAACATTTAGCAATGACAGCCGGGAGTGATAAGAAGAGCGAGGTGTATTATATATCACTAAGAAATAAAGGTCTATACAGTATATGGTGAGACGAGTTCACATCATGGACTAGGCTGTTTGCATTTCACATTGTGCTAAATAACTTTTGGTATCGAATCAGGAATACTTGCGATTCCAAGGCGGCTGCTCTACTAACTAATACAGACGGTGTGTTCTGCGCCAAGATAACTGTAATTCTATTCTAGATTACTTATTTATCATTTACCTCCTACTGTTCAAATCTTTCCGAAGAATTTGGTAGACATATATCCGGAAGTATCTAACGACCTGTCAGTCTCAGGAAATGGTATACAGGATAGCGAAGACTCCGATACTGAATAAATTGGGGGAAGAGAAAGGACTTGTAGCTCCAGGCTAAGGTGAAGAGGTGCATTGATATACGAAGCCAAAATATGATACAAGGTCAGTTTTGTAGAAGTCTAACTACCGTCGAGTTAGCAGACAAGAACAAACATGCAAGCTGCAACTTAAATACAGTCCTTGCATGTTGCTGGCATAGTGCAAAGTGATGGCTGAAGAGTGGGTAGTTGTACATGTCCTTACTCACCCAGGAAACTAACAGCCAATCAGAACCTAGCAAATGAACTTGCCTGAGTTCATAATGGAACATTCCAAAGCTCCATATAAGCCACCTACCAAACTCTAGTTTCAGTTTAGTAGCCAGCTTGTAACAGAGCTGAATACTTGAAAAATCCAACAAGTTTAATGTGGTTTTTATGATTGATTAATTGGATTTTACGGCATCTCACTCCATGTTGGGTTATTTTAAGCCGAAGACATTGTTTTATTCATTCTTGATAAATATTGAAATATTTTTTAAACTCAGTTTTTCTTCAAAAATAGATGCAACCCTAACAAGTAATACCACTCCAGATCAGAGTGGACCTGGGAGTAATGGCAATAAGGGTTACTCCACACTCCACAGAGCTCCAGAATTTTAACTTCACCATTTGATGTAGTTTAACGTCATACCCAAGACACTAAAACCCTCAAACAACGTCTTCTAGCACATATATGATAAAAAGGTTGATGGTTTGCCGTGGGGTATTAGGCTTGGAACAATCATATAGATACTAGGGCTTGACATAACCAGCCGATTGATCGGAGGGGGCTTCCCGACGCACGTCTAGCCGAAATAAGGGCCAAAGTAAAGAGTTGCATGTCATGGACTGGCTCAGCCACTAAGATTCCATCCTTAAGTATCACAGGTCGCCATTCACGGCTAACATGTGGCCTCATTGAGGAGGGGTCTTACCCCTCTGCAGAGGTGCGGTCGGTGAGGACCTAGGAGTAAGGGCAATAAAGGGGTACTGCACACTCCCTAGAGCTCCAGAACTTTACCATTAGATGTAGTTTAACGTCATGCTTCTTACATTAAGACCCTCAGCCACCGCTTTCTAGCACATATAGGTTATAAGGTTTGGTGGTTTGCCATAAGGGTAATAGGCTTGGAACAATTATATAGGGCTTGACGAGGCCAGAGTTGAGTGTTGCATGTCATGGACTGGCTCAGCCACTAATGTTCGTTCCTTAGCATCATGGGTCGCCACCCACAGTCAAAAGGTGCCTACTTTGGAATGAGGGGGGGGGTCTGACCATTCTGAAGTGTATTCTAAAGCCCCAACCGACAGGGCTCGGTTACTTAGAAATATATATCATTTACCTCCTACTGTTCAAATCTTCGAAAATAATTTTCTAGACATTTATCCGGAAGTATCTAACGACCTGTCAGTCTCAGGAAATGGTTTTACAGAATGGCGAAGATTGGAAACTAAATAAAGTGAGGAAGAGAAAGAACTTGTTTGTTTGTTTATTGATTTTAACAGCATATCAACCCGTCTGGGGTTATGTCAAGTCTAACGGTTATGAATTTATACATATCGTGTATTTATATTTATACTTTTTAGTAATTGGTTTTAAAAATGTGTTAGCATTATTGGGGGATTATGTTGTATGGTATTGATTTGTTTCATGTCTATATTCTATGGTATAATTTTATTTCCCTCAAAAAAGAGAATATCCCCCATGTTGACATTTTCAAACAGATCTTTCATACTGTTTGCTTTAAAATAACGGTTTCTGATGTGAGCAAGAAACCTGAATTCCATGAATAAGTGTTTAACTGTGAAAGGTGTTTGACATGTTTCACATTGTGGTTGTTGTTCTTGCTTGAGTATATAGTTGAGTGTGTTCGTCTTGTATGACCAATGCGTAATCGAGATACAATGACTTGTTCCTTTCTAGACTTCCAGGCCAAGGTGAAGAGATGCATTGACACACGAAGCCAAAATGTGACACAAGGTCAATTTAATGTGGTGACACCCTGCTGAAAGTGAGCCTATTGACGCCAGGTTTGAGTCAAAGTTTAGGTATCTAACATGTAAGCCAAAAATGGAGGGGTCTCTTAAGGAAAAATTGTGATAATGTACCTATTATTTAAGCATAACATTTATCATCTAGATGTAGATATGGGTAATAATAAAAGAACACGCACGGTTGGGCTTGAGAAAGCTTTATTCTACTTAGAATACAGTTGCAGTTTTCTTGGGAGTTTATATACTTTCAGAAAGCTAAAGATTTACACAAAGGCGAGCTAATAATAAAACAGGGGACGTAACTCTCTATTACTTATTACAATATGATATAAATAATTCATTTATAATAATAATAATAATTAATAATAATAATAATAATAATAATAATAATACAAAAATATTTATAATAGATTATTTCCAATTTTGTTTAAATTCAAGTCATCGTGTAATTTTTTTCTGTTAAAATTTAACTTTTAATTTAACTAATCAATCATATTAGAATTTAATGAAGATAGACAGCACATTCAACTGTAGCATATGGTAGGTATACCCAATTTCTCGAAAAATCTGTGATTTTTAATACGTCTAAAAAAATTACCAAAATCAGGGAATTGTCCGATTTTAATGAAATTTTCAGTATTGATTTATAAATAAATGAATGAATGAAATAACTGATGCATTAGCATCAGTCATTTTATTTTAAAATTTTCTGATTTTTTAGGTCAATTAACTTTGACTTCCCACCCCTGTTTTTGGGGCGCAAAATATCGGTGTGGTATATATATGTGATTGTTACTTTTTTCTGTATGAATAAAAATTTTCTTAAAAAGACCGAAGGTTTGAATAGAAAAAAAATATTTTTAAGAATCTGATCGGGTAGTAAATAAGTACTGAAAATCGGAAAAAAAAAATTTAAATAAAAAATTAAAAAATAATTTTTGGAGATTTTTTTTTTTACTCATTTCGATAATTATTTAATTGACTATTATTTTATAAAAGAAAAATATACAACAAGATTTGTTACGTTTAAAACGGGAGCGCAAAATTTCCAATACAGTTTTTGACCAAAAAATATGGGTGATTGATACTAAAGTAAAGTAGTTATTAAAAAATATTTTTTAGAATCTAATGATATGACATTTTAAACTTAAAATCATGCTGCTTATTTTTTAAATGAATTTTATATATCAATTTATCATAGCAGAAATAACTAATTGAAGTTTTGAAATAAAATAACTGATGCATTATAAAATTCATTCATTGATAAATCAATACAGAAAATTTCATTAAAATCGGATAATTCCCTGATTTTTTTAAAAAGTTTTTCAATCGCGAATGTTACATTAATTTTGTAAACACGCCATCTTTAAACAGCGTTTCAGGCTATACGCGATCGAAATTGAAAAAATTGTTTTAAAGGTATTAGAAATAAATTACATGGTAATATTATTTTGCTTTTTTAATTTTTTTTTTTTAACTGATGCTCATTATGTTACTACTTTTCGACTTAGACAAAAATTTGACTTTAAATAATTGATTTGATTAATCTTAATTCGTTTTTAAAATGAATAGCTGCCCATTTTGGGGGGTATACCTAGCATATGGAAATCTAATTGATTGCAATGATGTTATCAATAAAAAAATTAATTAGAAAATTTTATTTATTTTGTTATTGACCTTAAAGAATTGCAATGGTTAAACTACAAAAATACTAATTGTACCGGCAACTCTCTTAGTGACCTCATTTTAGGAATGACCTCCCCTCCCTAAACCTCGTGAGAGGTACCGGATACTTTTTCCTAAAATTTTCGGCATTCATATCTGGTACCTAAACTTTGACACCCCTCCTCCCCTGCTGAGACGGGAATGAAAATGTGAATTGGCGTCAAGTAAGATGAGAATGAAAACTGAGATATCTCACAGACTGTGCGTCGGGGTTGTGGGGTTATTTTCGTATTTGCCTGGGGAGTTGTCTGCCCGTTTAATGTCGCTGGTTCCCGCTAGGGGCCTCGTGTATTTAAGCGGCTGTTTTGAATGTCTCTTCCTCTTTGCCTGCTGCTCGCTACGAGACCACATGGGTTAGACATTGTCATTCCCTTCTCGTTGGGGCTTCGGCCCTCAACGCCTGCTACTAGTCACTGTAAGTGGTTTTTACAGCATGCACTATTCTCAGTCTCATGTCTGTTGCTTTTATGTTCATATTACTATTGTATACGTATGTATGTTTCATGTACACTTCTATGTAATTTATGTATCCTTGGTTTATTCATGTGCTGTTATATAAAAATGTGTTGTGCCTCAACCTTTGTCGGAGTTTGTTTGCGTTTCAACGAGTTATGACTTTGTCATAACCTTTGAATCTTACAGGGTAATCGATGGTCGGACTTTTCAACGTGCGCATCTTTCTTATCGACAGTCGTTGTCTCCCAAAAGGCAAAGAAAGTACGTCATGAGATATTCTATTATATGGACGTCTCGATTCTGTGATTTGAATTCGTCTTTGTAACCTAACTGTATTGTCAGTTTATTCGACAGATGTTAGTGGAATATGAAATGAAGTCCAATGTTTCTAAATTCTGAATTGAGTTTATACTTTTGATAAAAATGAAACTCTAAGGAAAACATAATTTAATACCTTAATTCATGTTGTAGCATTTAAAGTTGTTGCGTAGTGATTCAGTTATACACTTTCTTGACCTCATAACAGCAGAAGGCAACTCTTTTATTGTTAATCTAAAAATAGAAATGACGTTAGTCCATATATTTAAAATACTGTCAAATATATGCACCCTCCGGGTGCAAGTATTAAGTTTTAATGTAACAGAATATTATATCAAATTAGAAAGGCCAATGAAACTAAATAAGAATCCAGAAAAAAAGATTTGAAACAGAGGGAGGTATAATAAAAAAAATTATAAATGGAACAACTGAAACTTACTCTTCCATCACTCTCGTCTTTCATTTTCATCCAGTTCTCTGGCTAGGTTCAAGTATTTGTCAATATTTTCGTTTTCTTTCGCCTTCACTCTGTCATCCGCTGGGACAGCAAAATCTACAAGGTGAAAAGTTCTCTTCTTCTTGTTAATTAACACTAGATCTGATCTCCCAGTCGGGATTAGGTGATATGTCTGTATCTCAAAGTCCCAGAGGACCTTATCATCATTAGATTATCACACAATCGTTAGCCGGGGGTCTTACCCAATTATTATTATTAGTAGTAGTAGTAGTAGTAGTTGTTGTTGTTGTTGTTGTTGTTGTAGTAGTACTTGTAGTTTTTCTCACCAGCGTTAACCGGTGGTCTTTCTCAGTTATTATTATTATTATTAATATTATAATTATTATTATTATTATTAGTAGTAGTAGTAGTAGTAGGTCTTAACACCAACGTTAACCGGTGGTCTTTCCCAATTATTATTAGTAGTAGTAGTAGTAGTAGTAGTAATTTTAACTCCAGCGTTAACCGGTGGTCTTTCTCAGTTATTATTATTAGTAGTAGTAATAGTAGTAATTTTAACTCCAGCGTTAACCGGTGGTCTTTCTCAGTTATTATTAGTAGTAGTAGTAGTAGTAGTAATTTTAACTCCAGCGTTAACCGGTGGTCTTTCTCAGTTATTATTATTATTATTAGTAGTAGTAGTAATGTTAACTCCAGCGTTAAACGGTGGTCTTTCTCAGTTATTATTATTATTATTAGTAGTAGTAGTAGTAGTTGTAGTAGCAGTAGTAGATTTTAACACCAGCGTTAACCGATGGTCTTTCCCAATTTTCATTATTATTAGTAGTAGTAGTAGAATAGTAGCAGTAGTAGTAGTTTTTAACACCAGCGTTAACTGGTCTTTCATTGGAGTCTGAGTGAGAGCAAGTCTCCTCAGGTCTTCAGAACACTGAACAATTCTGATATTATGAAAAGTACCTGGTGTCTATTACTTACGCATTACATTTATCATATAGATGTAGATATACTGTAAATAATTCATTCATATATATATATAGATAAAGTCAAAATAAGTTATAATAAATGTCATCATGTCATAAAGATATAAAACTCATTCAACTGTGACATACGGAAATCTAATAGATTGCAATGGAGTTATCAGAATAATAATTAAATATTAGGTTGTTATAAAAATAATGGCCGATTGAAGTGCTCGGTTTTGAAATGTCATTTATAAAAATTAAGATGGGGGGGTAAGCAGATGAGAAAAGGCGGGATATGAACGTCAAGGAACAAGAGTTACAACAATATGAAATGCAACAGTTTTAATACATATACGCACATAAAAAAGGGTACACAAAGGGTAGAAAAGTTCTGGTTTAGTTCGGACAAGCAACCCGAGGTTTAATAACAGTTCTTTTAGAAGTTAGCGGCACCTCCTCGTTAGGTATCAGCCGTAATGTTATTATTTGGTTGAGTTTTGGTTACAGCACCGTTCTGGGTAAGCCGTATTTAGTTGGTTGTGGGTTTGTTTAAAGTTGTTTAGGGTTGTAAAAGTTTATTTCTGCTAGCAACCTATTGACTGCATTGGTAACAAAGTGTGAAGCCTGTCCGGTGTTGCAATTATCTCGTCGGCTCCCTTAGTTGTTATCCTGGTTATAAAAGGTAATTTGCTATCAGCCTGCATGGGTAAAAAAGATAGCAATCTCTCTTGAGAAGCCAGGAATGGTAGAAGTGAGTTTTTCTATCAGTAAGCCAAGTTCATAGGGAGAGATAGAGCAAAGCCCTTACCTGTAGTAGCAGTGAGAAGGATATCAACCAAAAAGAGGGACACGTGGAGGGCTGAACCCAGCAGTGAACCTTCAGAAGAGTTGCAACTAAAAAGAGGAAGATTTGCCAATGACATGGCTTTTTATAGGAATCGCCACGTGACCATGATGTTGATGGCTGCTGCTGCTGCTGTGTTGTGACAGTCCCCTAGGGGCATAAGTCCCGATGTAGACCGAAGATAATAATATAAAATTTCAATACATTTTAACATAGAATTTGTTGTTTATTTCAGGTGAATTTTTGCATATATAATAATTAATGTGTGCTCAAAAATAAAATTTAATTTATTTTCAGATAGAAAGTATTTTTGAAAATGCTCAATTTGCGTAACACCAATAACCCCTTCTTGACCGAATAGTCACGGTTGTCGTAAAGGATCCACTTTTTGTCACAAGTGACTATTCCGTCAAGAAAGGGGTCATTGGTGTTACGAAAAATGAGCATCGAGCACACTTCAAACCGCCTAAGTTTTTGGTGCTCATTGAGCTCATGAGGAACCCATTTATCGAACTTTTTCCCTTTCCAATACTCTGTAAATGTCGGGAAACTGTTGCAATGATGACACCTAGTGTCTGAGACATTTCTCTGGCACTTTGTCGTGGATTTTGCTCAATAACTGCCTGCAATTGTCCATTGTCAAGACTGCATGTCCGTCCTCTACCTTCTTCGTTTTCAAGACTCTCATCTCCACTGCGGAATTTCTGGAACCACCTTCGTACAGCCCGATCACTTGTGGATTCATCTCCCCATGCTTTGTTGATATTGGCAGCAGTTTCGGAGGCATTGTGCCCAAGCTTGAACTCATGCAACATAAGAAGGCGAAGGTCATGTTTAGGCATGTTCATCTTTGAAGGCTCCTACTTTTCAAAAATACTTTCTATCTGAAAATAAATTAAATTTTATTTTTGAGCACACATTATTATATATAATATATGCAAAATTCACCTGAAATAAACAACAAATTCTATGTTAAAATGACATTTCAAAACCGAGAACTTCAATCGGCCATTATTTTTGTAACAACCTAATATTAAAAAAGTATTCATTTTGTTATTGTCTTAAAGAATTATAATAGTTGGACCATTTAAGCACCCCTTTTTGATCTCGTTTAAGAAAGGACATGTTTTTCATTTACACCGTCAATATCCGGTTGTTTGTTAGGGGTTAGGGTTAGGGGTTATGGTTAGAGTTAGGGGTTAGTTTTATCTTTTTTTTTTTAATATATAAAAATCGTCTGTTAAAACAACTGGATATTGACGGTGTAAATGAAAAACATGTCCTTTCCTAATCGAGATCAAAAAGGGGTGCCTAAAGGTCATATGGTCCCAATAGTTAAATTACAAAAATGCTAACAGAACCGGGTACTCGCTTGGCCACCTTATTTTAGGAATGCCTCTACCCCCTCGAGAGAAACCCGCTACTTTTTACAATATCATAATTTTTCCTTGGAAATTTTCGTCATGCATGTCCGGTACCCAAACTTTGACCTCCCCGTTGATTGGATGGTCTCGATTTTTCCTTTGATTTCTAATTTCTCTAGTCTCCTTTCGAAACCCTTAGGGACCGTTATTATTATTATAGTATGGTTTCTGAGCTGGTGGTTCACTGGAGGCTGAGTGACAGCAAGTCTCCTCAGGTCTCCTGGACGCTCCTAAGTATTCTAGCCGATCTTAACAGTGCTGTATTTTGGATGGTCTTGATTCTTCCTCTGATTTCCAATTCACCCAAATTATTTTCCACGGCTTTGGGTACCGTTCCAAGGGCACCAATTACGATTGGCATCACTTTCACTCTCATGTTCCACAGCTTTTTCAATTCTCTGGCAAGGTCCAGGTATTTGTCCATCTTTTCATTTTCCTTCAACTTCTCCTTATTATTATTATTGTTCACTCCTTTTGAGATTTTCACATCAGCGTTAGTTGATGGCCTTTCACTGGAGTCTGAGTGACAACAAGTCTCCTCAGTTCTCCAGGACTCTTCTGAGTATTTTGGCAGATTGCAGCAGTGCAGTATTCTGGATGGTCTCGGTTCTCCTTCTGATTCCCAGATGTTCCAAACTTTTTTTCCAATCTTTTTGGGACAGTTCCAAGTGCACCAACTACAATTGGTATCACTTTGACTTTCATATTCCATAACATTTTCAGTTCTCTGGCAAGGTCCAGATATTTGTCCATTTTTTCATTTTCCTTCAGCTTCACCCTGTGATCTCCTGGCACTGCAAAATCCACCAACTGACAAGTTCTTTCTTTTTTGTAATCAACACTAGGTCTGGTCTTCTTGCTGGGATGAGGTGATCTGTTTTTATCTCAAAGTCCCAGAGAATTTTATGCGTCTCGTTCTCAAGAACAGATTCTGATTTATGCATATACCATTTTGTTGTATGCTCAAAATTAAATTTTTTGCATAATTCCCAGTGGATCACCTTCCCAACCCAGTTGTGTCTAGTTTTGTACTCCCGTTGTGCTAGTTTGCTACATTCGCATAGTACATGGTTTACAGTCTCATCTCTATTACCGCAAAGTCTACATTTACTATTCCGTTGGGTCTTATCAATTTTCGCTTTGATATAGTTTGTCCTTATGGCATTATTTTGTGCAGCAATTATTAATGATTCTGTTTCTCTGTTGAGGTTTCCTTTTCTTAACCATGTCCAAGTCTTTTCATGGGGAACCTCTTCGATTTGTCGTTCGAAGTGTCCATATAATTGTTTTTCTTCCCATTTTTGTTTTCTAGTTTTTGTTGTTTTTCTGTTTGTCCATCTGTCACTTCTATTATTGTTGGCCGCCATAAGTAATTTGTCTTTGCTATTATTATTATTATTATTATTATTATTATTATTATTATTATTATTATTATTATTATTATTATTTATTTATTATTTATTATTTATTATTCATTTATTTATTTATTATTTATTTATTATTTATTTATTTATTATTTATTATTCATTATTTATTATTTATTATTATAATTTATTATTTATTTATTATTTATTTATTATTATTATTTATTTATTTATTTACGTATATTTTTACCTCCACATTATTATATATCTCATATATATTTTTTTTCTGTTGAGAATATCTCCATTAGTGTGAAAGCTTCAGAGCAAGTCTTTATCATTTTTGCTCGACTTAAGATGCGACATAATTTCTTTTTAGCAATTCAGTGGGCGTGCGGTGCGGTTTTGGGAAAGAGGGGGGGGGGGTTATGAGAATCTCCCGAATCAATTAATATCTTATCAGCATTCCATCTTCATCTACGCAATATAAAAGCCTTTTAAGTTCTTTGTTCTTTTTGGGGGGTTTGGTTGGTGGGTGGGTAGGCACCTGCCCTAGAGCATAATTCGATTTCATCAAATGATTCATTAAAGGTCTAAACAAAAACAAAAACAAAAATCATGAGACTTTATTGTTAGATAAGAATTTGGGCGGAGACGATTCTACTAGTGTCGTGCATCTTAATCTCGTCCACGGTCCTTAAACTTTTTTTTGCGGCGGGGGGGGGGGGGGCAGGTATTCCGTGAATATGACAAAAATGTTTTTTTTTAATCTTATTATAATGGAGATTGTGGGTTTTTCTGTCTGTAACCGAAACTATATTACTATACAAGTCACAATTTCTTTTGTTATTTACATCACATTCTCCATGATTTTATTTTTTATTTAAACCTCAATTATTAATAAAATTGTTTTACATCATTAAGAATGTTGACTATATCTATATACTAATAACATGCAATTGTATTTATATATACAACAAAATAGCGGTTTACAGTGTGAATGGGAAGGCTAATTTGCATATTGATATTAGAAATTTGATTTTAATAAATATATGCTTAGTATTATTAATTTCTAATTGTTTGGTTTTATCTTATTGAATCTGAGCAAAAATCTTGGTGATAAATTTTAAAAGAAGAAATATCTGTAATTTTATTCTTTACTTCCTATTTTAACAAAATAGTTAAATTAAGAAAATTTACCAATGAAAGACGGGAGTAATGGAAAATGATGGAAGAGTTAGTTTCAAAGTTGTTCTATTTTTTCAATCATACCCCCTCTGTTCCAAATCTTTGTTTCTGCATTCTTATTCAGTTCCATTAGCCTTTCTAATTTAATATAATATTTTACTATAATAAAACTTAAATACTTGCACCCGGAGGGTGCATATATTTGCTAGTTCCTATAAAAAAGAAAAAAAGAAAAAAGTTAATGCTATAAAACAGTTTAGAATTTTTTATCTTTAAGTATTATATATAGAGAACTGTTATATAGAGAACTGTTAATAGTGCAACGAATGTATAAACTATAAACAAATAGTTGCAGGAAATGTTTTGAAATGTTCCTTGCATTTCATTAAAAAAATAAAATAAAATAAAATGAAACTGAAAGCTGTGAAATTTCTTTAGCTCTTTTTCAGCCTTCTTGTAAATCAACAGACAACATAAGAACGGGAGGTTGGAACGGGCAGTTTCGACGACTGTAATACTGAGCCGGAGCATCGTTCACCAAACCTATATACATACATAACATAACATAATTCGAACCCTGTGCCCAAACTTATGTTATTATATTAGTGCCGCGACCAGGTGCTACATACAGTGAGACGGTACTCCAGTTCATAGTATTATATTATGAAGAAATATTTTTGTATTTCAGCTAATAGATTACCTCAACAGTTATCCCCCATTAATTGCTGGGCTTTTATACAAAGTATTTAGCTTAAATATAAAGTAAGTAGTTAAGTCTGCGGAAAGGCCTATTGTTGATATCAGCCAAACAGTGAGGGAGTCTATTCCCTTTTTGAAATAGTTTTTTGACCACACCTACCATCAATCCCCTGATGTTTCATCACGCAGATCAGATTACCCAAATTGTGCCGAGTCGGTGAGGACCAATATCAAACCAGGAAACTGGTGATTTGTAAACCGAGAAAATCCAATAATTCTTTAAGAGAAAAAATTCTGCATATTCAGAAAAACAAAATGTAAATGAATTTAAAAGTTTTAATTGTCTTGCAAGGTTCTCAAAATATGGAATTCTCAAAGTATAAGAATACTATACATTTTTAAAATATTTTGTTACATTATAAAAGTTGTACAATTTGATATGAATTATAGAGAAACCTAATATCAACCTATTAAAATGTATATCTTCAAGATTTTTATAATTAATTGTCCTATTTAGGTAATTAAATCTTGGAATATATCTAAAAACCTTTTTTCTTGCATATATTCAGCAGCATCATACTTTTTAAAAGTTAGATTTTAAAATAATTTGTATGTTTAAGTTAACTGTCTCAGCTCAGTTGGCAGAGCATCCGCCTAGGTGGGTGTGGGGCTCTACCTCAGCAAAAACAATCTCCCTGGTCTAGCACTAGTGAAAAGGAGATAGACTCCCTTGTTGTCTGGCTGATACCAACAAATATCTTGTTACATTATAAAAGTTGTACAATTTTATATGAATTATAGAGAAACCTAATATCAACTTATTAAAATGTATATCTTCAAGATTTTTATAATTAATTGTCCCATTTAGGTAATTAAAGTTTTAATTGGCTTGCAAGATTCTCAAAATATGGAATGTTCAAAGTATAAGAATACTATACATTTTTAAAATATCTTGTTATTTATTTAGGAGAGTGCTCAATATCTGTGATAGAGCATTAATAAATAAATGAATATATATATATATCCATATATATGGAAACAAGTCTGCAACCATAGGTTTCATGCTATCCAATCTTAATTAATTGTCCTATGACTGTAGTCTACAGTCCCAGTCGACAGGGTGGTTTTAAACTTCTGTAGGAGCGCAATCGGCGTATTCTACAGCAACAGCCGATATGGCGGTCTTACCCTACGGCAGGGGCGCAGTCGGCGTAGTCTACAGCCCCAGTGGACAAGGCGGTCTTGTCCCTCTGGAGACATACAATCGGCATATTCTACAGCCCCAGCCGACAGGGTGGTCTTACCTCTCTGCAGGAGTACAATCGGCATATTCCACGGCTTCGGCCGACAGGGCGGTCTTACATCTCTGCAGGAGTACAATCGGCATATTCCACGGCTTCGGTCGACAGGGCGGTCATCCCTCTACTGGGGTGCTGTCGGTGTAGTCTACAGCCCCAGTCGACAGGACGGTTTTACCCTTCGGTAGGAGTGCAATCGGCGTATTCTACGGCCCCAACCGACAGGTTGATCTTAATCGAGATTATGAAACTAACAATAGTTAAAAGCAGAAGACGTCAATGTAATACCGATGCTTTTTCTTATATTGTCTCTTATAGACGTATTTATTAAACCTTAAGTATATGCTTATTATACCGCCTTGCCTGTATGTTCAGAATCTGATAAGTCTCCGTTGCTGTTTGCGTTAAGATCTTTTCTGTCTCCCACCACCGCTAGATTCAATCTAATCTTCTTTCTCTGCTGCTTCTGGTTCGGCCCATTAACTCTGAGGGAAATTCTTAATCTGCTTCACTTGGCATCGCTTACAAGGTAATTTTGGTATTCTCCGGATTGGCGAAGAAATCCGAAGCTTTACTTTTCCAAAACGAGGCTAAGTTTGTCTTTTTGTTTATCTGTTTGTTTTTATTGTTTGTTGTTGTTGTTGTTGTTGTTGTTATTATTATTTTCTATTCTTCAAATCACTTTCTATTTTTCTTTCTTTCTTTCTTTCTTTCTTTCTTTCTTTCTTTCTTTCTTCTAGGCACATTTTTGCTATTCTTCAAATCATCTATTTTTCTTTCTTTCTTTCTTTCTTTCTTTCTTTCTTTCTTCTTTCTAAGGTATTTTCTATTCTTCTTTCTTCTTTCTTATTTTCTTTATTTTTTTCTTTCTTTCTTCTTTCTTTTTTCTTTCTTTCTTTCTTTCTAAGGTATTTTCTATTTTTCTTTCCTTCTTTCTTTCTTTCTTTCTTTCTTCTAGGCACATTTTTGCTATTCTTCAAATCATCTATTTTCTTTCTTCTTTCTTCTTTCTTTCTTTCTTTCTTAAGGTATTTTCTATTCTTCTTTCCTTCTTTCCTTCTTCTTATTTTCTTTATTTTTTTTCTTTCTTTTCTTCTTTTCTAAGGTATTTTATTTTTCTTTCCTCCTTTCTTTCTTTCTTCTTTCTTTCTTTCTTTCTTCTAGGCACATTTTTGCTATTCTTCAAATCATCTATTTTTTTTCTTTCTTTCTTTCTTTCTTTCTAAGGTATTTTCTATTTCTTTCCTTCTTTCCTTCTTTCTTATTTTCTTTATTTTTTTCTTTCTTTCTTTCTTTCTTTCTTTCTTTCTAAGGTATTTTCTATTTTTCTTTCCTCCTTTCTTTATTTCTTTCTTTCTTTCTTTCTTTCTAGGCACATTTTTGCTATTCTTCAAATTGCCTATTTTTCATTCATTCATTCTTTCTTTCTTTCTTTCTTTCTTCTAGGCACATTTTTGCTATTCTTCAAATCACCTATTTTTCTTTCTTTCTTTCTTTCTTTCTTTCTT
The DNA here is from genome assembly GCA_023376005.1 of Doryteuthis pealeii. NCBI lineage: Eukaryota > Metazoa > Mollusca > Cephalopoda > Myopsida > Loliginidae > Doryteuthis > Doryteuthis pealeii. The sequence goes on along the minus strand of CM042178.1, from coordinate 29,594,611 downwards.
TCTAAGGTATTTTCTATTTTTCTTTCCTTCTTTCTTTCTTTCTTCTAGGCACATTTTTTGCTATTCTTCAAATAACCTATTTTCATTCATTCTTTCTTTCTTTCTTTCTTTCTTTCTTTCTTTTAGGCACATTTTTTGCTATTCTTCAAATCACCTATTTTTTTTCTTCTTTCTTCTTTCCTTTTCTTTCTTTCTTTCTTTCTTTCTTTCTTCTAGGCACATTTTGCTATTCTTCAAATCACCTATTTCTTTCTTCTTTCTTTCTTTCTTTCTTTATTTCTAAGGTATTTTCTATTTTTCTTTCCTTCTTTCTTTCTTTCTTTCTTCTAGGCACATTTTTGTTATTCTTCAAATCATCTATTTTTCATTCATTCTTTCTTTCTTTCCTTCTTTCTTTCTTTTTTTCTTTCTTCTAGGCACATTTTTGCTATTCTTCAAATCATCTATTTTTCATTCATTCTTTCTTTCTTTCCTTCCTTCCTTCTTTCTTTCCTTCTTTCTTCTAGGCACTTTTTTTTTGCTATTCTTCAAATCACCTATTTTTCATTCTTTCTTTCTTTCTTCTATGCACATTTTTGCTATTCTTCAAATCACCTATTTTTGATTCATTCTTTCTTTCTTTCCTTCCTTCCTTCTTTCTTTTCTTCTTTCTTTCTTTCTTTCTTTCTTCTAGGCACATTTTTGCTATTTTTCAAATCACTTTCTTTCTTTCTTTCTTTCTTTCTTTCGAATGTATTTCCAATTTTTCTTTCTTTCTTCTCTTCTTCTTTCTTTCTTTCTTTCTTTCTTTTTTTTTGTTATTATTATTTTGTTAATTGTTTTGTTTGTGTTGATTTTTTTCTTTTGTGTCTTTTTTTAGGGGAGAGGGGTCGCTTTTTCCCGATTCAAAATGAAAACAAATCTATGGTTAAATTACTAGGCTGAGTCAAAAGGTTTGCAATATCTTATAAAGGAGATTCGGTGACTGTCTTTCTGTCTGTAACCGGAACTACGACACTGCTTACGTCACACTACCCCCAGGAATTCCGTAAGTTTATCAATGAGCATCTAATTCATAGTCAAAATCATTTATACATAGAATAAATCTTATTTATTAACGCTGTCTCTATGAAAATCTGCCTCAAAATCGCCCATATTAGTGTTTTTAAAATCTTGCAATATGTCATTTATATCACTAAGAAAAAAGGTTTGCATAATACATGCTGTGGTTAATTTGCATACTGGTTTTAACAAAACCGGGTTTAATAAATAATTACTTGGTGTTATTGATTTCTAATATCATTGTTTCATTCTCCAGCGTATTAAAATCAATCGTATGTATGATTTTATATAGAAACCAATCAAAATATAATTAAAATAAGTTTAATCTTTTTATTTGCGTTCTTATTTAATTTTGTTAGTCTTTTCTAATTCAATATATTTCATTACATTAAAACCTAAATACTTACGCACAGTTTTCCTCGCTTCTCTGGCAAGGTCTAAGTATTTGTTTATCTTTTCGCTTTCTTTCATTTTCACTCGGTGGTCGGCCGCGACGGCAAAATCTACGATATTGCAGGTTCTTTTCTTCTTGTCTATTAATACTAGGTATGGTCTCCTGGCCGGAATTAGGTGATCCGAAATCTCAGAGGATTTTATGCGTCTCATTCTCCAGGCTTGGGCATATACCATTTAGTTGTATGGGGAAAATTATTATTATTATTATTATTATTACTAGCAAATATATGCACCCCCCGGGTGCAAGTATTTAAGTTTTAATGCAATAAAATATTGTATTAAATTAGAAAGGCTAATCTTATTATAATGGAGATTGTTTGCTTTTCTGTCTGTAACCGAAACTATATCACTACTCAAGTCACAATTCCCTTTGTTATTTACGTCACATTCTCCATGATTTTAGTTTTATTTAAACCTCAATTTCTAATAAAATTGTTTCACATTATTAATACTGTTAATCATATCTACAAATGAATAATATGCAATTGTATTTATATATACACTAAAATAGCAGTTTACTGTGTGAACAGGGAGGCTTATTTGCATATTGAAATTAAAAATTTGATTTTAATAAATATGTGCTTAGTATTATTAATTTTTAATCGTATGGTTTTATCTTAATGAATATCATCAAAAATCTCTTCAATAAATCTTAAAAGAAATCGATTAACGAGAAGAAATAATTCTGATTTTATTCTTTACTTTCTATTTTAACTAAGTTATTAAATTAGGAAAATATAGCAATGAAAGACGAGAGTGATAGAAGAGTAAGTTTCAGTTGTTCTATTTTTCGATTATACTCCCCTCTGTTTCAAATCATTTTATCTGCATTCTTATTTAGTTTCATTAGCCTTTCTAATTTAATATATTCTATTACATTAAAACTTAAATACTTGCACCCGGAGGGTGCATATATTTGCTAGTGAAACTAAATAAGAATGCAGATAAAAAGATTTAAAACAGAGGGAGTATAATCGAAAAATAGAACAACTGAAACTTACTCTTCCATCAATCTCGTCTTTCATTGTTATTTTTTCTAATTTAAGTATTTAGTTAAAAGAGGAAGTAAAAAATAAAATGACAGTTATTTGTTCCTGTTAATGGATTTCATTTAAGATTCATTGAAGTGATTTTTGCTTATATTCTTTAAAATAAAACCAAACAATTAGAAATCAATAATACTAAGCATATATTTATTAAAATCAAATTTTAAATATCAATATGCAAATTAGCCTTCCTGTTCACACTGTAAACGGCTATTTTGTTGTATATATAAATACAATTGCATGCTATTAATGTGTAGATATGGTCAACAGTATTAATAATGTTTAACAATTTTATTAATAATTGAGGTTTAAATAAAAAATAAAATCATGAAGAACGTAGCGTAAATAACTAAGGGAATTGTGTCTTGAGTAGTAATAGAGTTTCGGCTACAGACAGAAAATCACACAATCTCCATTATAATAAGATTATTATTATTAGTAGTAGTAGTGTTATCATTATTATTAATTTTTCACACCACCGTAACCTGATGGTCTTTCACTGGAGTCTGAGAGACAACAAGTCTCCTCGGGTTTCTAGGATTCTTCTGAGTATTAAACCAATGTCACATGGAAAGGTTTGAATCTATGTTCTCCTACTTCTTAGCTATGGGTAAATAGGCAACCAGTCTAGAAGAAGGAAAACTCTGAAATCCAACTAGCTTTACTCCGCTTAATAATACTTTAAATACAAATCCATATTTGCATTGTATATTGTAATAGTTTACGGGGATTTAAATGTTTTATATAATTTTTTTGAAGCATCTTCTTTCAGTTTTCTTTTTGCTACAACATGTTGCATTAGGAGATACAGTAAATGAGAAAGATAAAAGGTTATATATTTTGAATATTGAGACCAGTTCAAATCCTGGACGAAGCCGTTTGCATTACACACAGCGCTATTGCCCATGGGAATGAAATGCATCCAACTATTCTCTCTCCAGTCATGGGTAAATAGTCGTGGTGACTGGGATCCTTAACCATCGAGAGGCAACCAGTCATGGCGAAGGAAAATTATAAATTTAAAGTTGTTAAATTCCGCATGAGAAATGGAACATGTGTCACATCCTAATCGCGCGGAGGGGTCGGTATATAAAGTGTGTGTGGGGGGGGTCTGTATATAAAAAAAAGTTTTAAACTTTAGCTAAACAATATAATTTCATAGTTATCGTATAGTAAAAAATTTATTTATTTCTGTGTGAAACCGTTTTTTTTATCAAGTTTAGAAATTAAACGTTTAACACTGACATACGTCGTGATGTTCAGTAAAGAAGAATACTAAATAGATATAGATTTCCAAAGTTTATTTAAAAATACCCGCACTGTATAGAAAATTGATACTCACGTTATAGTTTTTTAGAGGGTATGTGGTGGTGGGGGGGGGGCTGGATAAATACATTGTTAAAAACTGCTTATTGCAGCAAACCGTTGCACATTCCCAAAAGAGAACTTTAGACAAAGCTGAGGATAGATATTCACTGAGATTCAGTTAGTGTGACACAAGACCAATAAGAAATGAGGAAGTACGAGGGTGCGCTGAAAAGTTTATAGGCTGTTGGGAAAAGATACATATCAGATATTTTTGGCACGAAGCAAATCATCAAAATATTGTAGAAAATGCCTCAGCAGTGAAAAACGCACTTCGGAATAAGAACGTTGCAACCCTCAGGCACATACACATATATACACACTTCGTATGATGACGTCATATCTGCTGTCGATGAACTTTTCAGCCGAACCCCCAAAAAATGCTGATTTCATGTTCCTGCGTACGAGGGTGGGTCTGAAAAGTTCATGCGGTGGCATCACATCTGCTGCTGGTGACTTTTTTTAACCAATGGGATCCAAGCACTGCAACACAGCAGCAACTGTTAAGCTGTATCTATGAGGGTGGGCTGAAAAAGATCAGATGATGGTGTCATATCTGCTGCTGCTGACATTTTTGACTAATGAGATCCAAGCACTGTAACACTGATGGAAGAAGTATGTAGACTGCGGGGTGGGGGGGGGTATGCTGAAAGATAAAAACCGCATTTGGTTACATTCTCTGAAAGTATCTTGGTCACCTTATGAATTTTCCAACAACATCACATGGCGCTAATACCCTTGGGAAAGGTATGAATACAATTTCTTGTAAATGCTTATTCCTACGTACGAAAAGTTCTGCAATTCACGACTTTTTTTGACACATTGGATACAAGTACTGCAACACCGATGGAAGAAGTATGCCAACCGTAAGGGGAACTATATTGAAAGATAAAAACCTCATTTGTTCTTTCTGTGAGAGTATCTTGGTCAGCCTACGAACTTTTCAGCCCCATCCTCGTAAATACATTGTTCCTACGTACGAGGATGGACTGAAAAGTTTATATGATGACATCATATCTACCGTTGATTACTTTTTTTTACCTATGGGGTCCAAGCAGTGCAACACCGATGGAATAAAGTATGTGAACCGTGAGGGGAACTATGTTGAAAAACTCATTTGGTCATATTCCACAATATTATGAATGCTAATTTCATGTTCCTACGTGCTAGGGGTGGGGGGTGGGGCAGAAAAGTTCATAGGCTAAAATGTTCATATTATGACGTCATATCTGGGTAATTTATGAGGAAGTGCGTCCCGGTCTCCTGCCTCATAAATTGCTAATCGGTGACTATTAAAATAATGACCCCAGCTACGGTGTTACTTGAAAGAACACAACCAGCTTAGGGCGTTAAATGTACTTTAGGGGGGGGGGCTTCTCTTTTTTTGTCGTAATTCTTATTTATTTATTGTAATTTGTCGTAATTCTTATTTATCTATAGAAATTTATCGTAATTCCTGTTTATTTATCGTAATTCCTTTTTAGATATGAAGATGGATATATAGTTTGGAATAGACATAGATAGATCGATAGATAGATAAACAAACAAAATAATATAGATAAAAATAATATAGATAAATAAACAAGAATTACGACAAATTACGATAAATAAATAAGAATTACGACAAAAAAGAGAAGCCTCCCCCCCCCAAAAAAAAAAAGAAATACATGTAAAACTTCATATGATGACATCATATCTACTGTTGATTGGAAAAGTGTGTGGACCCCCAAGGGGGACAATGTTGAAAGACAAAAAAAAACTGCTTTGGTTACATTCGATGAAAGTATCTTGGTCAGCTTGTTACGTAGCCGTTCGTCACGGTACCAAATAGATATACGTTGTATTCTTCTTACGTCTTACTCTGGTCTATTCTTCCGGTCGTCTTCTGATCGTCTAGTCTTCTGTCTTCTATCTTCTAATTGTCTCGTCTGGTCTTTCTTATCTGGGTCCCGTGTCTGGTTCTGCTGGGGACCATTTCTTCAGAAGCCCTGTGTCATTGTTAGCTTTTAGTAATAACAACAAGACTTCGATTTACCTTTGATGTTATTTTATTCCGGATCCCCAGACCAGACAACTGCGCAGTCAGCTCACATCTTCCTAACTTCGCTTCTAACTTCTAACTCTGCAACTGACTAACTGCAACTAACTACTGCAACTGACTAACTGCAACTAACTACTGCAACTGACTTACTGAGTTGGCCACCTTAAACCGGAAAGGGCTTTCTATTGGGGTTCCGTTCTCACGATTCTATCCTCAGAAAGCAAGGTGAGAGTGAGGTCAAGCATTGTCACTCACTCTCAAAGCCATCAGCTGTACTGATCGCCGTAAGGATTTCTATACTACCTTAAAAAGTAATAGGGATCCAATTAATATGTAACAAGCTTACGAACTTTTCAGTCAAATTTAGTAAATACTTATTTCATATTTCTACGTACAAGTGTGGGCAGAAAAGTTAATAGATTAAAAATGTTCATATTATGACGTCATATCTACTGTTGACCAGCTTTTTGACCAATGGGATGCAAACACTGTAACACCGATGGAAGAAGTGTGTTGAACACAAGGGAGACTATAAGGAACAATAAACCTCACTTGGTTTAAATATGAATCTTCAGTGTACGCGATTCCTTAATCTCCAGACATAAAATAACCCCAGGCGGGTTGGCATATATTACATGTGTAAGGTTCAAGGTTATAATTGAACATACAACTCCAACACGTTTGTGGGACAAAACATTTTATATGCGAAGATACATAAACAATAGAATAGTGTACATAAACATACATAAAAGGACTGGAGCGTCCGTACATAAAAATCACTTACTAGTGAGGGGGAGGCCTAAGCCCCCACGAGGAGGGTGACAATGGTTTAACCCATGTGTATGCCTACGAGGAGAATTAGAAAAAGGGGGAGAAGCATTTGAATCAGCCGCTTAAATACTCTAGCCCCTGGTGAGAACCAGCGGCAACCCAGCGGGAAGATAACTCTTCCAGGCAAATGTGAAGATAATCCCCATACATGTATCTTGGTCAGCCTATGAACTTTTCAGTCGACTCAAGTCAATGCTTATTTCATATTCCTATGTACGAGGGTGGACTGAAAAATTCATAGGCTGAAAAGTTTACATGATGACGCCATATCTGCTGTTGACAACATTTTTGACCAATTGGATCCAAGTACTGCAACAACATGTTGAAAAGTAAACCTCATTTGGTTAACTATCTTGGTAAGCCTATTCATTTTTCAGTCGACCTTCAGTTGCATAGCGCCTTCTTTACCGGCACTAAATCGCAATATGTTACGTAGCGGCCTTCTTCGCTACTCTAAATTGTATATCTGTATACGTTGCGGGTATATATGGTCACGTGGCGAGCGTTGACAATGACTACTACTACTTCTGGGATGGTGAGGTAAAGGGGTGGCTGGTGGCGTCTCACCGCCCTTGACCGCGGCGGACCGTGTCAACGGTCGCTCCTTGTGCTCTGTTCGCCGTCCGCTGTCTGACTCTCTAACTGACCTGGGATCCCTGACTTCCTTTTATATATATCAAACGCCTACACGTTTTCTTTTGTTATCTTTATCAGCGGACAAATCTATTTCCGAACTTATTGTTATCCATCCTTCTTTACCCGGAAAAAAGTCCTTTGTTACTCTTTTCGTCTTCTCCCTGCCTCGATCAAACCGGAAGACCCTATTTCCGTTTTCACCTTCTTTTAAATATCTTCAATATACAACACTTCATTAATGCTTTTTTCCTGTTCCTACGTACGAGGGAAGGTTGAAACTTTCATATGCTGAAAATGTTATATCATGACGTCATATCTGCTGTTGATGCCTCCTTTTTACCAATGGGGACCAAACATTGCAACACTTATGGAAAAATTGTGATGACCACGAATGGGACTATGTTGAACTCATTCCTTGAGAGTATCTTGGTCAGCATTGGAACTTTTCAGTCGACCTCTCGTAGAAGATAAGTAGAAAGACATGATTGCCTTTAAAATCAGCATGGATAAAACTCAAAAGCAAGAAATCTTAAATAAAAATGGATTCTGATTCTCAATCATAGTCTTGTCTAGGACAAGGAAAATCCGATATAAAACTCCGTTGCCTAGGGGCTTTACCTCATCCCAACGAAATGCTAGGGGAGTAAACCCCGAAAATAAATCGGGAGCCGGAGTCCTTTAAGTGGTGTGCTGCTGAACTCTAGTGTTAGCCAACAACTTCTGCGACACTACCGCCGCCAAACTGCATTGGTTCCTTACCTTTCCTGTGGATCACAGCGGCAGCGTGGAGAGAGGGGATTTGCTGTTTGGGCAACAGCTCATCCTTCGTACCAACCCGCCCAGGCTTACGTAGTTAAAAAAATAATTGGACACTACTCCATCGTCTCTATTAGAGGGAAGGATGCCAAGAACAATGTAAGCGCTTTATTTCTTTTTGGCCGAATTCCAGCGATTCAATACATTCAAAAATATTTCGCCATGAATTTACTTTGGCATCGGTAGTGATGCCAAAATAGGATTATGTTTGTTCACAACACAAAAGTTTTTTATAGATTTTTTTTTCTTTTTTTTTGCTGGTTTTGCAACTTAAAGAAAATTGAGAACTAATGTGCCAAGTGTGTTGAAGTTCAGGGGCTATAATAATATAATATCTTATTATAATAGAGATTGTGTGTTTTTTTGTCTGTAACCGAAACTAAATCAATACTCAAGTCACAATTCCCTTAGTTATTGACGTCACATTCTCCATGATCTTATTTATATATAAACCTCAATTATTAATGAAATTGTCTTACATTATTAATACTGTTAACTATGTCTACATACTGACAACATGCAATTATATTTATATATACAACAAAATAGCGGTTTACAGAGTGAACGGGAAGGCTAATTTGCATATCAATATTTAAAAATCGAATTTAATAAATATGTGCTTAGTATTATTGATTTCTAACTGTTTGGTTTTATTTTAATGAATATAAGCAAAAATCTCTTCAATGAATCTTAAATGAAATCCATTAACAAGAAAAATAACTGTCATTTTATTCTTTACTTCCTCTTTTAACTAAATACTTAAATTAGAAAAAATAACAATGAAAGACGAGAGTAATGGAAGAGTAAGTTTCAGTTGTTCCATTTTTTATTATAGTCCCTCTGTTTCAAATCTTTTATTATACTCCCTCTGTTTCAAATCTTTTTATCTGTGTTCTTATTTAATTTCATTAGCCTTTCTAATTTAATACAATATTTTATTACATTAAAACTTAAATACTTGCACCCGGAGGGTGCATATATTTGCTAGTATATATAATATAGGTAATAATATGTTTATTTGCCGGTACTAGGTTATTCCTTTAGTTGGTCTAAGAACTTTTACCACTTTTACACTGATGATTGAATAAATACATTGACCTTGTGTCACATCCTGCTCGTGTGGAGGGGTTGGTAAATACATATACTGACATATGGAGGTGTATGGTGTAATGGTTAGAGTCATAGGAAATGGACTTGTCAACCTGAGTTCAAATCATAGACGAGGCTGTTTGCATTTCACATAGTGCTAATACCATTGGGAAAGGTATGCATTCAACTATTCTCCCTCCAGCTATGGGTAAATGTAGGATAGATTGAGCTCTTTAATCTTAGTCCGGTATGCAATTATTCACACCCTAAACATTTATCTCTTAAAGATGTATAACACACGTCGCAGGATTTTAAGCACGTTAATAATATAGGCTGTTTTGAGTCAAATCTATCTCAGCTAGACATTTATAGTAACATTATTAATAAATTGGACTCTAATTAAGTTTTAAAAATTATTTAATAACCATTGAGTATATAACCTAAATAACTAATGGAATTGTGACACTGGTGGTGATATAGTTATTATTCCAGACAGACAAACACAAAATCTCCATCATGAAAAGATAAAAATAACCAAAACCGTGGTAAAGAGAAATGCTTTTCCTACAACTATATATATATATGTGTGTGTGTATTTGGGCAGCATTCTTTCATTTATACATGTAAAATTAAACAAAAGGCACATCTCCTGTTTAATAATTTTATTCTTGATCTTTTCTAATTGTCTGTCCAACTTTGTAATGTTTGGGTGGAATTGCAGTCTCCCAGAAAATGATAATACATACATTGGATTCACCTCAACCACATTGTCAAGGCGTCTAACCCTCCATGGCTCTATTTCACAACACCTAAGAACTTTTACCACTTTTACACTGATGATTGTGTCAATAATTTTGCCAAATGAAACCTAAAGTCACAGTGAAAGAAATGGTCACACACACACACACACACACACACACACACATACACACACACACATTAAATATATAATATGAATATATACAATCTTTTTCTTCATAATCTCGATTTTTGATACAATTAAACAAAGACCAGGATTTTATAATTTGTCCCCTCACCTCGTAACACTTAAAGATTACAAAATACCTTATATTTGATCAATATTTTTACTTGGCTAAATAAAGTATTTTTTCGTTAACTAAAACTAAATAATATACCAAATAAAATTCACACACACATTTACACACACACACACACAGACACACACACACGCACGCACACACACATGTAATATTGTCAAAATTGAAAAATCACAAGTTTCATAAACGATTAATGTTTATTACGGCTATGCTGCAGTGTTTCGGTCTGTTTAAATATATATATATATATATATATATATATATATTATATATTTATTTATTTACCAATCCTTCCGCACGAGCGGGATGCGACACAATGTCAATTTCTTAAGCGGAGTTAAACAGGTTTGAATTCAGAGTTTTCCTTCTCTTAGACTGGTTACCTAGCCATGGTTAAAGAGTCCAGTCTGTCCTGCTATTTACCCATAGCTGGAGGGAGAATTGGATTCATACCTTTCCCAAGGGTATTAGCGCTATGTGAAAAACCAACAGATTCGTCCAAGAATTGAACTCGCGTTGACGAGTCCATTTCCAACGACTCTAACCATCAGACCACACGCCTCCGCTCGGTCTTTTATATAGACCTTTTACAGTTGAATGGAGGCGAAAACAACAAGAAAAAAAGTACAATGTATGAAATAGTTTGTGAGAGAAAGAAAGAAAAGGTTAAAATCTCAGATGAATTGCTTTCACTCTATTTGTTTTATTAAAGTTAATATACCTTCTGAAGATTATTCACGGTTTTCTGACCACTTTTATAAATGTGTTTTAAAATTCCTTGAAGAATTATCATGCATAAAAAAAACTTGGGGTGACTTTCCTGCTGCTGATATGGAAGAAAAAATTTTTTTTTCTAAATGTTACTGTCATAACTAGTTAAATTTATGAATAAATTTAACATCTTATCATGGAGATTCGAAACTACGACACTGCTTACGTCACACTACCCTCAGGAATCCGTAAGTTTAACAATGAGTTTCTAATTCATAGTCAAAATCTTTATTCATAGAATAAATCTTATTTATTAACGCTGTCTCTTTGAAAATCTGCCTTAAAATAGCCCATATTAGTGTTTTTAAAATCCTGCAATGTGTCTTATATATCACTAAGAAATAAAGGTTTACATAATATATGCTGTGGTTAATTTGCATAAAACCCCGTTGCCTAGCGGCTTTACCTTATCCAAAAAAAAAGTCTAGGGGAGTAAACCCCGAAAATAAAGCCGGAGCCCCTAAGGTGGTGTGATGCTGAACTCCAGTGTTACCCAGCGACACTACCGCTGCCAAACTGCATTGGCTTCTTACCTTCCCTATGGATCATTAAATTTATTCATAAATCTCACAGAAAAAAGAAGAAAGAGGAAGATTTATCAATTTGTAATGTAATTTAAATTAGAGTGAAATAGGGCATGCCATTTAGCTAGTATGGTATGCTGTTAATTTGAACAAAGGGCGAACAAGAGTTGTCGCCCTTAGACTCCAGAGGCGGGAGTTTTTGAAAAAAAAATCGAAGAAAGGAGACGTTAAGTTTTAAGGGCGGAAAAAGTTAGTTAGAGAGATGAGTTAGAGTCGGCTGGTTGGATTGAAAAAGAAAAAAAGAAAAGAGTTTTATTTGGAGAACTGAATTGAAAGTTATAGAGAGAAAAAAAACAGAGAGATTTTATTTGGAGAACGGAATAAAGAATGAAATTATTGAAAGCGTAAAAGAAAAGAAGTGTCGAGCTGGTTGATCTATGACAACTTGTAGACGTGTGGGTTAGTCGATTACTGTTTTATATATATATATATATATATATATATATATATATATATATATATATATATATATATTTTAAAAAATAAGTGAGAGTAACTGTTTTTTGAAAGAAAAAAAAAGAAGGAACGATGATGATGATGGTAGGGAGGGGCAAGGCACCTGTCCACATCGACGTGGGGGGAGTAATCTACACGTCGTCCTTAGAGACACTGACCAGGTAAGAGATGCGCCAGGAATGAATGATTGTGTTTTTGTATAATCTTTGAGATGAACGTCGCATTCTTCTAAAATATTTCTTTTCGAAGGTTTCAAAATTGGGAAAGACAAAAAAAAAATTCGATATATTTTCTTTAATCTAAAAAAAAAAAAAAAAGAAAGAAAGGAAAAAAAAGAAGGAAAAAAAAGAAAAAAAAACGAGAAAGAAAAAATGCGGGTGTGTGATGTGAAAATGTTTGAATGTAATCGCTTTGAAATCATCTCTGTGCGCGAACTAAGAACCAGTACAAGAGATGAGTTTTATTGATGTTCTTTTTTTTTTTGTTTTCTTTTATCCAAATAATTTTTCAGGTTTTACGCGTATATTGTTTTGTATTTAATTGACTTGTTCATCTGTGTACGGTGGTAGAATGAGAACACAAGGCGTATTTTAACGGAGGTACTGGACAAACGTTGTTACATAATTATTAGATACCTAATATTTGTGGCAGTAGTGTAGAAACATAATGGCGATTAGTGCAGCTGATGGCCTTGAGAGTGAGTGACGGCGCTTGACCTCATTCTCACCTTGCCTTCCGGGGATAAATCGTGAGAACCGGAAGCCATAGAGGACCCTGTCTTCCGGTTTAGATAGTAAGTAAACCAGTCAGTTAGCAAGTAGGAGCCGAGCTCGTAAGATGTAAGTCTCACTGCGCAGATGTCTGGGTTGGGGATTGAGAATAAAGTAACATCCAAGTAAATCGAAGTCTTGTGTTTATTACCTAAAAACTAACAATGACACAGGGCTTCTGATAAGGAGGAATCCCTAACAGAAACCAGACCCGAAGTCCCCAAGAAAGTCCAGACCTTAGAAGAGACCAGACCAAGATGATAGACGATCAGAATAGCAAAGCCGGCCAGAAGAAAATACGACCAGAAGTAAGAAATGATGTTGGTTTACTTCACGGAACAGAATGATTCAAGGAACAAAGACAAAGAGAAAACGAAATACGCGCCAATTCTCATGGCGCCAGTTATCGTCGCGTAGTAATGTTACCGTGTAGTTCAGGTAATGCGACATAGGCAGTAGCCTTATGCATATAAGGGAACTATTTTAGTTGGTAAAATCTAACAAGAAGGAGTTATATTTTTTAACGGAACAAAAAAAAAATCAAAAAGAAAGGTATTTAGTTGTACATGTGACTTGTCTATGAACTTTAATGTTGCTGTATGTGTTTGTTTAAGTTTTTTTTTTAAATTATCATTTTTTAAATAAGATAATTATCTCTTGCGTGTAGATTGTCCAATTGGCAGAGTCTTTTTCATTTTCTAAAAAATAAAAATAAAGCATTCCTGGAAATACTTGTTTTTCCTCGGAGAGTTATTGCCTTAACCGCTCAGGACACACGAAAGGAGTTGGATTGAGATCGGTCAACACTTCGTGACAGCTACAAAAAATATCAACAGCATTTTTTATTTTTACTTTACATAATATGATTGAAAATAGATAGAAAAAAAAAATAGTATTACGCTGACAGATATCTGTTTCGACCTTTTATAAAAACGGTCTTCGTCAAGAGCAACTATATTGATGAGAGGAAAAAAGGAGGAATAGTTAACCGTCCAGCACGAGAGGTTCAAATAACGCTCACGTTCTTGGCCGGAGTGTCTTTCAAAATTTGTATAAAAAATGCGTATTTCGGATTAAAAATAAAATAAATTTTATCTTTAAAACTAAAAGTCTCAACCTCAATAAGAAAAACTCAATAAAGTTTGAAGTAAAATTGTAATAGAAGATAAAAGTTGTATCAAAATTATTTAGCATGCAATCCAGCCAGGAAAACGAGTTTAAATGGAAGTCCGCGGCACAATTAAGAAAGATACGGAATGTTCCGGGAATTCGTATGGTTAACAAGTCCATGGTGTTGTGGTCCTTGTCATATCGAAAATGAAGCTCCAGTGATGAAAAGTTAATCAATCCAGTTTTTCTGTTGACAGTATAAATATATGACCCTTATGGCAAGCCCCAACCCCTTTTTATCATATGGGTGCTAGAAGGCGGTGGCTGCGGGTCTACATGTCCTGGGAATGACGTTAAACTCTATCTGATGGTGATGTTCCAGTTTGGAGGTTTGGGGAATGTAGAGCACCCCCTCATCACCATTGCTCCCTGGTCCACTCTGACCGAGTGGTAGTACCTGTTAGGGTCCTATCTATGGGTTAAATAGAAAAATGTATTTATAAAAAAAATTGTATTATCCATTATGAATTGATTTAAAAACTTTATCCCTGATTTTGGGTGGCATTTTTTTTCATTAAATTGGATTAATTCCCTGATTTTTCGGTGGGGTGTCATACGATGGTGGAATTTAGGTCCGTTAAGTTCGATTTAACCCAATTGAGACCATCCTATCGCAGCGGCAACTGCGATGGTTGGGTCACACCATCCGCATGCCTGCAGACAGACTCCCCCGTAAATTACTTTACAGTGAACTCACAAATATCACGCAGAGGACAGGAGCCCCCCAAAAGCGTTCAAAGACCATATTAAGACAACCCTGAAGAAATGTAACATCACACCTTCAAGCAATATATATATAGCAAAAAGAATCGTGCGACGAACAAAGGTTTCATCAGATGATGAATCTAGGGTCAGGCATGGTTTCGGGGTCGAAACATCATTATCTAGAGTGTCCTACCAAAATAGTTGGTTCTGAACTCTTGTCGAGAGGCCAATTCTGCGCCATGACTTCATTTCATGGGGTCCCACGACTCCATTAATTATGAATACTATACTGAATAGACTATCACACCTACCCACCCGCCAAAAATTAAGATAATTAAAGATAAGTTCCTTCTATTGTTTTGTGGGATTGCTGCTTCATTTATATTCGCCTCCGTCGCAAGAACTAAAAAGGATCAGCGTAACGTAGCTATACACCAAAAAATCGTCTGCTACGAGTTTTAAAAGCGAATTAAAAATAATTAAATCTATTATTTAAGGTCAAACTTTGTCTAATCGATAAGTTGTAACATAATGACATCTTAAAAAAAGAAAAATATCATTACATTAGCAATTTATTTTTAATATATTTAAAACGATTTGTTTCGGTCAATTATTGTCGCCGACGCCATTTTTGGTTCTTTTTAAGTGGTTTTATTGGCTTGTTTACAATTTTAATGTAACATTCGCGATGTAAAAAAAAATTACCAAAAATCAGGTAATTGTCCGATTTCAATGAAATTTTCAGTATTGATTTATCAATTAATGAATCTTATAATGCATCAGTTATTTTATTTCAAAACTTTAATTTAGTATTTTTGCTATGAAAAATTAATGTATAAAATTCATTTAAAATATGAAAAGTCTGATGTTAAGTTTAAAAGTTGTATTTTTAGATTCTAAAAATAAATATCAATTTAATGCAATCCTTATTTTATTATATCAAAGTATACTTTTTGAAGAAAAACTCGCTTGAAAATGTACCCTCCCCCCTTTTTAAGCAGAAAAATATCGATGTATAATTTTTTTCTTTTATAATTAAATAATTATCGAAATGAGTAAAAAATAAATTTCCATAAAATTAATTATTTATCATTTTTTTACATTTTATTTTTCGATTTCCGGTACTTATTTTTTCATAGAAAAGCCAGCGTAATTTTTTTGTGTGTGTCTATTCATAACTTCGGTCTTTTATCTCTTTATTTATACTGTAATTAGAAAACTATAAGACCAACTCGAAAAAATGTTACGCCCCCAACATAAGGGGGGGGGTCAAAATTAAGTGACCTGAAACAAATGAGAAAGTTTTGAAATAAAATAAATAATGCATTATAAAGATCATTCTTTGATAAATAAACACTGAAAATTTCATTAAAATCCGATAATTCTCTGATTTTTGGTAAATTATTTTCTGTAGGGGGGGGGGGCTAAAGTCATTTTGTCAAAAACGCTGTTTAGCCTCATTTTGGGTATACTTAGCGTAACGGTTATCGTGAAATAGAAATGGCGACAATTCCAGAACTATGCTGTTCATTATGAGCTAATGCCCATGGGAAAAGGCATTAATCCCTCTGTTATCTCTCCAGTTGTGGGTAAATAGTAGGGCAGACCAGGTTCTTTAACCTTGGTAAGGCAATTAGCGTTGAAGGGGGAAAACTCAGAACTCAAACTAACTTTACTCCGCTTAAATATTGATCCTGTGTGCCATCCTTACCATTTTGGAGGGGTTGGGCAAATACTAGGGTGGGTCAAAAATTATCCGCACTTTCGCTATGATATACCTTTATTATTGCCACACTGAATTCTGCGCATGCGTGCTTATAGTTGACACTGTTGTGGTCACGTGATTGAAGTTTGAGTCTAGTTGCGCCATTTTGCTTGCTGTATTTGCAGTGCAAACATGGCCACTCCACTAGCAGTATGCTCCAAGGAAGTGACCCAATTTCTCTGGTCGGAAGGAGTGTCAGGGGCTGAAATTCATTGGAGGCTTTTAGCACAATACAGGGACAATGTACTACAGCGTAAAAGTGTGTATGAATGGATAGAAAAGTTTAAAAGTGGCCGGACAGGCGTGATGCATGAAGAGGGAGTAGGACGCCCGTCAACCTCCACCACTGAGGAGAAGATTCAACATGCTTGAGAGACAGCATTGGCGAACCGGCGAGTTATCATCGATGAGATTGTTTGTTCTCTGCATATTTTAATAGTCACCGGGCAGCAATTTTTGAGGCAGGATACACTTCCTCATAAATTACCCTCCCTTGTATTTTTCCTACGACAGATTCTAGTTTGTGAATATACCATCTCATTTTACTTATTAGTCAACTGCTATTACTTTACTTCTTGTGGGTTTTTCACATAAGTTCTAAGAGGTTGCCTTTTCTCTGCAGATTTGTCACGAGCCTGCCTAATAAATCATCTACGATGAGTTCGGCTTCCATAAAACAAGAGTGCTGATAATTATTTAATCTACCATGTATATAGTCCAACAGAAAAGTCGAAACAATGTTCTACATTTTCTATGTTGAAACGTGTATTTTTGAACTGGTAGCTCATGTTGACAAATAATTATGTATTCATCTTATATATATATATATAGAATAAATTTTTGGTATGTACGTGTCGACGTATAAGTTCAAAACGGGAGGTCACTCTGATTCGAAATCTTGCATACATATCAATATCATTCTAACTAAGAAACACGCCAAATTTCTACATTTTCTATGTTGAAACGTGTATTTTTGAACTGGCAGCTCATATTGACAAATAATAATAACATATATATATATATATATATATATATAAAAGATAGTTTGGTATGTACGTGTCGACTTATAAACTCAGAAAAGAGATGTTACTCAGATTCGAAATCTTGCATGCAGATTAATATGCTTCTAACTAAGAAACACACAAAATTTGTTTTTGATTTTTACTAATTAAGGGATATAATTCAATGATTAAAAAAATTAAAAAATACCGTATAGAGTCACTTTCACTCCCACTCTACAACCGTCGACACTTTTTTTTAACTTTCATGACTGGAAAATCAAAAACTATCGTTAACAGACCCTTCAACCCCTAGCCCCCGTCGGCCCCTTTGAATTGGTGTCAAGACTGTCGCTTACTGAAAAAAAAAAAAAAGAATTCTAAAATGAACAAAACTGCCACTAAAAGACACTTCCACCCCAATCCACGTCGGCAGAGGTTTTGAATTTGCCGTTAAAACAGAAGCACTCACCCAACCCCTTATTGTATAAAAAAGAAAGACGAGTTTTTTAATTTCTAAAATAATGTTATTCTAAGTATATCATTTTTGCATATGATTTTAGGAAAATGATTTTATTTTACTAATATGTATTTTCATTAGGTATTAACAATTCAAGAGTCAATTTGCTATTTAAAAATTAATTAAAATTGATTTAATCGATTATCTAAGGTAAAAATTTTGTTTTAGACGAAAAGTAGTAACATAATGAGCATCAGTAAAAAAAAAATAATAATAATAATAATATGTAATTAATTTTTGATACATTTTAAACATTAAATTCTGCAGATACACACAAGTTTAATCCTTTTTTTAATTGTTACTTATTAGGGGTAAAAAAGAAAATAAATTAAATTAATAATTTTATCACTTTAACACAATAAGCAATTAAGAAAAGAATTTGTTTTTGTCATATGTACAAAAAAGTTTTTCGAAAAATAGATTTATGTTCTAAAACATTCAAAAATTTGATTATTACATTTTTAAAATAATATTTCAAATGTAAAAATAAATCCCAAAAATAAATATTGTAATGTACAAATTCTCGGTAATGTTTTTAATTCTATAAATTATTTTCCTCTTATTCTCTTTCTTACCCACTCACTCCTTGGTGTTCTTAAATTGTTTTAGTCCGGTCATGGACCAAGTACTTTTGATATATATATATATATATAAGACCTCCGCACGAGCAGAATGGTTATTTTTTGAGTGGTTTAACAGATTTGAATTCAGAGTTGTCCTTCTCCTAGATCGGTTCATATACCAAAAAGTTTGTCTATAGTTAGAGGGAGAATAGTTGGATTTATATCATTCCTATGTGAAAGGCAAACAGCCTCGTGCAACAACTAAATAATAGATATAAACAGACTGATATATATATATATATATATATATATATATATATATATATATATATATATATCTGTGTGTGTGTGTGTGTGTGTGTGTGTGTGTGTGTGTGTGTGTGTTTAAAACCGAATCCTCCGACTATAGTTTCAGGCAGTATAGTGAATCTTCAAGGAGAACTCCCTGAAGATTCGCTATACTGCGTGAAACTATAGTCGGGGGATTTTAACCCATTCGGTTTTAAAACATATGTTTAGCTCTTTTTATTGAGCACTTTTTAAGTCGATTTTAATTAATCCAGAAGTAATGATATTTAATTGCTTTGTGGATTGGAAATTAACTGTTATATATATATATATATATATATATATATATATATATATATATATATATATATACGATTTTTTTTTTTTTGAAGGCAAAATAATGCAGATTAATGTTGAAAAACATATTTATTCCTGTATTCTTAATTTTCGGATTAAAATCCATCTTCAGAGAGTTCATTATAGAGTTGAAAATATTCCATATGTGTTTTTAAAAGTCAACTTGGTTCTAATTACGTTGAGCTTGATGGAGATTTGAAATTTGGAAGAGATCGTAAGCTTCCGTTAAGATTTCAAAAAAAAAAAATATCGTATTACATTTATAAATAATGCTTCTATCACACTATAAAAACAAACAAAAAATCTTCATATATATATATATATATATATATATATATATATATATATAGGTATATGTAAAACAAAATTTTTTTGCGATGAAACAAAGAAAATACAGTGCTCAATCACAGTTCGTAAGAGCTAATATTTATTTATTTATTTTACAATGTTTTCATAGATCAATGTTCATTCTCAACGACCGCGGTTTCATGCTAAATAGCACTCATCAGGTTGAGGAGTAAGATCCTATGGTGTTTGTTGGAGTTCTTTACTCGATGTCATATTTAGGATTGTAAATAACGTCGGTTAGAAAAATTACCTAAGGTAATTTTTTTATTTACAATCCTAAATATGACATCGAGTAAAGAACTCCAACAAACACCATAGGATCTTACTCCTCAACCTGATGAGTGCTATTTAGCATGAAACCGCGGTCGTTGAGAATGAACATTGATCTATGAAAACATTGTAAAATAAATAAATAATATATATATATATATATATATATATATATATATATATATATATATATTATAGGACCTACATGAGTCAGACACTATCTACCTAGGTTTCACTCAAATGCTTTTCCTAGGTAGATAATATCTAACTCATGTAGGTCTTTATAAGAATGCTCTACTGGGAGCTGCTCACAATGTATGTCTCTATAAATTGTAACATCTATTAATATGTTTATTAATCATTAGCATTTCAGTCTCGGAAGACTATATGGCCCTGAATTTACAGCGTTCCCTGTGACTTTGAGTTCCAATGTTCGAAAAACGTTCTCGATCACAGATGTCGCATGTGAAGGCTGTCCCTGAAGATGTTGATGTGCCGGTGCTTTGTTGCCGCTGCTTTCTTCTGGGCCACTTGGTTTCGTGGTGTTGCGACACGGTGGCTTCAGATATGAACAGTCCGCTTCGGAGAGCCTGTCGCCACTGAGGGCGGTCCTGGGCCAAATTTTCCCAGATGGAAAGGGATAATGCCAAAGCACCTGAGATCATTCTTGCAGACATTCTTGTATGTATGGCATTTCTAAAAGGAAATGGTTTGCGCCTGGTTCCTCTTGGAGAGGCCCAAACCAATTTTGGCGACTGTATCGATTCATTGCATAGTCAATAAATAGAGAGAGAGAGAGAGAGAGAGAGAGAGAGAGAGGGGGGGGGGAAGATATTTGAACAGTCTGTTGAAGCGATTGGTTTCATTAAGCGAGAATTCAACTGATATTGAAGTTACTCTTACTACATTGTGCAAATATCAAGTGTTTGGTCAAAAGAACGTTGAACAAATAGGAAAAAGATAGAATTCGGATTAGTACTCGATTAAATATCCAATTGAATTAGTGAAAAGGAATTCAAGGAAAATCAGTTTTTGTGTTTTGATAGTGTGATTAATTGGATGGCTGGCTGGCTGGCTGGTTGGATTTTTACGGCATGTCAACCCTTGCCGAAGGAAAAAAAATGGCCGTGGATTCCTGTATAAAAAAAAAGCTAAACATTTACACATACATGCTTGTTTTCTCAAATTCAATTTTTAAACATTTTAATGCTCATTTTTTTTCATCTGTTAACCCAGATATGGGGCCCTAACAGGTACTACCACTCTGGGTCAGAGGAAAATGGCCAGATTGGAATTAGTATTCGATTAAATATTGAATTGAATTATGGTACTCGATTAAATATCCAATTGAATTATGGAAAAGGAATTCGAGGAAAATCAGTTTTTGTGTTTTGATAGTATGGTTGGCTGGTTAGTTGGTTGTGTTTTACGTCATGTCAAACCTTGTTGGGTTATTTCATGCGGAAGACATTTTGTTTTATCAATTCTTGTTGGATATTCAATTAGCTTTTCAAACAAAATTTTTAAACACATTATTAATACTCATTTTTTTAAATCTATTCAACCTATATATGGAATGCTAACAGGTACTACCACACCGGGTCAGAGAATTGGGATTACTACTTAATTAAGTATTCTATTTATTTATTATAAAGGAATTCGATGAAAATCAGATTTTGTGTTTTGGTATTATGGTTGGTTGGTTGGTTGGTTGGTTGGATTTTACGGCATGCAACACTTGTTGGGTTATTTTATGCTGAAAGCATTTTGTTTTATTCATTCAGTGCACTATCAAGTATCTGTAGTACTGTAAGTGAGCCCTGACTGTATAAAGTTTGAGAACCACTGACTTAATAACATATTAGTCCTATTTTGTATACAGTGCGCTATCAAGTATCAATAGAACTGTAAGTGCACCCAGACTGTATAAAGATTGAAAACCACTGACTTAATAACATATTAGTCCTATTTTGTATACAGTGCGCTATCAAGTATCAATAGAACTGTAAGTGCACCCAGACTGTATAAAGTTTGAGAACCACTGATATAATAACATATTAGTCCTATTTTGTATACAGTGCGCTATTAAGTATCTGTAGTACTGTAAGTGCACCCAGACTGTATAAAGTTTGAGAACCACTGACTTAATAACATATTAGTCCTATTTTGTATACAGTGTGCTATCAAGTATCTGTAGTACTGTAAGTGCGCCCAGACTGTTTTAAGTTTGAGAACCACTGACTTAATAACATATTAGTCCTATTTTGTATACAGTGCGCTATCAAGTATCTGTAGTACTGTAAGTGCGCCCAGACTGTATAAAGTTTGAGAACCACAGACTTAATAACATATTAGTCCTATTTTGTATACAGTGTGCTATCAAGTATCTGTAGTACTGTAAGTGCGCCCAGACTGTATAAAGTTTGAGAACCACTGACTTAATAGCATATTAGTCCTATTTTGTATACAGTGTGCTATCAAGTATCTGTAGTACTGTAAGTGCGCCCAGACTGTATAAAGTTTGAGAACCACTGACTTAATAACATATTAGTCCTATTTTGTATACAGTGCGCTATCAAGTATCTGTAGTACTGTAAGTGCGCCCATACTGTATAAAGTTTGAGAACCACTGACTTAATAACATATTAGTCCTATTTTGTATACAGTGCGCTATCAAGTATCTGTAGTACTGTAAGTGCGCCCATACTGTATAAAGTTTGAGAACCACTGACTTAATAACATATTAGTCCTATTTTGTATACAGTGTGCTATCAAGTATCTGTAGTACTGTAAGTGCGCCCAGACTGTATAAAGTTTGAGAACCACTGACTTAATAACATATTAGTCCTATTTTGTATACAGTGTGCTATCAAGTATCTGTAGTACTGTAAGTGCGCTGTATAAAGTTTGAGAACCACTGACTTAATAGCATATTAGTCCTATTTTGTATACAGTGTGCTATCAAGTATCTGTAGTACTGTAAGTGCACCCAGACTGTATAAAGTTTGAGAACCACTGACTAATAACATATTAGTCCTATTTTGTATACAGTGCGCTATTAAGTATCTGTAGTACTGTAAGTGCACCCATAAAAAGCCACTGACTTAATAACATATTAGTCCTATTTTGTATACAGTGTGCTATCAAGTATCTGTAGTACTGTAAGTGCGCCCAGACTGTATAAAGTTTGAGAACCACTGACTTAATAACATATTAGTCCTATTTTGTATACAGTGTGCTATCAAGTATCTGTAGTACTGTAAGTGCGCCCAGACTGTATAAAGTTTGAGAACCACTGACTTAATAACATATTAGTCCTATTTTGTATACAGTGTGCTATCAAGTATCTGTAGTACTGTAAGTGCGCCCAGACTGTATAAAGTTTGAGAACCACTGACTTAATAACATATTAGTCCTATTTTGTATACAGTGCGCTATCAAGTATCTGTAGTACTGTAAGTGCGCCCATACTGTATAAAGTTTGAGAACCACTGACTTAATAACATATTAGTCCTATTTTGTATACAGTGCGCTATCAAGTATCTGTAGTACTGTAAGTGCGCCCATACTGTATAAAGTTTGAGAACCACTGACTTAATAACATATTAGTCCTATTTTGTATACAGTGTGCTATCAAGTATCTGTAGTACTGTAAGTGCGCCCAGACTGTATAAAGTTTGAGAACCACTGACTTAATAACATATTAGTCCTATTTTGTATACAGTGTGCTATCAAGTATCTGTAGTACTGTAAGTGCGCCCAGACTGTATAAAGTTTGAGAACCACTGACTTATAACATATTAGTCCTATTTTGTATACAGTGCGCTATCAAGTATCTGTAGTACTGTAAGTGCGCCCAGACTGTATAAAGTTTGAGAACCACTGACTTAATAACATATTAGTCCTATTTTGTATACAGTGCGCTATCAAGTATCTGTAGTACTGTAAGTGCGCCCAGACTGTATAAAGTTTAGAACCACTGACTTAATAACATATTAGTCCTATTTTGTATACAGTGCGCTATCAAGTATCTGTAGTACTGTAAGTGCGCCCAGACTGTATAAAGTTTGAGAACCACTGACTTATATTAGTCCTATTTTGTATACAGTACTATCAAGTATCAATAGAACTGTAAGTGCGCCCAGACTGTATAAAGTTTGAGAACCACTGTATAAAGACTTTTATTGTTAAATATCTTTTATTTGTAAAAATTAGTTTTTCCTAAAAAAATAAAGCATGATCATTTACTATATATTTAATTTTTGATACTATACCTTTACTTTTATATTCGTAAAAAGGACCATATGACCTCAAAGCACCCCTTTTTGATCTCGATTAAGGAAGGACATGTTTTTCATTTACACCGTCAATATCCGGTTGTCTTAACAGGTGATTTTTTGATTTTTATTTTTCAATTTTAAAACTAACCCCTAACCCTAACCCTAACCCCGAACAAACAACCGGATATTGACGTTGTAAATGAAAAAAATGACCTAATGAAACGAAACCGAAAAGAGGTGCCTTAAGGTAATATGGTTCCGTAAAAAATATAAGAAGTTTTTTTTTTCTATAGAATGGTTATAGGAGCCACCCCAACAAAAAAAAAATAATAATAATTTTTTTTTTTTAAAGAGAGAAAAAGGGGAAAAATGGATTAAAAAAGGTTGAGAAGCACTGACCCACATAGACATTCAGAATTAGATTTCAGATTTAGATGGAAGCATTTCTCGAAAAAAAAAGGGAATTCATACCTACCTATATAAATTCGAAATTAGATTTTACCCCGCCCTGTCTGCTGACTGCACCTCTGCAGAGGGGTAAAATTCCACCAAATGGGGCCACCTGTTGGCTGTGGGTGGCGACCCGTGATGCTTAAGGACGGAGTCTTGGTGGATGAGCAGTCCATGTCCTGCAACAATCCACTTAGAACCTTACTTAGTCTAGACGGGCGGTCGGAGAGGCCCCCTCCGATCAATCGGCTGGTCACGTCAAGCCCTAGCACCTATATGAGTGCCCCAACCCTATTGCTCTTATAGCAATCCCCAACACTTTTTATCATATGGGTGCTAGAAGGCGGTGGCTGAGGATCCTCATGTCCTGGGAATAACGTTAAACTCTATCTGATGGTGAGGTTCCAGTTTTTGAGGTTTGGGGAATGTGGAGCACCCCCTTCATCCCATTGCTCCCTGGTCCACTCTGGCCCAGAGTGGTAGTACCTGTTAGGGTCCCATCTATGGGTTAAATAGAAAACATGAGTTTATAAAAAAATTGTATTATCCATTAAGAATTGATTTATTTCAAAACTTTATCGGCATTAAATGACCCACTGAGGTTGATATGCCGTAAAACAAAACCAAACGAATTAGATTTTACCTTGAAATATAAGAAATGGCGTTGGTTACCTTTTAAATTTTAACGAAGAAGAAAATCAGACTCTTTTATCGTCTTCATTTGATCAATTGAGCACTTAATGGTAAGGTTCTGTGTGGAATTCCTACAAGATAAAACTATTTACCTTTTGAGGTAACGAGGTGGAGGGGGGTAAATTGCGAATTCTTTGGAAATATAAGTGTAAAACAATTAGGAGACCCAATTAGCATCAAGATTTCATTTGATGCAAGAGTATCAAAGGTTTTCATTAATGATTATTCATTTATTCTTCTTTCTTTTTTTAGAGCTGTTTTCTATAAGCTACAGAGGAAGAAAGTAACTCCGGTAATCATTCTTGCAATTAATCCCTTATCAAATGAAATCTTGATTTTAATTGGGGCTCCTGATTGATTTACACTTTTACCTTCAAAGAAATTTCATCCCCTCCCGTTACCCCAGACGTAAATCGTTTTATCTTGTAGGAACTCCACACATAACCTTACCATTTACTGCTTGATTTATCAAATGAAGACAATAAAAGAATTCGTTGAAATTTCAAAGGTAACCGACGCCATTTTTATATTTTATCATAATTACTCCCAGGTCCACTCTGACCTGGATGGTAGTACCTGTTAGGGTCCCATCTATGGGTTAAATAGAAAAATAAGTTTTTAAAAAATGGGTTTAAAAATGGGTTAGAAAAATAAATTTGAATACCGTCAAGAATGATTAAAACAAAATATCTTCGGCATTAAATAACCCAACAAGAGTTGACATGCCATAAAATGCAA
The DNA here is from genome assembly GCA_023376005.1 of Doryteuthis pealeii. NCBI lineage: Eukaryota > Metazoa > Mollusca > Cephalopoda > Myopsida > Loliginidae > Doryteuthis > Doryteuthis pealeii. Next base: position 29,568,506 of record CM042178.1, on the reverse strand, counting down.
CCATCTGAGTAAGACAAAAAAAGCAGTTGTATGACCACTTGCCTCCTATCACACACACCATCTTAGTAAGATAAAAAAGCAGTTGTATGACCACTTGCCTCCTATCACACAAAACATTTGAGTAAGACAAAAAAGCAGTTGTATGACCATTTGCCTCCTATCACACATACCATCTGAGTAAGACAAAAAGCAGTTGTATGACCACTTGCCTCCTATCCACATACCATCTGAGTAAGACAAAAAAGCAGTTGTATGACCACTTGTCTCCTATCACACATACCATCTGAGTAAGACAAAAAAGCAGTTGTATGACCACTTGCCTCCTATCAGACAAACCATCTTAGTAAGATAAAAAGCAGTTGTATGACCACTTGCCTCCTATCACACAAACCATCTTAGTAAGACAAAAAGCAGTTGTATGACCACTTGCCTCCTATCACACAAACCATCTTAGTAAGACAAAAAGCAGTATGACCACTTGCCTCCTATCACACAAACATCTTAGTAAGACAAAAAAGCAGTTGTATGACCACTTGCCTCCTATCACACAAACTATCTGAGTAAGACAAAAAGCAGTTGTATGACCACTTGCCTCCTATCACACAAACCATCTTAGTAAGACAAAAAAGCAGTTGTATGACCACTTGCCTCCTATCACACAAACCATCTTAGTAAGACAAAAAAAGCAGTTGTATGACCACTTGCCTCCTATCACACAAACCATCTAGTAAGACAAAAAAGCAGTTGTATGACCACTTGCCTCCTATCACACAAAATCTGAGTAAGACAAAAAAGCAGTTGACCACTTGCCTCCTATCACACAAACTATCTGAGTAAGACAAAAAGCAGTTGTATGACCACTTGCCTCCTATCCACACAACTATCTGAGTAAGACAAAAAGCAGTTGTATGACCACTTGCCTCCTATCACACAAACCATCTTAGTAAGACAAAAAGCAGTTGTATGACCACTTGCCTCCTATCAGTAAGATACAAAAGCAGTTGTATGACCACTTGCCTCCTATCACACACACCATCTTAGTAAGATACAAAAGCAGTTGTATGACCACTTGCCTCCTACACACAAACCATCTTAGTAAGATACAAAAGCAGTTGTATGACCACTTGCCTCCTATCACACAAAACCATCTTAGTAAGATAAAAAAGCAGTTGTATGACCACTTGCCTCCTATCACACACACCATCTTAGTACAAAAGCAGGTGTATGACCACTTGACTCCTATCACACAAACCATCCGAGTGAGACGAACAAAGTGCACTGCTGAAGAAGCGGGGAAAAACTCCTAATTGACGTTTTCTTATGGAAGCCAGCTCATGGGCAGACCAGTGTGGGCCGCCCAGCAAATACCTACATTGACCATCTCTGTACGGATACTGGATGCTGTGCAGAGGATCTCCAGAGAGCAATGATTGATAGGGACGGTTAATAAGTAATCATCACTAGCGCGACAGGATCCTAGAAACAGCACCCCACAAGAAAGTATCTATGGGGCCACTTGCCCCCTGTCACACAAACTATTCAAGTAAAACGAACAAGACATTGCTGGAGAAACAAGAACAAACTCATAATTAACGTTCTCATGTTCGTATGAACACACCGGTGTGGGACGACCAGTAAAAACCTACATCAATCAGCTCTGTGCGGATTCTGGATGTTGTGTGGAGGACTTGCCGAGAGTGATGGCCGAAAGGGATGGGTGGCGAGAAAGAGAGAGAGTCATGGGTATTCTTGCTGTCAACGTGACATGATGATGATGATGTAGTAGTAGTAGTAGTAGTAGTAGTAGTAACGGATCTGCGTGACTACGTTGTTAACTTAACGCCCCCTATACTCCAACCCGTTCTCTTCGGGTAGGATGTAACACAATGTCTCAAATATGGAGCATTAAATTCGCTTAATTCCCTGATTTTCGGTATTTCTTTCTTTCGGTGGGGTGACATACGATGGTGGAATTTAGGACCGTTAAGTTCGATTTAACTCTCAATTGAGTCAATGAGTGCTCTGCTTCTAATTTCTAAGTGTGGGATTTTGTGCCACCACAGTATGCATTGGAGACAGTTGATGTGGAATGCCTCCGGGTTTTTTTCAGGTGTCTGCGATACAATACCCACGACTCGCTTCCATATAAGAGAATGGATAATACCCTTGGGAAAGGTATGAATCCTACTCTCCCTCCAGCTATGGGTAAATAGCAGGGCAGACTGGGCTCTTTAATCATCGCTAAGTAACCAGTCTAGGAGAAGGAAAACTCTGAATTCAAACCTGTTGAACTCTCCCTCCAGCTATGGGTAAATAGCAGGACAGACTGGACTCTTTAACCATGGCTAGGTAACCAGTCTAGGAGAAGGAAAACTCTGAGTTCAAACCTGTTGAACTCTCCCTCCAGCTATGGATAAATAGCAGGACAGACTGGACTCTTTAACCATGGCTAGGTAACCAGTCTAGAAAAAGGAAAACTCTGAATTCAAACCTGTTAAACTCCGCGTAAGAAATTGACCTTGTGTCAAATCCTGCTCGTGCGGAGGGGTTGGTAAATATATATATATATATATATATATATATATATATATATATATATATATATATATATATATATAAGAGAATGGATAGGCTTTATATGCAGAGATCTTAGTATTGATGATGAGATCTCTGTCCATGAACCACTCTTGAATTTCATCAATTCTCTCTTTTCAATTATCATTGACGTAATTCACATCTCCATGACGTATTTACCATTTCTATGACGTTATTCACAATAGCGCAGCAATTATCGACTGAAATTATTCGGTTGAATATGCATCTAGCTGGATCTGATTATTTGAAGTGAGCACATACGTGCAAATAATCAGCTGGATCTGGTCGAGGTTTAAAAGTCTTCAGCACAAATGATACGCGCGCGCGGAATCATCATTCCCGTGTTGTTACGTAACATCTGCAATCACGTAATCACGTCAACGGCCGAAAACAAACACGTTTTTAAATAACAAACTGATAACAAAACATCTCCGATGAACGGATCATATAATCTCTTCTCTGCATTATTTCATTTTTTTTTAATACCCTGTCCGGTGGCGAAAGCTGCTTGGTAGCGCTAGGAAGTGGCAGTCCTGCCTTAGCTACCGAGAAACTGTGTTATCACTCCTAGTTAGCAGCTGATGAGAGCTGGGTATTGCACGTGCTATCACACGTTGTATAACGAAAAAAAAAATGAATAGGTCTTTTCTTTCTCTTAATTCAAAACGAGGCTGTTATTCTAAACTCGGTAGATATAGGGTGTCCACAAAGTCTGGGTACGTGGGGATTAACAACAAAACTATTTTATTTTTTTATTTATAATGGAGATTCGCTTCCGTTTTTTGTCTGTAACAAAAACTACGTCACTGCTTACATCACATTGCTCAAAATCGTCATAACATAGAATAAATACACTCAAAATTTGAACATGCAACATGAGACAGTCCTCATTATTTTTTTTTAAACAAGTTTTAATAAATACATGACTGGTATTATATATCTATATATAGTTTGTTTTATTTTAATACATATTTAAAGTTTACATTTCAAATTGTTTTATTTTTTAATCCTTTAATGAATTTGACGATTTTGCATACTTAGCGTACAAAGTCACTGACATTGAATTTTTAACTCCCACCCCGCAGGCAATATGTTTCAAAAATCTATTTTTACATCGCCCTGGGGGGGGGGCGTTTTTTTTTTATTTTGTACTAGTAATTCTAATGTTAATAAATAATATTTTCAATGTGATTTCCATCATTTTCAGCGCATAACTTGATACGCCTAGCAAAATTCTTTGTTCGCCCGGAACGAGGTTTATCCAAGACAATGCCTGTTTCTTGAGCAATTTCCCGACAACTGTTTCGAAGTATAGATGAAGACTTTATTGATCAGACCGTTAACTGTGGACGCCAGAGTCCAGATGCGCAGAACTTTTTATCTATTTATTTATTAAATTTATTTATCCAATTTTGGTTTAATCAATTTCCCGACGGCAGTAAAATAAATAGGTCGCCTATATGTACTTACCAACCCCTCCGCACGAGCAGGATGTGACACAGGGTCAGTTTCTTTTAAGCGGAGTTCAACAGGTTTGAATTCAGAGTTTTCCTTCTCCTAGACCGGGTGCCTAACCAAGGTTAAAGAGCCCAGTCTGCTCTACTATTTACCCATAGCTTGAGGGAGAGTAGGATTCATACCTTTCCCAAGGGTATTAGCGCTAAGTGAAAATGCAATTACCACATCCAGGAGTTGAACTCGGGGCGACGAGTCCATTTCCCATGACTTTAACCATTACACCACGCGCTTCCTACTATAGGTTGCCTATAAGGATGTTGAAGGTTAAATTCTTCTGCAATTTTGCGATAAGACCATCCCTCTCGTCCACTTAAGAATACTAACTCGATTCTTTCTTCTTTAGACAGAGCCATCATTCGATCTCGGTAGAAAAAAATAATATAAATAAATTTAGAAAAGTAAAGTATTTTTTATTTAATTTAAACAAAAGTAAAAAAAAAAAAAAAAAAGGGGGAAAATTATTATTTCTTATTATCTAATTTTTATGTTATGATTTTATTTATTTCTAGATTATTTTCTAGATTACCATATCTGCTTTCTCGGAAAAATAACATAAATACAATAGTGAAATCTTATAGGGAATAGGAAATGAAGAGATGAAGAGAAATAAAAAGACACAACTGTTTCGAAGTATAGATGAAGACTTGATTGATCAGACCGTTAACTGTGGACGGCAGAGTCCAGACGCTCAGAACTTTATTTATTTATTAAATTTATTAAATTTATTTATTTAATTTTGATTTAATCTAATTCTATTTACATCCCCACAATTTCCATGTACCCAGACTTTGTGGACACCCTGTAGATAGGCTGGCTACAAATGTAAAATAGCGCTCAAAAGATATCATTAGAATCACTAGCAAATATATGCACCCTCCGGGTGCAAGTATTTGAATTTTAATGTAATGAAATATGTTAAATTTGAAATACTTTTGAAACTAAATAAAAATCCAAATAAAATGATTTGGAACAGAGGGGGTATAATCGAAGAATAGAACAACTTTGAAACTAAGTCTTCCATCGTTTTCCATCACTCCCTCCTTTTATTGCTGAATTTTCCTAATTTAACTATTTAGTTAAATTAGGAAGTAACGAATAAAATTGCCGTTATTTCTTTATATTAAAGGATTTCTTTTAAGATTTATCCCCGAGTTTTTTGCTCATATTCATTAAGAAAAAAACAAACAATTAGAAATCAATAATACCAAGCGCATATTTAATGAAATTAAACTTTTAATATCAATATGCAAATTAGCTTTCCTGTTCACACTGTAACCCGCTATTTTGTTGCATATATAAATACAATTGCATGTTATTAGAATGTAGATAAAGTCAAAAGTATTAATAAGGTATAACAAATTTATCAATAACTGAGGTTTAAATAAAAATAAATTCATGGTGAATGTGACGTCAATAACTAAGGGAATTGTGACTTGAGTAGTGATTTAGTTTCGGCTTCAGACAGACAAACACATAATCTCCATTATAATAAGATATTTTACGTATAAATAGCATTAGATTACAGATTTTACCGAAGTAGCCTACTCCTAACCCTGACATAATCCCTAACCCTAAAACTAACTTTAACCCTTACCCTTACATTAATCCTAACGTCTCAAAGGTTTACGGATATTTCCGTGAAATGTAATGCTTCTTATATGTAAAAAAAAGTAAAGTTGTCGGGGTGGCCTAAAGTCGGTATCAACCAGACAGCGAAGGAGTATATCCTCTTTTCACTAGCGCTAGACCAAGGAGATTGTTTTTTGGCGTCTGGGGTGAAGCTCTACACCTACCATTAGCTCCTCACTTTGCCGCATAGATCCCTCTGCTACTAATACGCTGAGTTTGCGCGGGTCGGTATCGCACCAGGAGCCTTGTGGTTCTCGGGCGGATGCTCTACCGACTGAGCTAAAACGGTTCTAATGATATCATCTATCGCTCGCTATTCTGCATTAGTACCATAGATTGACATACACGCGATTTATGAGCATTAGGGCAGGTCGATTTTTCACTTTTTTAAGATATCAAATTGTTCATCTATGTGTAAAAATTGAGTGTTAGTATACTGGGTACTGATACCCAAAAATTAGATCTTATACTTGTACGATTGTTCGAAAGCGCTTGGTGTTAATACCCTTGGGAAAGGTATGAAACCAACTACAGTCCCTCCAGTGATGGATGAATAGTAGGGCAGACTGTGCTCTTTAAACTTGGTTAGGCAACCAGTCTAAGAGAAGGAAAACTCTGAAACCTTTAAATCTTGGCTTAGGGTGGCCACTACTAGAATAGGCTTAGGCCTACTTAGGGATCTATATTAATAAAAGGCGCGTGGTGTAATGGTTAAAGTCATGGGAAATGGACTCGTCTTAGACTGGTTGCCTAACCGAGTTCAAATCCTTGACGTGGTAATTGCATTTCACTTAGCGCAAATACCCCTGGGAAAAGTATGGGTAAAATAGTAGGGCAGACTGGGCACTTTAACCTTGGTTAGGCAACCGGTCTTGGAGAAGGAAAACTCTGAATTCAAACCTGCTGAACTCCGCTTAAGAAATTGACCTTGTGTCGCATCCTGCTCGTGCAGAGGGATTGGTAAATAAAATATATAAAATTGTACGATTGTTTGATGAAATAGCATCAAAGATCGTTGGTTACAGCTTAATTAATGACGGAAAATGCTGCATATCAGAGGTGTCGGTGGTAGAATTCTATCTATAATTTTTAATTTCTAGATTTAAATATTGAAAACTACATTTTCTAATCAATTTCTAGGCTAAATTTTGCGCAAACAGGGAAATTAGTGCATTTTAGTAGACGATCTTTGATGCTATTTCCTCAAACAATGGTGAAAGTAAAACATCTAATTTTTGGTATCAGTATTCAAGGTATCACCATTATCGGATCACGTGATTCGTTTAGGCCATATTGAATAAACGAAAGTAAATATTTTTGAACATTTTTTTTAAATCTCGCAAAAAAGTAACGATCATACAGAGTTGTTACAAAGAAAAACAGATAAATCAAAGATCAAATTATCAGATAGGGAAAAATTACTCACTGTTACTAAAAAAATGAATAAAGCAGTCCGTTTTACATGCAACAGGGTGATTTTTCTGTAGAAACAGGAACAGCAAATTTACATATTATCTCTCTTTGACAATTATACATTTAAATGTATGGGTGGCTGTATTCGAAATAATTGGTTTCATGTGCATATTCAATAACCGATTATTGGTTTTTAACGATTTTTGAAATATTGTTTGTGGTAGTTTCAGAATAACCCCGGAATATTTTTTTAGTGTAACTGAAGCAAAGAAAAGACAATAAGTATGACAAATATTGTCAGTTTTGCTCTTCCATATATTATAAGAATCAAACATTACTATTCAACAATAGAAATTACAAATTATCTTTAAAATATTAATATATCGTGGATCGGACAAATTTTTAATTCACCTAAATTCTCAAATTCAGTGCTATATCATATTTAAATATTAGTGAAAAATTTGAAAAATTGTTATACAAATCTTTTGATATGATTATTCAGACTCTTATTTTTATAGAAAAAAAAAAGGAAAAATCGTTTTTTTTTCGGTTCTTTTTTTTTTTTTTTTTTTTTTTTTCATATCTCCCAAAATAAAATAGGGGACCTCGTAAAAAAAAATATTTCCCCTAATATATTTTACGAAAAAACTATTTCAGACATATTTTCATCAAAAGCAAAGCAATTCTGGAAATTTTCGTGAAAATCGGACCATTAATTGATTTTCCATAGAATTTTTTAAAAATCATCTTGTCGTAACTTGTTTTTGGCTACGTTAAATTTCAGTTGATTTAACGGTGCAAAAATGTAAACATGTTTTTTCGTTCATAACTTTCATTATTTCCGTCAGCTGAATTTTTTTTTTTTTTTAATCATCAGGATTTTGTTTAATGTTTCTTCTTTCGAATGGACAAAAAATTGTCAAGATAATATTAACTTTTATGCAAGTTTCATTGTGTTAAATATAGGGGGGGGTAAATTTCACTGGGAAAATTGGTGGTACCTACAGTATTCAGTATACTAACACACAACTTTCGCAGAGATGAACAATTTGATATTTTAAAAAGTGAAAAATCGACCTACTCTAATGAGTATATCGAAAAAAATAGCCTGGGACCGTGAAGCCCAGAATAAGCCAGCGAGAGATAACGAAAAAGACTGTCCAAAGGGAAGTGGGGGCGGGAATAATCAACTCCATTTTTTTTTTAAATGTATTTATTCTCTTTTCTCTCATTCATCTCTTCTACAATGCGCGCATGCGTGCGTGCGTACGGCAAGCGTTTCCATGGTGACCTTAAATAAATGCCTACGTCACTTATTTTTGATAAAACATAAGAACCCGTGAATCTTAGCCTCGAACTCTTCTGGAAAAATTGCTTATTACGCATGCGCCAGAGACGTCAAATGAAATCGAGGCGTGAAAATGTGGAGATTGTGTTTTTAGTGATGTTGAACCTTTTTGCTTTCTTTCTTTTCTCTTTTTTTTTTTTTTTTTGGTAATTTATGAGGAAGTGCGTCCCGGTGTCCCGCCTCAAAACCCGCTACCCGGTGACTATCAAAATAACAACCCCAGCTCGTCGTAATTCTTGTTTATTTATCGTAATTTGTCGTAATTCTTGTTTAGATATGAAGATGGATATATAGTTTTGAATAGACTGAGATAGATAAACAAACAAAATAATATAGATAGATATGAACAAATGGAGAAAGATATTTTTGACAAGTAAATGTATTTGGGGAGGGGGTCGCATCTTTTTTTGTTGTAATTCTTGTTTATTTAAACTAAAAACAAGACATTAAACAAACATGAATAAAAAAAATATATAGATAAATATGAACAAATTTAGATAGATGGATAGTTTTGAATAGATTAAGCTGGGTTGTTATTTTAATAGTCACCGGGCAGCAACTCTTGAGGCAGGAGACCGGGACGCACTTCCTCATAAATTACCTTTTTTTTAAAACTTTTTCTCTTTTTTTCAACCTTTTTGCTTTCTTTTCTTTTCTCTTTCTTTTTCTTTCTTCTTTTTAGCGTGTGTGTTGTTTGCTCATAGGTTTTCTTCTCTTTTATGGTGCTACAAAGGTTGCTCAGAGAAAGAAAGTGTGTGTGTGAGAGAGAGAGAGAGAGAGAGAGAGAGAGAGAGAGAGAGAGAGTGACGCTCAAGCGAGATGTGGGGTTCTTGAACAAAATTTTAATTGAACCGGGTCGCTAATTCTGGGTAAATTCTATGAGATAAATATTTCAAAAGGTTATTTTGTTAAGTTTTTAATAGAGAAGGAAGTTCAATTTTCAATGAATGTTGATGATAAAATTGACCCTGACTCTCTGTCCGGTCTCATGCTTTAGTATTATTCTCTTTCAATAAATAAAAATAATAATAATAATAATAATAATAATAGTACTACCACTACCACTCCGGGTCAGAGTGGAACAGGGAGCAATGGTGATGAAGGGGTGCTCCACATTCCCCAAACCTCAAAAACTGGAACCTCACCATCAGATAGAGTTTAGCGTCATACCCAGGACATGAAGACCCTCAGTTACTGCCTTCTAACACCCATATGATAAAAAAGGTTTGGGGCTTGCCATAAGGGCAATAGGGTTGGGAAAATCATATAGGTGCTAGGGCTTGACGTGACCAGCCGATTGATCGGTGGGGGCCTCTCTGACCGCCCGTCTAGCCCAAGATAGGGCCAAAGTGGAGTATTGCAAGTCATGAACTGCTCATCCACCTGGGCTCTATCCTTAAGCATTACGGGTCGCCACCCATGGCGAACAGGTGGCCCCGTTGAGGGAGTCTTACCCCTCTTCAGATGTGCAGTCGGTGCATTCTAACGCCCCAATCGACAGGGCGGAAATATGATTCGAGAAACTTAACATACTAGCGCAACTGGATAGAGCTAAATCATGGAATTTTCTTGACCAATTTAAGTCATGGCATCACAGAAAATATAAAGAAAAATATGTTATATACTCTTTTTTTATTATTTTTGATATGTTCTTCTAGCGTCTGGAACTTTCCATTCGGGGTCTTCATGTCTGGTTTTAATAAGCCCTGTCTATCATAAGCCCTTTGTCATTGGTAGTTTTTGCATAGATAACCTCTTCGATTTTCTTTATATCATATTTTATTTCGAAATCAACATCCAGACTACTGCGCAGATTGAGTACTTAAGCGCGACTTGCTCTCTCCGTGGGTTGTTATCCTAAAATGTGTTCTTAATTGTGCTTGCGCATTATTTGAAATGAACTTAATTGTTATTAAGAAGACATTTTATGATATTTTCGTCTGTAGATTTACGGTGAAATGAAAATGGCCGACCAAAACAAACGGCTTCTTCAAAGTGAAACATACAAGGGGAGGTTACTCTAATTCATGTAGTTAATGTTCAGATTACCAGATCAAATTGAAAATGTATACAAGTTATTAGCCATTAATCAATAGATAAGAGAGTTTTATAATTTGCTTGAAGCATTGTATATATATATATATATATATATATATATATATATATATATATATATTGGTTAGGAGGTTAATTTAGAAGGCTATCACAATGCAGGTGTAAAGAAAAAAATGATAATACGGTAACAATGGTGTTGTGTGTTAACCTGTCTTTAATTCTTGAATTTTCGAGATGATATCTCTTTTTCAAAAGATCACTGGAACTGAAGCAGTCTAGTTATGGCATTTCTTTTTAAATGAATTTTTTTTTGTTGAAAATGATGGTATTTTTATATAACTGTGTTCTCGTGTTGTATGTTTTACGTGAATGCGGGGTTTTTTTTGTACTTGTGCGTATGTTGTCATGCGCGTGTCCATGAAAATGCGTGTTGGTTGTGACGTTATGACTGTATCCTAGCGTGGGATTGCACGTGTGTATGTGCGTATTAAAGAGCGTATTTGCGTTTGGTGGCCATGGTGATGTATAATATTTCGTGTTGGATGTAATATAAATCAATTTAATCATTTATTATTATTATTATTATTATTATTATTATTTGTTTATTTACTTATTTATATCTAATTCAATTTATCTATTTTTTTCATATTTCATAATATTATATATTATATATATATATATATATATATATATATATATATCATCATTGGCAATTCAGTCTCGAAAGACTATGATAAAAGTTTTTGTGTGCCCCTGAGGTTGAAGCGCCTCCTGTGACTATGAAGTCCTATGTTTGAGAAACATTCTCGACCACAGATTTTGCATTTGTAGGTTGTCCCTGTAGATGATGATGTCCCGATGCTTTGTTGCCGTTGCTTTCTTGTGGACCTCTTAGCTTCATGATGTTGTATCAGGGTGAATTCTGACGTGTACAGGCTTCTATGGAGATTCTGCCGCCACCGAGGGCGGTCTTGAGCCAAATTTTCCCAGCTGGAAGGGACAATGCCAAAGCACCTGAGATCATTTTTGCAGACATCCTTGAATCGCAGTAGGGGGCGACCAATCTGTCTTTTACCAGATGTTAGCTCTCCATACAGGATGTCTTTCGGGATTCGTCCATCATCCATCCGACGTACATGACCAACCATCGGAGACGACGTTGTCTCAGTAGAGAGTACAGGCTGGGGAGTTGAGCTCTCTCTAGGACTGCTGTGTTAGTGATCCTGTCCCTCCAGGTGATGCCCAGTACACGTCTAAGGCAGCGAAGGTAGAAGGTATTTAGCCGCCGCTCTTGGTGGGAGTATAAGGTCCATGTTTCACTTCCATACATGAGGGTGCTGATAACACATGCCCTATACACTTGTACCTTTGTACGGATAGTGAGCTTGCTGTTGCCCCATATATATATATATATAATTTTTTATATATATATATGTTTATTATCTCATTCTGACAGCAGTAAATCCAATATTTGCACTTTGGCGTCGTCTACGGATTCACAAATGTAAAAGGTTTCCCCCTTGAATTCAATCGAGCAAAGCAGCAACTCTGTAGGAAGATGAATTCTTCGGTAAATGACCAAATCGTTATTTCTGTCTTCTGGGAATGTGAATAGAAACAAATTGGACCTTTATTGGAACAAGGGGTATTGAAATAGGGAAGAAGGTTTTAAAAAGGCCAATCACTTTTCATGATCGATCGATCGATCGATAGATAGATTTATGAACAGACTGAGATAGATAGATAGATAGATAGATAGATTTATGAACATAGATAGATAGATAGATGATTTATGAACATAGATTAGATAGATAGATAGATAGATAGATTATGAACATAAAAGATAGATAGATAGATTTGGTGAACAGAACCGCCATCAATACCTCTCACTCTGCACTACATGCCTCACGCACACACTCAGGAATCTCTAAACTCACTATAGACTAATAACCCCATCTTCAATATCTTCTCCTGCACCTTCT
>CM042178.1:29542855-29555866 GCA_023376005.1 Doryteuthis pealeii | reverse complement strand
AAAATGAGGAAATAGATCATCTTCATGGCATTTGTTGGTATATTTGAGGTGATAAAAAAATTTATAACAGAATAAAGAAAAGCAAGTGATAGTCCTTGTTTATCAGTTGTTTAAAATTTGAAGTTTGAAAAAAAGAACGGTGAAAAAAATGGACGGTTTGAAAATATGACGTCAAATATTCTCTTTTACGGTGTGAGTATGAGAGTGTGTAAGTGTGTGTATCGAAAAAGCATTGTGCATTTTTTGAATATATTATTTATATATATATATATTATATATATATATATATATATATATCATATAAAGTATTGGAGAGGATAATTTAATGTCTTACTTTGTCAAAGTTGTGTAGTAAAATTTGTAAAGTCATATTTTCTCTGTGTGTGTGTGTGTAATGTGTGTGTGTGTGTGTGTGTGTGTGTGTGTGTGTGTGTGTTTGGGCAGCATTCTTTAATTTGGTGGACTTATCCACGAATTCCATCCAAATATTAAAAGTTGGCCAGAAAACTCGAAAAAAAAAGATATATATATATATATATGTTGGCTGTCAACTCGTGCACGAGTAAGACCATTTTCCAGTTATTTTCTTTATATATAATATATATATATATATATATATATATATATATATATATATATATATATAAAATAATAAAATTCGAAGGCAATACAATGCGTAAAAATAAAGACAAAAAGATGTTTTATATGTCTAATCGATTTCAAAGCAAAGCTTTATCATCAGAGTTTAATTTTAATTTAATTTAATTTAATTTAATTTAATTTGAAATTAAACTCTGATGATAAAGCTTTGCTTTGAAATCGATTAGACATATAAAACATCTTTTTGTCTTTATTTTTTACGCATTGTATTGCCTTCGAATTTTATTATTTTATAACATACTCAACAATGCTTCAAGCAAATTACCAATTACTTATATATATATATATATATATATATATATATATATATATATATATGCTAGCACCCGACAGGCGGCGAACACAAAAATTACTCTTCAGTCCACTGAGACTCCTGAAGGATCTTCTACAGAGTAAACATACTTGAGTGCCAGTAGCATTTGACACTGTATCCTTGTATATTCTCAGATGAGTCTTCAGTCCACTGAGACTCCTGAAGGATCTTCTACAGAGTAAACATACTTGAGTGCCAGTAGCATTTGACACTGTATCCTTGTGTTTTCTCGGATGACTCACCAGACCAGCCTTGGAAAGACATATGTTGCTGCTGGACTGAAAATCACCCTTTCTAAGGGCCTGCTTCATTTCTTTTTTTTTTTTTTTTTTGGTGTGTTTTGGTTGGAATCACATTCAGCCAGATTTATTACAAGCTCTAGGTCTAGGTCAATTGCATCTGGGAAAATACTTATTTTCCATCAATTCAAAGAAAAATGATGTTTTTAAAACAATGAAAAGAGAAGATGCTACAAAAAATATCAATCTATCCATCTCTCTCTCTCTCTATATATATATATATATATATATATATATATATATATATATATATAACTTTCACAGAAAGAAAAAACTTAACAAACCGTCATTCCGTAATAAATTTATTTCGGCCAAAAGCTCAAAAGACTTTTTAAATTTTCTTTTAGATCCTTAAGAAACTAGCCTCTTCAGACGGATATCACAGCTGATATCTGTCTAAAGAGATCAGTCTCTTAAGGATATAAAAAAAAATTGTTTTTAATTTTTAAAAGCCTTTTGAGGTTTTGGTCGAAATAAATTTATTACGCAATGACGGTTTGTTCAGTTTTTATTTCTTTGAAAGTTAAATATTGCTCTGTATTTAATCTAATTTGTTGATTATTATACATTGAGCTCTCTTTAGGGATTCATAAAAATCTTTGTATGAATATATGTTTGCACCTACAGGAGTATACACTACGGTTATACAGTGAGATTTTGAGGATCCCAAGTGGAATTATCCCTTACTACCAGTCATTTGGATACCTTACATTTATATATATATATATATATATATATATATATATATATATATGACATTGTCCCGGTAAGTTCTCTAGACAGCACCCAGTGTCCGCACAAATTTTTTGAGTTTTAAGAAAATTACTTTTAAATTTTTTAATAACATTTTTCGGGTTTTGAAATTTTTTAACATAATCTTCTGGGTTTGATCTTTCTAGAAATGTAAAAATTACGGACTTGAAAGTTGTTTTATTCAAATGACCAAAGGTTGACGCTCCTACATAATTGATAAAACACATTTTTTTTCAAGTTTTCTTTAATAAAATACGCCATGCATTATAAAATTACGGCATTAATGAATAAAGTGCTGAAAATTCTATTAAAATTGGACAATTCCCTGATTTTTTGTAATTATCTTAAAATTAAGATTTTTTTTATTACTATGATTATAATATATGTGCTAGTAGGCGATGGCTAAGGATCTTAATATCCTGGGTATATGATAGTGAAGTTCCAGTTCTGGAGCTCTGGGGAATATGGAGTACCCCTTCACCACCATTGCTCACAGGTACCCTCATACCTGGAGTGGTAGTACTTGTCAGGGTTCCAGCTATGGGTTAAATAGAACAAAATGAATTTAAAGAAATTGAGTACTAGAAATTGTGTACCTATCAAGAATATATAAAACAAAACCGTCTTCAGCATAAAATAACCCAATGGGTTGGCATGCCGTAAAATCCAACCAACCAACCTGGAAAAGAGACTGGGGAAGAATCGACGCTAACCAGACCGCAAAGGAGTGAATCAACACTTCCCAAAGCTTGAGAATCGAATGCGGCTTAGCGTCATTCTCAGGACGTTCATTTTTTTTCTTTTCAGAAAGGGGAGTCAATCCTTTGTAGAGTATGTAGTTGGCGCATTTTAAACCCCACCAATAGAGGGGGAAAGAAAGTAATGTCTTTAAACAAATAAGTTTTATGGCACCAATCCAAAGGAAGTAGTTGACTTGGTTAAAATCTCAGCTCAGCATATTGGACCGAGTGCGAATTTTTTTCTATAACATCGTATATACTACCAGTAATTATTTTAATTATTACGCGGAGATGAATTTATTCTTACAATTTTGCATTTCTGATATTACCAATATTTCGATTTGTGAAACTATGATTGAAGACGAACATGGTCAGAATAAATAAATGAATAAATAAATAAAGAGAATAGGTTAAAGCCAGGCATAAGTAAAAGGGGTGGGTGGTTGACCTTTTTACGAATCCAAAGATTAGGCCGAAAAAGTTTAAGAGACCTGTACGACCACCATGAAGTTAGGCCACTTAGCGATAATATCTTATAGGAATTTGGCCAACTAAAGTTCATAATTACCCAAAGTTTCAGTGATTTTCTCCCTTTTAACTAAGATTATTTTTTAAATACAAGATAATCTTCATCTTTGACTACCAAGTTTTTTTTGGGGTTTTTTTTTTTTGTTAAAATGAAATTAGACTTGGACACCGTCTAGTAAAACGGCTAGATGATTTTTTTATTTCTGATATTTCGATTTGTGATACTATGATTGAAGACGAACATGGTCAGAATAAATAAATAAATAAAGAGAATAGGTTAAAGCCAGGCATAAGTAAAAGGGGTGGGTGGTTGACCTTTTTACGAATCCAAAGATTAGGCCGAAAAAGTTTAAGAGACCTGTACGACCACCATGAAGTTAGGCCACTTAGCGATAATATCTTATGCGCCCAGGTATTAAAAGCAAAGAGGCTATTTTTATGAGAAAATCTCTTTTGAAAAAATTAATGGTCGACGTATTGAAGACACTACGCCTGGAAAAATATTTATTATTACGCGGAGATGAATTTATTCTTACAACTTTTGCATTTCTGATATTTGTAGTGTGTAGTTAAAAGAAAAATGCATCTTTGAAGAAAATGACATGAAAAATAATTCATGGAGCTATTTAGTCATTTTGCAACAAAAGAAAATTCGTCTGGTAAGGAAAGTAATCTCTTAAATCAATTACTGAGTAGGGAGAAATTGAACTCCCTAAAGGCCAAAAAAAGATTTGCTTTATGTAATAGAAATGGTTAGCAAACATTTTTTCATTGATTGCATTATTCTGTTTTTAAACAAAACTAAACAAAAAGTGGCAATTATAAATTTTAGTTGGCCAAATTCCTAGCATAAAATTGTGCATGCACATTATCTACCTTAACAAATTTGCTTGTATAGTTTTTCTTAAACAATTGAATGAATAAAAATATTGACACAATACATTTCATTTTTATCGACACATTTTTGTTTGTTTGAGAAATAACATTTTTATTTCTCAAACAAACAAACAAAAATGTGTTGATAAGACTGCACAACTAAAACATCATAAAATGTTTTCTTAACAATTCAGTTCATTAAAAAAAAAGCATTAAAATTTCATGTAAAATTTCTAGTATGCTAACATCTATATAGATCACTAAGATACAAATCAAACTTTAATTAGTAAATTTTAATCTTTTTTCAAATATTAATTAAAAACTGTATTTGACTCCCCATGAAGCCAAAATGTGATACAAGGTTGGTTTCAGGTGGGCGTTTAACAAGACGTAAATCTTAAGGGGCAAGTGCAAAATTTGCAAAAGATTAAAAACTAATTAAAATAATGTTGACTACATGATGTGTGTGTGTGATTATATATATATATATATATATATATATATATATATATATATATATATATAATCTACTACACCAAATTTCAAATGTAAAATCTCAGTTAAAAATAACACAAACTCTTCTAAAATCTTCCAAAACCAAACCAACATAGTTTATAAATTCATATGCCTATTTCGAGAGTGCCTCCAGAAAAATAATTGAAAAAATTAATTTTATGCTAGGAATTTGGCCAACTAAAGTTCATAATTACCCAAAGTTTCAGTGATTTTCTCCCTTTTAACTAAGATTATTTTTTAAATACAAGATAATCTTCATCTTTGACTACCAAGTTTTTGGGGTTTTTTTTTTTGTTAAAATGAAATTAGACTTGGACACCGTCTAGTAAAACGGCTAGATGATTTTTTTTATTTCTGATATTTCGATTTGTGATACTATGATTGAAGACGAACATGGTCAGAATAAATAAATGAATAAAGAGAATAGGTTAAAGCCAGGCATAAGTAAAAGGGGTGGGTGGTTGACCTTTTTACGAATCCAAAGATTAGGCCGAAAAAGTTTAAGAGACCTGTACGACCACCATGAAGTTAGGCCACTTAGCGATAATATCTTATGCGCCCAGGTATTAAAAGCAAAGAGGCTATTTTTATGAGAAAATCTCTTTTGAAAAAATTAATGGTCGACGTATTGAAGACACTACGCCTGGAAAAAGATTTAATTACTTTAATTTTAAGGGTTAATGACGACTAGAAGTCGGCGATTCGATTTAAGTACTGGCCATCTGTGTGGTCCGGAGAAGATGGGTGGGGAAGGAGAGTTTTACATAAATATAGCTAAACTCCAGCACTGAGGCAGTCAACCCCGGGCCCTAGAGGTGTTAACGTCGGTAGCAGTAGTTAGCCCCGAATCCACAACGGGTGAAGTCAGTAGCCAGCCAGTTGAGATAGATTTCTAAAGTATCACAGACCCCCTTCTTCCATCCGCGTCTTGTTTACAAACACTTGTAGTTGTAGTTTGTTTTTTTAAATCCTTGTGAACCTGTTTTCTGACTCATGCCCTCAAATCGGCCAGCACATAATATCACAACGTTTGGGGTTCTAGACATCGTGCATTGAAGGTGCAGAGCGCAGAACAGATTTCATCAAAAAATCTTCATCATAGCATAATTGTGACCGTTTGTTAATGTTTTAAACTGGATTCTTCAAGAGAGAAACAGAGAATATTCTAATTTTAAACTGGAAATATTGTTTTTGTTTTGTTTTGTTTTTCCCCAAAGTGTGGGTCACGTTCGTTCGGTGCGTCACGATCGTTAGATGCGTCACGTTCATTCGGTGCAACAGTTTTTATAAGAAAAAGAAATACTTCAAATTCAAAAATAGAAAAATTCTCCTTTTCAAAAGAAAAAGGGTGTGTATCACGTTAGTGGCTGATTTATAACGGATTTTATCAGGAAAAGAAATTTTTATATTTACTAAAAATGATTTGATTTAAACATTTATTTTCTTGATAAAACCTGTCATAAATTGGCCACGAACGTGATATACACCCATTTCTACGGATGCTTTCTTTCAGTTCCGCTGTCGTGTGAGGGTACCTGAAAGATCGGGTATACACAGGATACACGACAGCGGAACTGAAAGAAAGCATCCGTAGAGATATAACAGCTATTCCAGTTTATATGCTAAACAACACTTTACGTGATATGAGAAACTGAGCTCTCGAAAGTTTTCGTCATGATTGTGACCATCTCAAGGACATAATATTCAAATCTTAGATAACATGTAAAACTCCTGTGTATCAGTTATGTTATAGATATACTTAGTACTCTGTGTCGTTTTTATAATCTGAGAAAATAGCATTTAAAATGGGTTCTATCATTATGGTGCACCTTATATATACATTCACTATCACCCGATCTTCCTTTTTGAGCAAAAATATTGAAGATTTATTCTATAAATATACATAACCCAGAGTTGGTTTTAACTACCCGGCCGTTCAGTTGACGTGCTGATCAACATGGACCGAATTAGATCGAACCCCCAAGGGCACAACGCTAGCCAGAGCGGATAAAAATGGAATATAATTTCTAAGCAACAGAATTCTTCCTTAAGTCGAAATGACAGCAGAAATCCGGCGTGAAAGAAACAACGACGATCCACGGCCTTTAGACCTTGCTCGGTATCAAGTGACAACAAGACAATCCCACTACGCAACATTAATCCTTTTTATGGCTGCACCACCTGGACTTTAACGAAACGTGTTGCTGTGTTAGTGCTACTGTATGGCTGCACCGCTTGGACTCTAAAAAGTTGCCAGCCCTGTCGGCTGGGGCATTAGAATGCACCGACTGCACCTCTGCAGAGGGGTAAGACTCCCACAATGGGGCCACCTGTTGGCCGTGCGTGGCGACCCGTGATGCTTAAGGATAGAGCCCAGGTGAATGAGCAGTTCATGACTTGCAATACTCCACTTTGGCCCTATCTTGGACTAGACGGGCGTTCGGAGAGGCCCCCTCCGATCAATCGGCTGGTCACGTCAAGCCCTAGCACCTATATGATTTTCCCAACCCTATTGCCCTTATGGCAAGCCCCAACCCCTTTTTATCATATAGGTGCTAGAAGGTGGTGGCTGAGGGTCTACATGTCCTGGGAATGACGTTAAACTCTATCTGATGGTGAGGTTCCAGTTTTGGAGGTTTGGGGAATGTGGAGCACCCCTTCATCACCATTGCTCCCTGGTCCGCTCTGACCTGGAGTGGTAGTACCTGTTAGGGTCCCATCTATGGGTTAAATAGAAAAATGTATTTATAAAAAAAATTGTATTATCCATTAAGAATTGATTTATCTCAAAACTTTATTGGCATTAAATGACCCACTGAGGTTGATATGCCGTAAAACAAAACAAACCAAACCAAATCTAAAAAGTGCTTGGAAAAAATGATACACGAGGATTCTACGTGCTGTCTTGAACAAATCTTAGAAACACCACACCACAAAAAAGCAGTTGTACGGCTAGTTGCCTTTTTATCACACAAACCATCCAAGTAAGACGAAAAAAGAAAATACTGAATATACATATTAAAAAGTAAAATCTATATAGTAAGATAGGGATGTGCAAACCGCGGACTTTCAAAAAGTCCGCTTAAGTGTTAAAAATATTTTGAATGACAATTTTTAATTCAAACATTATTTTCAAAAATTTATAAAATAAAAACCGACATATATTATGTCATTATTTTTAGCAAAATATTTTTATACAATATTTTCTTTGATTAAATAAATACAATTTTGCTGTACATTAAAGAAAAGTATTTATTTTACATTTTATAAATTTTTAAAAATCCCTGAAAAATAAAATAAAAATGTAGACAATAGGAACTTTTAATATAAAATTCTTTTGAAAATAATCTAACAATTAACAAAAAAAGAAAAAGATACATATTTTTTCTTATTTACGAGATTTAAGTTTCAATGTTTAAGATGCCCTATTTCCAAAACCGATTTATTAGCGAATTATCTTTTTTTACATATGTTCCGTCATTAAATTGTCTTTCGGAAAATGTAAAATTTGTTTATGTACAAAAAAAAAAGATCTTGGTACGGGGGATCAACGCGCTAAACAAAAACTAACGAAAAAAATTATTAGCCTTTTCAATTTAGTAAGCATTTATTTACAATAAAAGTTCGTCTTTTATTACTTCATATACCGAAAGTTTTATTAAAATCGGATAGTTAGTTTATTTTATATGATCTTAAGAAGAATTTTCTGTGATCACCCTTTTATAGAACCAGCGATATTTTGCACATAGCTATAGTAAGAGCATTTTTATTATTATTATTATTATTATTTAATATTTTAAATAGGAGACACTGATTTTTTTTTCGGAGTATTTGTGCACTTTTTTTTTCTGATGCTCAATCAACAGAAGGTCTTTTTTTACATAGGGATTTTAATAGGGCATCGTTTCAGAAATAATGGATTTGCAAGACTAACTCCCCCCACACGCACACACACAAACACACACATCTACCCAGGTGATATTGGGTAGCTTCTAGTGCTAATATATAGATTAGTACGTTTTGTTCGTTTTTTTTTTTTTTTTGTTTTTGTTTTTTTTTTTTTTTTTGACAGGCAGAGATCTATAGGATAAACTCCCATAATTTATAACCAATAAAAAGAAAACGTAAAAGACGCACCAAACATGACCCCTATCTAAATTCAAAAACTTCTACAGTTTTGTACAAATAAGTTTTTTTTTTAAATAATTAAGCCATCTCTAGAATTTGATTGGATAAGGTAAGTCACGAGTGGTGCTTACACATATGTCCGCGCTTTAGAGTTACCAAAATGTTCGTAAATTATTTCCGCCCAAAAAGAAAAATACCAAAACGGAGCCGGTAGGCACGTATATAAATAGGAATACAAACAATTCATTCGGTCCTTTCCCCCGCAACAAGAGAAGACTTACGGCGGTACGTAGCAGATGACCTTAGATGAACAAGCAGCTTTCTCGGCAACCCAGCCTGTCGCTGAAAAGATCAGACGTACGCGACTTCCAATGGACAATCAAGGCTGACCACGACAGACAGACGCCGAGATGCTGATAAACTAGTTCAACAATTCGACCCGGCTACTGAATACTATCTGAATCTGATACCTAACCTGCCATTTCGACCAATAAACTAGACATTCGTCTTCAGGTTGTGAGTAATCATCACTTTCCTTGACTTATCCAGTTTTCTACCAACCAACGACCTCGGAATAAATTTCTTCTTTTGGTTAAACATATACCTCCGTGTTTGTTATTCCTCTATTTTTTTGCCTAACCACTGTCTTTTCATTTATCATCCTTTTGAATATTGTTTGTAAGGTCGGAACACGTTTTCACCGGCTCCTAGAGATATCTTGCCACGGTTGGCGACCAACCAAGTAGAAGAGTAATTATGAATTCAAAACCAGGACCTGAAGTCTCTAAGGTAATCTGACTATTGGCAACGTCAAATTAAGAGTTTCTAGAACCAGTTAGTAAACTGAAGCAAAGAAAATACAATAAGTATTACAAATATTGTCAGTTTTGCTCTTCCGTATATAAAACATTTCTATTCAATAATTTTTTAAAAATTACAAATTCTCTTAAAGATATTAATATATGATGGATCGGCCAAACTTTTAGTTCACCTGAATTCTAAAATTAAGTGTTATATTATATTTAAATATTAGTGAAAAATTCGATTTGTACACACAAAAAAGATTTTTAAATATTAAAAAAAAATTATTTAAGCACACAAAAGATCTAAAATATCTTAAAATTAATTTCTTTAAAGAATTTTTTTTGTCTGATCAATTTCGAAGTATCTTCATCTTCAGAGAGTGTTTTTGAAATGGACGCAGTCTTGTGTGCTTTTTTTTTTTTTTTTTTTTTTTTTTTTTTGACGTTATAAACACGCGTCGCGTGGGTTGTTAGAACGCCACAAGGAAGAGACGTGATTTCCGTTGTTCAATCAATTTCAATTTCATTCTTTTTTTCATATATTATATATATATATATATATATATATATATATATATATGTGTGTGTGTGTGTGTGTGTGTGTGTGTGTGTGTGTGTGTATGTGTGTGTGTGTGTATTTATGGAATGTGTATGTTAATTAGTTATATATTCGGTGTTTAATTCTTACGTGTTAATGCACCAATCTACTTTTGCAGTGTTACTCAAAATTGCATCTTAAGCAGTTTTCTCCCCCCCCTCTCACTCTCTCTCTCTCTCTCTCTCGACATTGTCATTTTTTTTCTTCTTTAGTTCTTGTTCTCAAAGATCTTTTCTTAGATACGTCATTCGCATTGTAATCAAAGTTTCACTGGGATTTTTTTTTCTTTTTTAGCTTTAGTTTTTGTAAATGTGAATATAATCTAGATTAAAATAATTATAATTAAATTGGAAATTTGGATTATTTAGATTTTTCAACAGTCGTTATTAACCAGTTAATCAAATTTGGGAACCTTCTTGTCGAACTCGCAAGTCTTCATATTGTAATCAGGAACCTTTATAAAACTTCAAACAAGCCAAACTCTTTATTTACTCCATCAAATAAAATTATACCATAGAATTTAGACACGAACTTAATCAATACCATACAACATGATCCCCAATGGTGCTAACACATTGTTAAAACCGAGTACTAAAAAGTATAAATATAAATACACAACATATACTACTTCCTAACCGTTAGGCATGACATAACCCCAGACAGGTTGATATGCTATTAAAATCAATCAACCAACCATAGAATAGTAAAATCTCCAGAAAATATATATCTGTCATAATTGGAACCTTCATTCAAACCGAATTTTATTTTATGCGAGGGTGTAACTTAGCTATTAATAACACTTCTCTAATTCTGAGATTAATAACAACAAAAATTAAGCAGATGCTCTAAATGTCTTAATTTCTATATAGGAAGTACAATTAGACCCCTCCACATTAGAATTAAAGAACATATCCACACACGTGCATCCTCAATCCATAAACATTTAATCAAATGCAAAAATAAGGACAATAATTTTTCCATTAAAAAAGAGACAATAATATCTTTTAAAAAAAGGTCATAATATTATTATTTGAAACCTTTTATTTTTCCTTTTTTAATTAATATGGGTAGAGGGGATGCAAAAAAGGTTAGTCCCACAGATCCATTATTATTGAATCGCGAGTTGGCTCCTGGTAGTATGCCCATTAAAATCCCTATGTAAAAAAGACCTTGTGTTGATCCAGCCACTCTGAAAAGAAAAATCAATGTCTACTATTTAAAATGTTAAATTAAAAAAAAATTAGGCTGTTATCCTCTAAATTTTGTTTTTTTAATTATCTTCACGAATATAGATCAAACCTTCATTATTTTTTGCACAAAAAGCAAGGTCTAGTGATATTTGGTGTGTATATATATATTTACTTTGATGTTAATTGTTTTATTTTCACAGTTTCCTCCGGACATACATACACACAAACTGTCCTTTATATATGTATAGATAACAAAGTTATGTAATTATTTTACCTCTAAAAAATCTTTGAAAATTAAATTACTTTTTAGAATTTAGCGCTGTATTATGCAATTATTTTAGCTCTAAGACTTTCTGACTACTCGGTACAATAAGTACCACCAAAATACGTCACATGATCAGTTTAGGCCATATTGAAGGAAGAAACGTAAATATGTTTTAACTTTAATTTTTAATCTCGCAAAAAAGAAATAACGAACATAAAGAGTTGTTACAAATAAAAACAGTTAATTTGAAGATCAAATTATCTGATTGGGGAAGAATTACCTACCGTTATTTTGAAAAATAAGTAAAACAGTCTATTCTTTTACAACAGGGTCAATTTCTTTATTGATATTTTTTAGCAGAATTCTGTATTCATGGTTCTTTTACTAAAAAGCTCTCGTGTCGAAACTTATAAAAAAAATCTGATATAATTATTCAGACACTTATCTTTATAATAGAAAAGTAAAAATCGTTTTTTATCGGTTCATTTTTTCATATTTTATAAAATAAAATAGGGGGGAATAGACCTCATAAAAATATTTCCCTTAATATATTTTTTGAAAAAAAAACTATTTCAGACATATTTTCATCAAAAGGTAAGCAATTATGAGAACTTTCGGGAAAATCGGGACATTAATTTATTTTTCATAAAATAAAAAAATTAAAATTAAAAAAAAAAAAACGCTTCTAGTCATAACTTGTTTTTGACTACGTTAAATTTCAATTGATTTAACGGTGCAAAAATATAAACCTTGTTTTTCGTTCATAATTTTCATTATTTCCATAAACTGAAAATGTTTGTTTCTTTGTTTTGTTTTTTGTTTGTTTAATGTTTCCTCTTTTGAATAGATAAAAAAAAGTTTAAAGATAATATTAACCATTATGCAAGTTTCCTTGTGTTAAATATAGAAGGGGTAAATTTCACAGGGAAAATTATATGTATGTATTGTACAATAAACCCAATTCCACTTAACGCTGCCAGTACATTGGGTTTATTTTATTACTCTTGGCATGGAATAACCCTAGTCGGTTTGGCATTCCGTTAAAATCATTCAGTCAGTTAATCATTCAATATGCGCAGATCTATGCGCAGATATATGGTGTCGTAAAAATGACAGACGTAACCGATCAATTCTTTGTATTTATCGAAAATCTGGGTTATCTGTCCCTCAACCGGGAGTCCGGACAAATAGCGGGCAGAGACAGAGCCCTAAATCAGCAGAACAGGCAACCACCCGTCAACACGGGGAACTCAACAGGCACAGAACACATTAGCAGCGGCCAAAATAAGGTCAGCTTTTTGTCTAGGCTCCAATAGGAATAAGACCTGACAAACTCAACAGA
>CM042178.1:29537855-29540355 GCA_023376005.1 Doryteuthis pealeii | reverse complement strand
TTTTTGTTCAGCTTGAAGATTGATAGGAATTTAATTTCTATTGGGAAATAAATCGACAGACGCTCTCATTTGGAATTTTTCAAACGACATAAAAAAAAACAGATAAACAGTAAGATTCCGTTTCGATTTGGGTTGGGTTTTGAATGGATTTGATGGCATTTGTAACCCTTGTTGAGTTATTTCATGCCGAACACGTTTTCGTTTTATTCATTCTTTTGGGCTATTTAATTTGTTTTAAACCCCTTTTTTTTAACACATCTTAAACTAATTTTTTTGTCTATAGATGAGAAACTGCTTTGGCATTAAATAACCCACGAACGTTGTCTTTTTTCACAAGACCCAGGATTTATTATCATCTTGGACTGATTAATGGATTCGTTGATTTTAAAGATATGTCAACCTGTCTGGGGTTATTTTAGGTCTAGAGGTTAGGGAATTGCGTACGTTGTATATTTACATTAGAAAGAAACTTTTGCACATATCAAGTATTTCTATCAAACACAGTAGGCAACCTCAGCAAAACTTAAATCACACTGGTCTAGCGCTTGCGGAAAGGGGATAGACTCCTTTGCTGTTTGGCTGATACCGACAATAGGCCACTTCGTGTCTTTGTAGAGAATCATTATAGAGGTAATAGTTTCTTTCAAAAAATTATATGGTTGGTTGGTTGGTTGGTTGGTATCCTTCCGTCTACGAGACGATGGAGTAGTGTCCATTTTTTTAAACTATCCCATTGAATAATACTACTACTGTTTTTCAATTAGAATGGCTTTGGCATTAAATAACCCACGGACGTTGATGTGCCGTGAACAAAGAAATGAAACGAAGCGGGAATAGGCTGTAAGTCTACCATTTACTAAACTTAGCTATGGTACAAGACCAGATGTATGGGACACCCAGTGAGAATCGAACTCACTAGCAAGGATCTATTAGTCTCGCTCACTAACCCTTCTTTACACCAGACACAAGTTTTATTATTATACTGATTGATGGATTCATTGATTTTAAAGATATGCCAACCTGTCTGGGTTTAGTTTAGGTCTAGAGGTTAGGGAATTGCGTACGTTGTATATTTACATTAGAAAGAAACTTTTGCATATGGGTATTTGATATCAAGTATTTCTATCAAACACAGTAGGCAACCTCTGCAAAACTTAAATCACCCTGGTCTAGCGCTTGTGGAAAGGGGGATAGACTCCTTTGCTGTTTGGCTGATACCGACAATAGGCCACATAGGTTAGGGAATTTTGTACATTGTATATATTATATTCACAATGTGCATTTTAAAAAGTTGTAAAAGAATTGTTCGAATTCAGAGTCATTCGACAACCTAAGTTCCACTGTATGTTGCATAGCGCCTTCTTTACCGACACTAAATAGGTATATGATCGTCTATCATCTATCTTGGTCTGATATATCTTCTAAGGTCTCGTCTGGTCTTCTATTGAGGATTCCAGGTGTGGTTTCTGTTGGGGTTTCCTTATCAGAAGCCTGTGTCATTGTTGGTTTTTAGTAATAAAGACTTTGATTTACGATGATGTTACTTTATTCGTAGATCCCCAGACGAGACAATCTGCGCAGCGAGACTCACATCTTGCTAGCTTGGCTTCTAAATTCTAACTGAATTGCTTACTCCTTAAACCGGAAGGGGGCTTTCTATCGGGGTTCCGTTTCTCACGGTCTATCCCGCAAGGCAAGGTCAGAGTGAGGTCAAGCATTGTCACTCACTCTCAAGGTCTTCGGCTGTACTGATCGCCATGATGATTTCTACACTACCTTAAAACTGTATTAGGGATCCAATTATTATGTAACATGTATAGATTTAGTTGTCTTCCTCGTGTTCTTTGTTGGTTGATTGATTTTAACGGCATATCAAACCGTCTGGGGTTATGTTATGCCTAGCGGTTAAGAAGTAATATATGTTGTGTATCTATATTTACACTTTTGTAGTAATTGGTTTTAACAGTGTGTTAGCATCATTGGGGATCATGTTGTATGGTATTGATCAGTTTCATGTCTATATTCTATGGTATAATTTTATTTCCTTCAAAAAAAGACAGAATATCCTCCATGTTGACATTTTCAAACAGATCTTTCATATTGTTTGCTTTAAAATAACGGTTTCTGATGTGAGCAAAAAACCTACATTCTATGAATAAGTGTTTAACTGTCAAAGGTGTTTGACATGTTCCACATTGAAGTTGTTGTTTGAGTATATAAGAGTGCGTTAGTCTTGTATGACCAATACGTAATGGGATACAATGACTTGTTCTTTTGGACTTACTTAAGGCTGGTCTCCAGTCTCCCAAAGTGGCTTTTCGTATATTTCTTCTTCTTCTTCTTCTTCTTCTATTATAACTGAATTTAAATCTAACCTTAGATTTGATTAGGAAGAGTTTATTGTGGATGTTGTTTATTCCAGCGTTGTTGCCATTTTGTATAAAGGAATCTTTATATATATATATATATATATATATATATATAAAATAATAAAATTCGA
>CM042178.1:29470355-29532855 GCA_023376005.1 Doryteuthis pealeii | reverse complement strand
TGAGCTGTTGACTGGAGCTAAGATCAATTGCGAAAAGAGCGAAGGGTCGTGGTTGGGAGCCTGGAGATGATGGTCCACGGGATCTGGTTCGGGTCAGGCCTTCAGTGAGAGAAGAATTGGTTGGAAGTACAGGAAAAGAAGCGCTGGTCCATATGTGGCTCCAAAGGAGGTTGTCTTTAAAGGGTAGGGCGAAGGCTTGCACCACCTACATTTTCCCCCTGATCCTTTACCGGTTGTCTGTACTTCCTCTGTCTCGGGCTCGGTTATTGGCACTTGAACGGTCTCTATTCTCACTTCTGTGGAAGAGGGGCCGGCTGTAGGCAGGTTTGTTCCCAGCGACCTTGTAATGGAGGTTTAGGGATGCCAGACTTGACGGCTCACCGAGCCGCCGAGACACTGTCTTTCTTGAATCGATCTTGGACACGAAAAATTGCGACAGTCCCCTGGGGCCGAGGGCCCGCCGTAGGCCCCATGAAACGCAGTTTTTCGCTGAATACCGTGACACACTCTGCAAGCTCCCTGTATCCAGTAACATTTCATGGCCTCGAAGGGCACTATATAGTGCGATAGTGGAGGCTGCCAGTACGGATCCGCTTGTAAAACGGTTCGGCTTGTTGTTGGGAGAGGTCCACTCCTGGTGGTAGTGGGCGCCAGGTTCTGCGTTTCTCAAGAACTCTGAGTTTTCTTGACCTGGCGACTTACTTGAAATGCGTTACCCCTCGCAAGCATGCGCTACAAGGCAAACATGGTAGTATAGGGAATACGGGATGAGGAGATGAAGAGAAATAACAAGACACAACTGTTTTGAAGTATAGATTAAGACTTTATTAATTTGCCCGTTCAGTCTGAACGCTAGCGTCCAGACGCTCAGAACTTTTTATCTATTTTAAATCCCCACAATACATCCCCACCCAAGTAGCGGAGCTACGGTAAGGATGCATCAGTAAGGTTGTTTTTTTTTTTTTGTAAGGTGTGTGTAAGGTTATTAGTGGCCTGTAGCGAGGGAATTTTTCTCTGGCTAAAAAGGACCAGCTATACCTCTGTAGGGTTGTGTACGTGGAAAGTCAAAGGTGTGTACGGGGAAAGTTAAAAGTGTGTGTTATTTTTTTAAAAATAAAAATAATAAAAAAAAAAATTTTTTCTCATTTTGGTTTCTTAGAAAGGACTCGTTCGTTCGTTGGTTGCTTGGGTTTTTTTGTTTTGTTTTTTTTTTTTTTTGTTGACGTCGGTTGATTTCTTGGTTGAATTATTTCTTCGGCTTCTTGGTGCAAACGAATCCTTTAAAGAAATAAGAGGGGAATTGTCCAACTCTTTTTACTTGACAATTAATGTTTTTTTTTATGTGTGTGTGTTTGGTCAGGTCGTCACGACGGAGAATTATGGCTGAAAAATGTTTTCTTTTTATATCGTTTACACGCGTTTCGCGTGGGGACGAATTTAAAAAAACAAAACTTGAGCCTTTTTTCTTTTTTCATTTTTTATGTAATCTCCTGTTTTTGGTGCAAACAATTAGTATGGACCGCAAAATAGACACGATTACTTGACCTTCTTTTCTTTTTCTTTTTTTTTTTATTTATTCATTTTTTTAATTATTTTTGAATACAATCCCCTGCAAGGTTGGCTTTAGGTCCGTGTATGTTTTTTTAGTAATTTGAAGGTGTCTCCTTGGACAGCAACAGTTCACTTTCTCCCATATCGGAACTATGTCCAATTGTAGTAGGTTCATTTTTTTTTTAAGGTTAGGTAAGGTGAATGTATAACAGTGTTGAGAATTTCGATAGTAGTGGTGGAAGTGAGTGGGTAGAAAATTAAATAGTAAGTAAGTAACATGAGTTCATTCAATTTTTTAAAAATTGTTTTAAAATCTTTTTTAATGTTTTTTTTTTTTTTTTTAATTTATTATTGGTGAATGTGGAAAAACAAAAATATTATTTACTCACAATTTCCTTTTAATAAATGTGAAAAACATATGTTGTTTGTTGTTGTTTTTGTAAGGTTAACTTTTGTAACTGAGTAGTCAAGAGATAAAAAAACAGTAACGGAACAAACAAAATTTTATGTTATTATTTGTATGTGCAAGGATAAATTGTAATTATTTACTCACGTTTTTTTTTTTTGTTTTTTTTTTTTACTTTGCTTTTTTTAATTTATTTTTTAAATTTTTTATCAGCCCCATTTTTTCTTTTTCTTGTCGGTAAATTATATTTTCTCTTGTTTCTTCTTTCTTTCTTTTCTTCTTCTTGATGTACATTTCATCGTTGTCAATTTTTTTGTTGCTGTTTGTAGCGGGAGGCATTCTCTTCGATGTCGTGCGGCTTCCATGATGTGATATTTTGATAATAAAATCTGTGATGAACTTTTAAGTTTTTTTTGTTGTTTGACCATTTATAGTGGTTGCGTGTTCATATCACGTCGGTAGGTTACCCTTTTATAGGGAATACGGGATGAGGAGATGAAGAGAAATAACAAGACACAACTGTTTTGAACTATAGATGGAGACTTTATTAATTTGCCCGTTCAGTCTGAACGCTAGCGTCCAGACGCT
The DNA here is from genome assembly GCA_023376005.1 of Doryteuthis pealeii. NCBI lineage: Eukaryota > Metazoa > Mollusca > Cephalopoda > Myopsida > Loliginidae > Doryteuthis > Doryteuthis pealeii. The sequence goes on along the minus strand of CM042178.1, from coordinate 29,530,310 downwards.
CAGAACTTTTTATCTATTTTAAATCCCCACAGTAGCAATGCCCTTTTGTGAATGATGTGGCAGTGGTGAGAAAGAAAAGGCCGAGCACGCCTTCTTCTACTGCCAAAAAGTCCGTCCGCTTTGGAGTTACGTAAACGAGGTCACTGTTCGCATCGTATCCGATCAGCTGGCACAACTCGACGTAGGCTACATCGTAGATAATGTCAGTCCTCCGTTTTCCGGTATATTCATCCTCGTATGATATAAAGACCCCATGGATTAATCCATACTTTTATGCTAGGAATTTTAACAACTAAATGTGAAAATTACCAAAAGTTTGGTGATCCCTGTACCATACAATTGTTTCATGGACTCCTGTCATGTAATAAAAACAGTAGAAATTCCTGCAGTATCTGTGTGTGAGGAATTATCCGAATAAAATCTATGCTTTGAATTTACAAAATATTTTTTAAAAACGCCATTTTGTTTTGTTGTTTTCAAATATTTATTTGGTTTAATATCGTGTCCCTCCCCCCCCAAAAAAAGAATAAGACCTACCTGCAAAATAAGACCTTGCATAATTTTTCAGGATGATTTTAATATAAACTCTCCAACTTAAAATAAACCCTAGTTGAGAGTGGCAGGCAGACAAAAGAAATAAGCATTCTTCACAATCACATCATGCGACGCAAACACTCAACATCCCCTGAAAATAAGACCTTCCTCAAAGCCCTAGTTGAGAGCAGCAGATAGACAAAAGGAATAAGCATTCTTCACAATCACATCATGCGACGCAAACACTCAACATCCCCCGAAAATAAGCCCTAGTGTTATATTTCAATGTGACAATTAATAAAAGAACTGTCTTATTTTGGGAGAAACATGGTAGCTCCCCAAAAAATTGGACCATATGAAATTTAGGCACCCCTTTTGCGATCACGTATCATAATGACATTTTTTAATTTACACCGTCAAAATCCGGTTGTTTGTTAACAGACGATTTTTAGAGGTTTTTTTTTAATTAAAACCCTAACCCCTAATCCTAACCCTAACAATCAACCAAATTTTGACGGTGTAAATGAATATATTGTATGATATAAAGACTCCATGGATTATTATACTTTTGATCATTATACTTTAGAAGAAAAAGTGTGTGGTTTATCAATTATGATAATTGATAAACCACACCAATAGTACGGATATCCATGACAATCTCTCGCCAATCTTTCCTATCATTCATTGCCCTTGGGAGGTCTTCTGTGCAGCAACCAGCATCCTCGCATAGTTGGTCAATGTAGGTCCTTGCTGGGCGGCCCAAATTAGCATGTCCGTGTGTTGTCTTCCACAGGAGAACGTCGCTTATGAGCTCGTCCTTGCTTCTCCAGCAGTGTCCTACATATATATTAGGCATACCCAATTTGTCAAGAAATCCATGTTTTACAAAAGAATTTTAACCCGACCCACTCACGTTTGAAAAAAAAAATTACCAAATATCAGGGAATTATCGGATTTTAATAAAAAATTTTAGCGCTGATTTATCAATGAATGAATTTTATAATGCATCTGTTATTTTATTTCAAAACTTTCTGATTTTTTTCAGGTCCCTTAACTTTGACCCCCACCCCCGACGCATACACTTATTTTGGGGGCATAAAATATCGGTGGGGTTATATAAATGCAAAACTAATTACAGTATAAATAAAAAGACAAAAGACCGAAGGTGTGAATAGAAGAAAAAAATGTTTTAAGGGTGCTATCCTGGTAGAAAATAACTACCGAAAATCGGAAAATAAATTTAAAATAAAACCTAAAAAGATAATTTTTGGAGATCTTCTTTTCTTTTTTTTTTGTCTTTTCAATAATTATTTAATTTGTTATTATCTTATAAAAAAAAAAATTATACATAGATATTTGTTCTATTTAAAAAGGGGGCGCTAAATTTTCAATAGAGTTTTCGACAAAAAATTATTAGGGATTAATCCTAAAGTAAAGTAGTTATCAAAAATGTTTTTAGAATCTTATAATATGACATTTTAAGCTTAACATCATGATACCCATATCTTAAATGAATTTTACATATTAATTTATCATAGCAGAAATACCTAATTAAATCAGAAAGTTTTGAAATAAAATAACATGCATTATAAAATTCATTTCTTAATAAATCAACACCGAACATTTCATTAAAATTGGATAATTCCCTGATTTTTGGTAAATTTTTTTCAATCGGGAGGGTTAAATTTCCTTTATAAACATGGATTTTACAGCAACTTAAGCCATCTTAAGATATATTTGATCAAAATCGACCGAAAAAAAATAGTTTTAAATGTATTAAAAATAAATTACATGTGTAATATGATTTTGCTTCTTTTTTTTTTTTTACTGATGCTCATTATGTTACTACTTTTCAACTTAGACAAAAATTTGACCTGAAATAATCGATTTAATTAATTTTAATTCGTTTAAAAAAAATGTAAAATGGGTATGCCTAATATGTATTATTACTGTACGCTATTCATTTTCCTGGCTTTACTACAGTATTCTCTGTACTATACATGAGCCTTTGATGAGTTGTGGTGCACTTGAGCACTGTACGGAATAAATTTCATTATCATATGATAAAAAGGAAATATTATGTATATCTGTATATACAACGACCGAGCATGAAGTTATTTAGCATGAATTATCAGTAAAAGGTAGTAAAGTCGTCGGGGCGGACTAAAGTCGGTATCAGCCAATCAGCGAGGGAGTCTATCCCCTTTCACATGCGCTAGACCAAGGAGATAATTTCAGTGTCTGAGGCGGAGCGCCACACCTACCATCAGCTCCTTACTTTACCGCACAGATCCCTGTGCTACTCATACGCTGAGTTGGCGAGGACCGGTATCGAATCCAGGAACCTTGTGGTTTCTAGCCGAACGCTCTACCGACTGAGCTAACCCGGCTCCTTAAATTTTATTATCATATAAAAAGGAAAGATTATGTATATCTGTATGTACAACGGCCGAGCACATGTTCTTTTTATAAAAAGTAATTGTTGGAAAGCAAACTCCAAGTTCACTAAAATCTACATTTTATTCTTATCTGAGAAAAGGTTACAAAATCTTATACCCCTCATTCTCCATGAGAAAAGATAAATAAAACATATGGGTATAATTATATATACTAGCAAATATATGCACCCTCCAGGTGCAAGTATTTAAGTTTTAATGTAATAAAATATTATATTAAATTAAAAAGGTTAATGAAACTAAATAAGAATACAGATAAAAAGATTTGAAACAGAGGGGGGTATAATCGAAAAATAGAACAACTGAAACTTACTCTTCCATGACTCTCGTCTTTCATTGTTATTTTTTCTAATTTAAGTATTTAGTTAAAAGAGGAAGTAAAGAATAAAATGACAGTTTTTTTTCTTTTTGTTAATGGATTTCATTTAAGATTTATTGAAGAAATTTTTGCTTATATTCATTAAAATAAAACCAAACAGTTAGAAATCAATAATACTGAGCACATATTTATTAAATTCGATTTTTTAATATCAATATGCAAATTAGCCTCTCTATTCGCACTGCAAACCGCTATTTTGTTGTATATATAAATATAATTGAATGGTGTTAGTATGTAGCTCCGGCCCACGCCGGGGGTCCAGTGGCTTCGGCCCTGGATCTTTACGAGTTAATAGCGTCGATCCCAGGGGGCCATCCCCCCAGGCAACACCTGCCCCCTCGATTTAAAGGGGCAGGGCTGGGTTTATTGCCCAGTGCCTGAGGCGCCCCCCTTGAGGGGGAATGCCGACGGGATCGACGCAATTTTTCACCTGTCACTCCATGAGCTTCGGCTTGTGGGTGGTCCCACGTTAATAGGGACTTTGTGCCTGACCCGTACAAGTGGGGTACGCGGTAAATATCATGTAGCTCCGGCCCACGCCGGGGGTCCAGTGGCTTCGGCCCTGGATCTTTACGAGTTAATAGCGTCGATCCCAGGGGGCCATCCCCCCAGGCAACACCTGCCCCCTCGATTTAAAGGGGCAGGGTTGGGTTTATTGCCCAGTGCCTGAGGCGCCCCCCCCCCTTGAGGGGGAATGCCGACGGGATCGACGCAATTTTTGCACCTGCCATTCCATGAGCTTCGGCTTGTGGGTGGTCCCACGTTAATAGGGACTTTGTGCCTGACCCGTACATGTGGGGTACGCAGTAAATACAATGTAGCTCCGGCCAACGCCGGGGGTCCAGTGGCTTCGGCCCTGGATCTTTACGAGTTAATAGCGCCGATCCCAGGGGGCCATCCCCCCAGGCAACACCTGCCCCCTTGATTTAAAGGGGCAGGGCTGGGTTTATTGCCCAGTGCCTGAGGCGCCCCCCTTGAGGGGGAATGCCGACGGGATCGACGCAATTTTTCACCTGCCACTCCATGAGCTTCAGCTTGTGGGTGGTCCCACGTTAATAGGGACTTTGTGCCTGACCCGTACAAGTGGGGTACGCGGTAAATATCATGTAGATCCGGCCAACGCCGGGGGTCCAGTGATTTCGGCCCTGGATCTTTACGAGTTAATAGCGTCGATCCCAGGGGGCTATCCCCCCAGGCAACACCTGCCCCCTTGATTTAAAGGGGCAGGGCTGGGTTTATTGCCCAGTGCTTGAGGCGCCCCCCTTGAGGGGGAATGCCGACGGGATCGACGCAATTTTTCACCTGCCACTCTATGAGTCTCGGCTTGTGGGTGGTCCCACATAAATAGGGCCTTGTGCCTGACCCGTACAAGTGGGGTACGTGGAAAATATCATGTAGATATGGTTAACAGTATTAATAATGTAAAACAATTTTATTAATAATTGAGGTTAAAATCAAAATCAAAATAAAATCATTGAGAATGTGATGTCAATAACTAAGGGAATTGTGACTTGAGTAGTAATATAGTTTCGGTATCGAACTAGGAACCTTGTGGTTTCTAGCCGAACTTTTTGTTTTGAATATTCTATTTTTTGTTTTTTATGTTATCATCGTTAATGAGTTGGCTAAAATAGTCATCAGTTAACCAAGTACTTTCGGTTCTTTTCTCAACCATTAATATGCCTATTTATTATTTGTCTAAAGTATTGATTTGCTTTTGTCGCTGGTGGTTTATTTTTTTAAATTCATCTAACAAGCTAGGCAAACGTGATTTATAATAAATATTAAAATAAATTTAATAGATTTAGAATAAAACACTTGGCTTACTAATGATAACTTTTTCGCACCAACTCATTAAAAAACTACACCATCGTCTAAAATAGAGAGCTAAAAAGAAAGGAGAAATAGCAGCATCCATAACACCTACAGAAAGCATCACCTTTTGTTTGCAGCCACTGCACCAGAGACTGCCATTCGAGAATCGATCTGTTCAGCCACTCACGTAGCTGTAGGTAAAAAAATGGACACTACGCCGTCGTCTAAAATAGAGAGCTAAAAAAGAAAGGAGAAATAGCAGCATCCATAACACCTACAGAAAGCATCACCTTTTGTTTGCAGCCACTGCACCAGAGACTGCCATTCGAGAATCGATCTGTTCAGCCACTCACGTAGCTGTAAGTAAAAAAAATGGACACTACGCCGTCGTCTAAAATAGAGAGCTAAAAAGAAAGGAGAAATAGCAGCATCCATAACACCTACAGAAAGCATCACCTTTTGTTTGCAGCCACTGCACCAGAGACTGCCATTCGAGAATCGATCTGTTCAGCCACTCACGTAGCTGTAGGTAAAAAAAATGGACACTTCGCCGTCGTCTAAAATAGAGAGCTAAAAAGAAAGGAGAAATAGCAGCATCCATAACACCTACAGAAAGCATCGCCTTTTGTTTGCAGCCACTGCACCAGAGACTGCCATTCGAGAATCGATCTGTTCAGCCACTCACGTAGCTGTAGGTAAAAAAAATGGACACTACGCCGTCGTCTAAAATAGACGGAAGGTTACCAACCAAAATACGAGTATAGATAAGAAACATATTAATTTTTGAAATCCCGAGAAACTCTGCTAATTAATGATGAAAAAAAGCTAGTGTAAATTGTACTACTCAGTTGTTATCGATCTTCGAGACCTGAAAAAAGCCCGGAAACCCAGGTTCAAATGATGGATAAGGTTGTTTGGTAATTTATGAGGAAGTGCGTCCCGGTCTCCTGCCTCAGAAATTGCTACCCGGTGAATTTTTAGATAACGACCCCAGCTACGACGTAAACAAACACGAATAAAAGAAAATTTATTTCAAAACTTTATCGGCATTACTAAAATTCATTCAGCTTGATTAGGGGAAAGGGTCCCCATAAAATCTGACAATGACTAATTTTTTTAAATGTAACATCACAAGAGTAACTTCCCTTCGATTTCAAGGGAAGTTACTCTTGCGATATTACATTCCTTTTCAAGGGAAATAACTCTTATTATTGTCTGAAATTTACGTGAAATTTTCAAGGGAAATAACTCTTATTATAGTCTGAAATTTACGTGAAATTTTCAAGGGAAATAACTCTTATTATAGTCTGAAATGTTTGCAAGCTAGTGTAAATTGTACTACTCAGTTGTTATCGATCTTCGAGACCTGAAAAAAGCCCGGAAACCCAGGTTCAAATGATGGATAAGGTTGTTTGGTAATTTATGAGGAAGTGCGTCCCGGTCTCCTGCCTCAGAAATTGCTACCTGGTGAATTTTTAAATAACGACCCCAGCTACGACGTAAACAAACACGAATAAAAGAAAATCTTAGTATTTAATAGAAAGATAGTGAAATTTACCCCCCACCCCTCCTATATTTAACACAATGAAACTTGCAGAAAAATTGATATTTTCTTGAAAAAAAATTTCTATTCGAAAGAAAACACATTAAACAAACTCATAAATTACCCCTTATTTTTCTTTTTTTGTCGTAATTCTTATTATCGTAATTTGTCGTAATTCTTGTTTATTTATAGAAATTTGTCATATTTCTTGTTTAGATAGTTTTGAACAGACTGAGATAGATATTTTCGACAAGTAAATGTATTTGGGGGAGGTCGCTTCTTTTTTTTTTTTTTTTTGTCGTAATTCTTGTTTATTTAAATTAAAAACAAGACATTAAAAAGAATAGATAATAAAGAGATGACGTGACGCCGTAGCTGGGGTCGTTATTTTAAAATTCACCGGGTAGCAATTTCTGAGACAGGAGACCGGGACGCACTTCCTCATAAATTACCGGTTGTTTGCATCTGATGTAGCGCTGATACGTTTGAGAAAGGTATCCATCCAACTATTCTACTTACAATTAGACAACGCTGTAGCGTTGGTTTGTATTTGCCTGGTGGAGTTGTCTGCCCCTTTTAGTTTGCTTGGGTGCCCGCTAGGGCACCATAGTATTTAAGCGCCGGGTTCAAACCCTTTCGCTCTCTTTTCCTGTTTCAGCACTACGAGCCACATGGGGTAGATTTTATCTAACCCCTCTCGTTGGGGCTCCGCCGCCCCCCTTACATTACTGTAAGTTCTTTACAGCATGGACTATCGCTAGTCTCATGTCTGTACTCTTTTATGTTATAATGTACCATTCATGAATGTGTCTTCATCTTTATTTGTGTACCCTTTATATATGTAACTCTTTTACTATGTACGTTGTATCTACTGTTAACCTATGTGCTGTATATATTAAATGTTTTGTCTATTAACCTTCGTCGGAGTTATTTGTATGCAAAGTATTTATAACTTTGAACCTTCCTTACAACGCCAAAAACCCCAGGGTCTTTATCTACGAAAACAAACACCACTGCTACCACCACTGCCACTTCGCTATCAACACCAACTACAACCACAACAACTAAAATACAAATACCTACAACAACAACAACAAGCACAACAAAAGCAGCAGGAGCAGCAAAACCACCAAAGGTGGTAGAACCGGAGTCACCGACAATCGCCAAAAACAAAGAATACTCAAGTGGCACATCAGCGGACAAAAACACACCAAACTCCCAGAAAAGTACCCCACAAAAACCGTCCACAACTTCCACAAAGGAGACCCCTAAACCCGAAACAACACCAACAACACCAACAACACAGAAAAAGACACCTTCCTCTTCGACTCTGTCAGAACCAAACACGGGGTCAAAAATGAAATTGTCGCCCTCGTCGGGTGATAAATACCTCGGTAAGGAACTCGAATCCCCAAACTCACCAACGCCTAAGGTAAATAATAGAAAATACTTATCTCTCGAACACTGGATTGGTAACCTGTTAAGGAGAAGGACATTTCTAATACAAACCAGTTACTATCCGCTTATACATTGATCCTGTATCTCCTATTGCTGATGGTGGTAGGTTGGATAGTTGATTGGTTGGACTTTATGGCATCTTAAACTTTGTTGGGTTATTTTATGCCGAAGACTTTTTGTTTTGTTCATTCTTGACAGATATTCATTTTTTAAACACATTTTTTCTATTTAACTCATAAATGGGACCGCCCTGTCGTCTGGGGCGTTAGAATGCACCGACTGCACCTCTGCAGAGGGGTAAGACTCCCCCCAAATGGGGCCACCTGTTGGCCGTGGGTGGCGACCCGTGATGCTTAAGGATAGAGCCCAGGTGGATGAGCAGTTCATGACGTGCAATACTCCACTTTGGCCCTATCTTGGGCTAGACGGGCGGTCGGAGAGGCGCCCTCCGATCAATCGGCTGGTCACGTCAAGCCCTAGCACCTATATGATTTTCCCAACCCTATTGCCTTTATGGCAAACCACAACCCTTTTTATCATATGGGTGCTAGAAGGTGGTGGCTGCGGGTCTACATGTCCTGGGAATGACGTTAAACTCTATCTGATGGTGAGGTTCCAGTTTTGGAGGTTTGGGGAATGTGGAGCACCCCTTCATCACCATTGCCCCCTGTTCCACTCTGACCGGGAGTGGTAGTATCTGTTAGGGTCCCATCTATGGGTTAAATAGAAAAATGTATTTATAAAAAAAATGTATTATCCATTAAGAATTGATTTATTTCAAAACTTTATCGGCATTAAATGACCCACTGAGGTTGATATGCCATAAAACAAAACAAAACAAACCAAACCATAAATGGGACCTTAACTCCGGTTCAGAGTAGATATTGGTTTAATGCCTGTTTGTGGTGATAAATACATACATTGGGAATAGTTACCTTCGTTGAAAACCTCAAGAGTCTTTTGTGTTAGAAATTATCATATCTAATATGCTAAAACCTTGATTGGAGGTGGCGTTATTCACCGCAAAAATGGTAGAGGGAAATGTAGGTTCCCTGCTGAAGATCTCTTCAAAAGCTGCTCTTTTTGCTAAGTGAGAGTCCTGATACACAGTAGATTGTTTCAAATAGAATGTCACCAAGCCCTGTTATTGGGGCTTATAATACGCACACTTTATCCTCATTCATAAGGTTATGGTCGCAACTCCCTTAAAAAAAAAACATGGATGTCCTAGGTTTGGAGTTAAACTGTAGATTTCGGGAGTGTGGAGTTCCTCTTCTTTGTCATCAATTAAGGAGGAAGACGAAGCTAAAACATAGAGAGATAACGGAAAGAAAGAAAGAAGGAAAGAGAGAGAGAAAGAGAGAACGAGAGAGAGAGAGAGAAAGAGAAAAGTGAAGGGAAAGTGATTGGAGAAAAAGGAAAAAGGGACAAGTTAAAAGAAAGAAAAGGTGGACAGAAAGACAAAGTTGATTGCCAAAGGAAAAAGCGCACCAACTGAATTTCTCTTCCGTCTAATGAATGAATAATATATATATACAAGTTTTGTTGAATTGAACAGACAATTCCTGTTAGTCTTTCATAGATCCGTTCCAATCTTCGGGCCATCCTTCTGGTGTCAGGGTGGAACTGGTATAACAGTCCACCAAAGGTTTCAACACGAGCGCTTTCTGCAATAAATTTTGCCATCCTCAGGTGGGTTTTTAACGAGAACGAGTAGTAGCAAGGAATTAGTGGGAGGTAATATCAATTGGTAGTGGGAGTACCTACATTACTTCCATTATTCCCCCCTCCCCTTATACTTGTGCCCCCCCCCTCACACAAAAATCACTATTGTTGTTCAAACTACTACCATTCCAAAAACCTCTCACTACCAATTGATATTACCTCCCACTAATTCCTTGCTACTACTCGTTCTCGTTAAAAACAAGACATGAAACCATTCCATCGTTTCCCACCTGAGGATGGCAAAATGTATTGCAGAAAGCGCTCGTGTTGAAACCTTTGGTGGACTGTTATACCAGTTCCACCCTGACACCAGAAAGATGGCCCGAAGATTGGAACGGATCAATGAAAGTCTTGTCAGACAGGAATTGTCTGTTCAATTCAACAAAACTTGTATGAAAGAAAAAATGCTGCCAAAATACACTTGTATATATATATATATATATATATATATATATATATATATATATATGGTTAAAGTATCCAGTACTCCCTACAATTTATCCATACTTGGATGGAGAATAATTGGATTCATAGACATTTAACTGTGGGATGCAAGGTACTTTATAACAAGAAAGTGATATTTCCTAAGCTTTTTCCAGTGTTGCACCATGTTATATAAACCGTATTTGCATGCAAGCGTATGGTGATGAGGAAATGAACAAAACACAGATTTTAAGTTTTAAAATTGTATTAAGAAAAACAACATGAGAACGGTGAAAGGATAGAAATGTGAATTACAGGATAAATTTGGTTATAGTTATGGGTGGATATTAAGTCCGTAAAATGTCCAACGTGACTGTGGTAGTGGGGTGGTGATGTAGGCCGAATATTGTGTTTTAGTAGAAGAATTTTTTGTATCTGTTGTGCGATATAGAAATGTTCGGTAGTTGACTTGTTGATTTGACTGCCTGGTGAGTTCAGGTTTGGGTAAGTTGGGGGTGTGACCCGCCGCCTTTGATGTGGTTATAGTTTTGCTAGCGCTCGTCGGGACTCGTTCGTGATGTGTCTGAAGCTATGACTGTCGGTGCCTTTCAAAGCTGTTCGTTTTATAGAGAGTGCTAGCCGAAGTTGGATCAAGTGAAGTTGTTTGTTTTTTCACCCGGGAATCGCTTTCATTGGATGATAATGCGAATTTTATTTTCCAATTTTTTGTTTTTATTTAATTTTGGGAATTGACTATCAAAGCGGAACTCCGATCGGAGCCCATGAATAATTATTTACTGGAAGAAACATTAATTGAAAGGAATGTTTGAAAGTTTTTTTTTAAATTGATGTGAACAGTTTAACAAAATCAGGAAAACAAATAAGAATAAAATAAAATATGCACAACAATTATTATCTGAATAGATTATTTTTATCAAGACAGTTACGCCACATGCGTATTGAGTTCGATCCACATACAGTTCCTTATTAATATATCCTGGTTGTTGTATATGCAAAAGTCGAAATCTCCCGATTCACTAATACAAGCTACATACACTCGCCAACGGGACGGACAAAGTCGGAAGTGTCCTCTATCGTTACCTAAAACGGAATGACCATTTTAACATATATATGTTAAAATGGTCATCCAATGAAAGCGATTCCCGGGTGAAAAAACAAACAACTTCACTTGATCCAACTTCGGCTAGCACTCTCTATAAAACGAACAGCTTTGAAAGGCACCGACAGTCATAGCTTCAGACACATCACGAACGAGTCGCGACGAGCGCTAGCAAAACTATAACCACATCAAAGGCGGCGGGTCACACCCCCAACTTACCCAAACCTGAACTCACCAGGCAGTCAAATCAACAAGTCAACTACCGAACATTTCTAACAAAAATGGTAGAGGGAAATGTAGGTTCCCTGCTGAAGATCTCTTCAAAAGCTGCTCTTTTTGCTAAGTGAGAGTCCTGATACACAGTAGATTGTTTCAAATAGAATGTCACCAAGCCCTGTTATTGGGGCTTATAATACGCACACTTTGGATCGAACTCAATACGCATGTGGCGTAACTGTCTTGATAAACATAATCTATTCAGATAATAATTGTTGTGCATATTTTATTTTATTCTTATTTGTTTTCCTGATTTTGTTAAACTGTTCACATCAATTTTAAAAAAAAACTTTCAAATATTCCTTTCAATTAATGTTTCTTCCAGTAAATAATTATTCTTTCATCTAAATGTTTGATGCCTAATAATCAATGCTGTCAGACGAGATACGCATTTTTTTTTCTTATTTATCAATTTGGATATGAACTGAGGTTTCCTCTTCTTAACCATGTCCAAGTCTTTTCATGTGCAACCTCTCCGATTTGTCCTTTTAAGTGCCCATAGAATTGTTTTTCTTCCCATCTTTGTTTTCTAGTTTTCGTTATTTTCCTGTTCGTCCATATATTACATCTGCTGTCGTTGGCTGGCATATTATTATTATTATTATTATTATTATTATTATTATTTACTCCTTTTGAGTTCTCACATCAGTGTTAACTGATGGTCTTTCAGTGGAGTCTGAGGGACAGCAAGTCTCCTCGGGTCTCCAGGACTCTTCTGAGTATTCTGGCAGATTGCAGCAGTGCAGTGTTCTGAATGGTTTCAATTCTTCCTCTGATTTCCAAACTTTCCAAACCCTTTTCCAATCCTTTTGGGAACGTTCCAAGTGCACCAACTACAATTGGTATCACTTTCACTTTCATATTCCATAATTTTTTCAGTTCTATATTACGTCTGACTTAATGTTTGTCTGAGTCACCCATCTTAATTAAACTAGTCCTTTTATCATCTTAAATGAAATATAAAAAAAAAACATTACAGTGATTTTATTAAAAGAAAATAAATTTATTTGAATTTTCACTGGAAAACTATCTTTATGCCTATTATATAAAATATGTATTTACTTACCAAACCCTTCCCGCACGAACAGGACATAAATCCAGTTGAATATTTGTCATGGAAAATTTTAGAACGGTCCTTGAAAACATCTGTTAACTGATATTCGGGAAAGATGGAACCGCTTTGATAAGGAATATTGCTTTAAATTACTGAAAGTCGCATCTGAAAGAATTAAAGCTGACATAAAAGGTCAAGGGGGAATAACTATAAGTCTGTAATATAATTGAGGCCTCTCTTGTGTTTTACTCAGTAAGTTTTTACTGCTAATGTCTGTAACAAAACTACGTCACTGCTTGCTATAAAAATCATTGGAAATGATTTTTACTATAAAAATGCATTGGATATGATTTTTACTATAAAAATGCATTGGAAATTATTTGTACTATAAGAATATATTAGAAATGATTTTTACTATAAAAATGCATTGGATATGATTTTTACTATAAAAATGCATTGGAAATGATTTGTACTATAAGAATATATTAGAAATGATTTTTACTATAAAAATGCATTGGAAATGATTTTTACTATAAAAATGCACTGGATATGATTTTTACTATAAAAATGCATTGGAAATGATTTGTACTATAAGAATATATTAGAAATGATTTTTACTATAAAAATGCATTGGAAATTATTTTTATTATAAAAATGCATTGGAAATGATTTTTACTATAAAAATGCATTGGAAATAATTTGTACTATAAGAATATATTAGAAATGATTTTTACTATAAAAATGCATTGGAAATGATTTTTACTATAAAAATGCATTCGATATGATTTTTATTATAAAAATGCATTGGAAATGATTTGTACTATAAGAATATATTAGAAATTATTTTTACTATAAAAATGCATTGGAAATGATTTGTACTATAAGAATATATTAGAAATGATTTTTACTATAAAAATGCATTGGAAATGATTTTTACTATAAAAATGCATTGGAAATGATTTTTACTATAAAAATGCATTGGAAATGATTTGTACTATAAGAATATATTAGAAATGATTTTTACTATAAAAATGCATTGGAAATGATTTTTATTATAAAAATGCATTACTGTATTGATAGGGTTTGGTAGGGTCCCATCTATGAGTGAAATGAATCTATTGGAAACGTGTGCAAAACTAACTCTCAAGAACCAACGACACAAATATGCAAATACGATCGTTCTTCCAAAAGTTTATATCTTCGAGAATACTGCACTGATTAGAAAGAAAAGGAAGAAAAGATGAAAAGAAAGAAAATATCGTCGCTATGGCAACGAACCTTGTGAAGTGAAAAGGTTGATGCAAAGCATTTTGTTCATGATAATCAGAACAGCAGCGGAAGAATTGTTTTTTTTCATCAATATCAGTTAGAACTGGGGTCTCGTATGGGAAATACCTAAATCAGTCTCTTCACCCTCAGTTATGGGTGTAACGGCAACACCCATCAAAGAAATGAATAAACAGAGTCCGACTGATGAAGACGCTTTTATTTGGGTAAATACGGGAGTTGTCACTATCCTCCTGTTTCGCAACGGTCTTCAACGAATGTCTTCAATGTGAAACTACAATAGAATACAAATAGACTATGTAGTTTCTCTAATACAACTACTAAAATCGAAAAAGAGGAGGAAAAGTTCCAAGCATGTATCTACCTTCTTGTCGTCTTCAAATCCTGCTGCTAAATGAAATTCGAAATCCCGCGTCACGCAAACACGTGACTTTTACCGGTGTGAAACGGTGCCTGTACCCACGCAATAGGATGGCCGAACAAAACAAGGGAGATAATTATCTTGCATTTACAATGGGTAATCTGAACATTAGCTAATGTTCAGATTAACAAGTAATGAGTAATTAGTAGGGCAGCCTGGGCTTTTTTTTTTTCTTTTTTTTTTTCTTTTTTTGACCTTTGAAAGACAACCAAATTATTGACCTATGAGATTTGACATGGTTGTCAAATCAATTCTCTCTCTCTCTCTCTCTATATATATATATATATATATATATATATATATATATATATATATATATTTTAATCCAAAAGTCCAGAGAAGAAATTTTCCTTACGATACAAGAGTTTTATTTAAACAAAACCAAGTCGCAGTTTGAGAGTTCAATATGTGCTCTTAATGTTAGAGTCACAGAGCAAATATATGAGTAAAGAAATAACAAAAGACTTAGAGATTTAGCATTATAGTCTATTTCAGAGAGCTTAGACAAAGTGTCTAACTCTTCGCATCTGATGAGTCGGGAGTTAGCCACTGTCTAAGCTCCCTGATATAGACTATAAAGCTAAATCTCTAAGTATTTTGTTATTTCTTTACTTATATATATATATATATATATATATATATATATATATATATATATATATAATATTTTGTTGTAATATTCATACAAGCTGTAATCATATCTGAATTGGAATTTCTCTTCTCTTAAAGGGGCTTCTACTCAGTGCTGCAAATGATGTAAAATTCGATAATTATTGAACATAATCATGACAAGCAGGCTCGGCAAATAACGCGTGCTATGTGTGGAACACCGAACAGCTGTTTCAACCTTATTAGGTCTCATCAGCAGTGTATACCTACGATCTCTCTCCGACAGAGATCGAACCGGAGAACCCAGCACGCAGAGTCAGAGACTCTACCCATGGGCCACCATCACGCCGCACACGAAATACACCAAATTAACCTGTCAATGATAAACACGCCACTACTATACAGAACCTAGTACAACGAGCGTTGAGAGAATCGCAAATTAAGCCCAGCTCAGGCGTAAGGATAAGAGTTTTTGGTAATTTGCTTTTGAAGCATTGTTAAGTAAAGTATGATATTATTTATATTTTTGAAGGCAATTACAATGCGTATATCGTATAAAATTCGATACGTCACACGCGTTAATCGTCGAGTTTGCTTGTCATGATTATTTTTAATAATTATCGAATTTCTTTTGACCAAAAGAAAAAAAACACCGAAGGATTAGTCTAACCTATATATGTATAAAGTACTCAATCAACTAACTAGAGGAAAATTTTTAAAAAACTTAATGAGTCAGAAACTACCTACCCAGGTTTTACCAAAACGGCTCATCGGGATAATTCTGATTTAGAATCAGAATTATCCTAATGAGCCCTTTGGGTGAAAGATAGGTTGGTAATTTCTGGCTCCAAATATTTGAAATGATTCAAGAGTCTGTTATCAATGCATTGTCACTCGCCTCTTCCTCTGAGTTATGGAACGAGGAGACTAACTCAATCAATGAAAAGGAGTGAGTCTTTCCACTTGCATTCTCCTGCTTTCAATCAACACCTGGCTATAATTGAAAGTGATAGTGACACTTGTACGTTTTAACAAAAATGTTTTTGTTTAGATATGTATTCATTGGCTTTTAGTTGATAATAAAAGAATAATGATAGGAATCATCACTTTGTTCTGTTAATGTAGAAGAAGGCTTTAAAGATTTAGTTGTGATGTGCGGCCCTCATGACATACATATGTAATCCACGCGGCCCTCATGACATACATATGTAATCTATGCGGCCCTCATGACATACATATGTAATCCACGCGGCCCTCATAATATAAAATTCGATACGTCACACGCGTTAATCGTCGAGTTTGCTTGTCATGATTATTTTTAATAATTATCGAATTTTTTTACGATATACGCATTGTAATTGCCTTCAAACATATAAATAATATTATACTTTACTTAACAATGCTTCAAAAGCAAATTACCAAATACTCAGATACAATTCTGTCTTAAAAAATCCTAGCACTGAATTAAAAACAGTCAATCAGTCAGGACGGCAGAGACCGATACAGCCAGAGTCAGATACCCCGGATAGTCGCAGAACCAAAATTTGTCACAGGCCACGGGAATTTCTAAGGAAATAGCCACTAAAATTAAAATTCAAAACCTTGTGAGTGTTTGGAGAATCTATGGCACACTGTCTCACCATTAGCCTGGTAGGTGTGGCGCTCCACCTCAGATGCCAAAACAATCTCCTTGGCGTAGCGCTAGTGAAAAGGGGATAGACTCCCTCGCTGATTGGCTGATACCGACTTTAGGCCGCCCCGACAACTTTTTTTTAAAGATTTTTGGATGTTTGTTTTTATAGAAGCATTGTTGAATAAATTATTTATATTTTGCTTGAAGGCAATTATAAATGCATGTATCGCATAAAATTCGATAATTATAGAAAATAATCTTGACAAGTAAATCCCGCAAAGGATGGCTCGCTATGCAGAACACCGTACAGACTGTTTCGACTTTATTAAGTCTCTTCAGCGATGTATACTTTTTTTTTATTATTAATAATTGAATTAATAAAAAATTGACACGTATCTTCTACTTCTTACTCAAATCAGAGTTTCTGATTATGTTTGGGTTACTAAGTCTCTTTCTGGTTTCCATCTCATTCTTTTTATTATCATGGAAAAACTCAGAGATATTTCCTGTGTGTAAAAACAAGTCGTCGGAGTGATCTAAAGTAGGTATCAGCCAGACATGCAACACTTTACTTTGGCCCTTAGGCTACACGGACGATCGGAGAGGCCCCGCCTCTGAACAATCAAACTGGTCACATCAATCATGTACCTAAGATGACAGACATAAAAAAAACAAAAAAAACAATCAAGATTGAACCTGAAACCTTGTGATTCCTATTCCTTTTGTTATTTTTTTTTTTGGGGGGGGGCACTTTGCCATTAGAAACTAATTATATAAAATAGAAAATAATATTTAATTAGTTTCAACTTTTTATCTCCCCTGAAAAATTAAAATGACGTCTCTATAATTATCAAGTTGAAATCTGTATTACAGTTTTTTTTTTAATTTTCTAAGTTAGAGTATTTAGGTATTTTGGTATAGAAGAAAATGTTTAAAATGTTTAGGGGTCTACTTATTTAGGGTAGACTAAATTGGTTGCTACTTAAATTTATTATATATATATATATATATATATATATATATATATATATATATATATATATATATATATATATATATATATATAATATATATATATATATATATATATATATATATATATATATATATATATATATCAACAGCTTCATCGAGGAATTAAACTCGAAACGACGAGTCCATTTTCCACGACTCTAACCACTAGCCCACGCGCCTCCATTTCACATAGCGCTAATACCCTTGGGAAAGGTATGAATCCATATATTCTCCCTCCAGCTATGGGTTAAATAGTAGGGCAGACTGGGCTCTTTAACCTTGGGTAGGTAACCAGTCAAGGAAAGGGATAACTCTGAATTCAAAATTCCTGAGGTCGGTCGTTGATTGGGTTCGTGGCATTCCTTGATGCACCAATTCTTTCCTCTCGACTGTGCCAGAAAGTGTGGAATGATCCTACACAAGCCTTCACCACTATAAACAAATCACTGTGTTGGTTGTTCACTAGATGAACGCCCATGCGTCGAAAATCGACGAGAGAGTCCATTTTATATATATATATATATATATATATATATAGTGCCTTCGGGAAGGTTCGCCACCGACTCTGGAATGAACGGGGCATTAGGCTTGCAACCAAGATACAGGTATACAGAGCTGTTGTTCTTACCACTCTTTTGTATGGCTCGAAGTCATGGACACTGTATCGAAAACAGATTCGGCAGTTAGACGTTTTCCACAAAGGTTGCCTACGGGCAATCTGGACTCACCCTCAACGACAGAATGTCAAATGCTGACCTTTTCACCATATATGACATTGACGGAATGGAGAGCTTCCTCATAAAATCACAATTTCGCTGGGCTGGTCATGTTTAGCGAATGCATGATGACAGAATACCAAAGATTCTGTTGTATAGTCAGCTTGACGGTGGTAAAAGAAACGTGGGTCGACCATTGCTCAGATTTAAGGACAAGCTGAAAAGTAACCTCTCAGCTGCAAATATAGATTTACGCTATTTTTGAGAGCACAGCACTCGATCGTAGAATGTGGAGGACTTTGTGTTACAATGGCATTAAGGATTTTGCAGCATCGGAGGTCACCAAGCTATATATATATATATATATATATATATATATATATATATGTATATAATTTTACGGATATGTGAGATGTAAAGGAGTTTAGGAGAACAATGGACTTATTTCAAATGTTCATTAATTTATTATGTTGTTGACTGGGTCACTAGCCACAGAAATCTGGTAACATAATTGTCAAAGGTATCTGTATTTTAATCTTTCGTCGATATCTTAGTAATGATATATCTCCTTACTTAGCGACACTTGTACTCAGAAATCATAAAATCCCTTTCACATAACCATTTCAGACAAAACACCTCCTAACAGATTTAAATTTCACATATATCCAATACATCTGTGAATGCCAGCCCCACAGTAATGCTAACAACCAGTTTGGCCTTTCCGAATTAATTTTCAAAGAGGTCGTGTCGCACCGTGCGCTCAAAGGACGTACAGACCACACCGTAATTCAAATATATGCTTTATTTTTCATACGGCGCATGCCGTGAAAACTGTGAATTAAACGAAAAGAATTCATATAAGACACAAAATCACACAAAAATACAATGAATTTCATCATCATCATCATGTCGCGCAGTTTGCACGGATATCCATGACAATCTCTCGCCAACCTTCCCTATCATTCATCGACTCTGGGAGTTCCTCCGCGCAGCAGCCAGCATCCATACATAGTTGGTCAATGTAGGTCCTGACTGGGCGGCCCACATTAGCGTGTCCATGTGCTGGCTTCCACAATAGTACGTCGCTTACGATCTCGTCCTTGTTTCTCCAGCAATGTCCTGCATGCCTAGCCCGTCTTACTCGTATGGTTTGTGAGATGGGGGGTAGGTGGCCATACAGTTACTTTTTTGTGGGGTGCTGCTTCCATGACTTATTCAGGACCGCTCGCAGCATTCTGGTGCAGCTCCCATCTAGCTTATTCTCAAGGCGTTTTGTTAGGGTCCAGGTGGTACAGCCATACAGCAGCACCGACACAACCACAGCCTGGAAGAATCGTCTCTTTAGTTTGTCGGGGAGATCGGATTTCCATATGACTGATAATTTGTTGGTGGCCAACCATGCCTTTCCTATTCGAGTGTTAACAATGAATTTACAAAACAATAAAATAGACAAATATTACACAAAAGGATAAAAACAAAGGTACCAGGGAAGGTTTATGCCTTGTAATTCTATCGAAAATTCTAACAATAAAAAACATTCAAAGCTAAAACTATGAATTACCAATTAAACTCATTTGCCACAAAAGGCACAAACAGTATTTTAACTAGGGAAAAGGATAATTTTCATTTAGAGAAATTACAAATTAAAACAAAAAATAACACATGAATTTGCCTACCTTTGTTGGTACGTAGGGACTTGGACATAAAACGAAACCAATATCTTAGTAACTTTGTACTAAGAATGCGATTCGAAACGTAACCGCCAAAATTTGCTCTGTGAGAGAGCCTCAAGGGTTTGTGATCACATATATGATAAAAAGGGCCCCTCCGATAAATTGGATGGTTGTGTCAAGTCCTAGCATTTATATGATTGTCCCGACCCGATTGCCATGATGGTAAACCTCAACCATTTTTTCATATTTTTGCTAGAAGGCGGTGGTTCAGGATCTAATTGTCCTGGGTATGATATTAAATTCTGTTGGATGTTGAAGTTCTAATTCTTGAGCTCTGGTGAATGTGGAGTATCCCCTCATCGTTATTACTCCCATATCTACTCTGACCCGGAGGGGTAGTACCTGTTTGGGTCCCATCTATGGGTTAAATAGAAAAAAACGAGTTTTTTAAAAAATGTGGTTAAAATTGAATTTAAAAAGAAAAATTGTGTATCCATCAAGAATGAATAAAACAAAACGTCTTCGGCATAAAATAACCCAACAAGGATTGACATGCCGTAAAACCAACCAACCAACAAAGCAACTGTGGAAATTCGAATTCAATTCAGTAAATATTGTTTTTCGTTTCAATAATCCTTAGAGCTACCCACGTTTCGAGATACGAACGTGAACTTACATGAGACAGGGGCTTTTAGACAGATCAATTTATGACAAAGCGATGTTTGGCCGAAATTAACAAAAGAGGCAACTGGTGGGCAAGGAAATGAACATGGGTTAAAGGTGAAACTAAATGATAGACACTCATCTCAAAGGGAAAGGGAAGATTTTTGCCAGGAATCCCTTGACCTGACAATACCAAAATTACTACTCGCAGTCCAAGACCCTACAAACTTTTATTTTTTACTAAAACCCTTTTTCTCTTTCACTGCACAAACAGAAGTGATTCCCTTTTGTACTGACAATACCAAAATTACTCCTAACAGTCCAAGACCCTACAAACTTTTATTTTTTACTAAAACCCTTTTTCTCTTTCACTGCACAAACAGAAGTGATTCCCTTTTGTACTGACAATACCAAAATTACTCCTAACAGTCCAAGACCCTACAAACTTTTATTTTTACTAAAACCCTTTTTCTCTTTCACTGCACAAACAGAAGTGATTCCCTTTTGTACTGACAATACCAAAATTACTACTCACAGTCCAAGACCCTACAAACTTTTATTTTTTACTAAAACCCTTTTTCTCTTTCACTGCACAAACAGCAGTGATTCCCTTTTGTACTGACAATACCAAAATTACTACTCACAGTCCAAGACCCTACAAACTTTTATTTTTTACTAAAACCCTTTTTCTCTTTCACTGCACAAACAGCAGTGATTCCCTTTTGTACTGACAATACCAAAATTACTACTCACAGTCCAAGACCCTACAAACTTTTATTTTTTACTAAAACCCTTTTTCTCTTTCACTGCACAAACAGCAGTGATTCCCTTTTGTACTGACAATACCAAAATTACTCTAGTCCAAGACCCTACAAACTTTTATTTTTTACTAAAACCCTTTTTCTCTTTCACTGCACAAACAGCAGTGATTCCCTTTTGTACTGACAATACCAAAATTACTAACAGTCCAAGACCCTACAAACTTTTATTTTTTACTAAAACCCTTTTCTCTTTCACTGCACAAACAGAAGTGATTCCCTTTTGTACTGACAATACCAAAATTACTACTCACAGTCCAAGACCCTACAAACTTTTATTTTTACTAAAACCCTTTTTCTCTTTCACTGCACAAACAGCAGTGATTCCCTTTTGTACTGACAATACCAAAATTACTACTAACAGTCCAAGACCCTACAAACTTTTATTTTTTACTAAAACCCTTTTTCTCTTTCACTGCACAAACAGCAGTGATTCCCTTTTGTACTGACAATACCAAAATTACTACTCACAGTCCAAGACCCTACAAACTTTTATTTTTTACTAAAACCCTTTTTCTCTTTCACTGCACAAACAGCAGTGATTCCCTTTTGTACTGACAATACCAAAATTACTACTCACAGTCCAAGACCCTACAAACTTTTATTTTTTACTAAAACCCTTTTTCTCTTTCACTGCACAAACAGCAGTGATTCCCTTTTGTACTGACAATACCAAAATTACTACTAACAGTCCAAGACCCTACAAACTTTTATTTTTTACTAAAACCCTTTTTCTCTTTCACTGCACAAACAGCAGTGATTCCCTTTTGTACTGACAATACCAAAATTACTACTAACAGTCCAAGACCCTACAAACTTTTATTTTTTACTAAAACCCTTTTTCTCTTTCACTGCACAAACAGCAGTGATTCCCTTTTGTACTGACAATACCAAAATTACTACTAACAGTCCAAGACCCTACAAACTTTTATTTTTTACTAAAACCCTTTTTCTCTTTCACTGCACAAACAGCAGTGATTCCCTTTTGTACTGACAATACCAAAATTACTACTCACAGTCCAAGACCCTACAAACTTTTATTTTTTACTAAAACCCTTTTTCTCTTTCACTGCACAAACAGCAGTGATTCCCTTTTGTACTGACAATACCAAAATTACTACTAACAGTCCAAGACCCTACAAACTTTTATTTTTTACTAAAACCCTTTTTCTCTTTCACTGCACAAACAGCAGTGATTCCCTTTTGTACTGACAATACCAAAATTACTACTAACAGTCCAAGACCCTACAAACTTTTTTTTTACTAAAACCCTTTTTCTCTTTCACTGCACAAACAGCAGTGATTCCCTTTTGTACTGACAATACCAAAATTACTACTCACAGTCCAAGACCCTACAAACTTTTATTTTTTACTAAAACCCTTTTTCTCTTTCACTGCACAAACAGCAGTGATTCCCTTTTGTACTGACAATACCAAAATTACTACTCACAGTCCAAGACCCTACAAACTTTTATTTTTTACTAAAACCCTTTTTCTCTTTCACTGCACAAACAGAAGTGATTCCCTTTTGTACTGACAATACCAAAATTACTACTCACAGTCCAAGACCCTACAAACTTTTATTTTTTACTAAAACCCTTTTTCTCTTTCACTGCACAAACAGCAGTGATTCCCTTTTGTACTGACAATACCAAAATTACTACTAACAGTCCAAGACCCTACAAACTTTTATTTTTTACTAAAACCCTTTTTCTCTTTCACTGCACAAACAGAAGTGATTCCCTTTTGTACTGACAATACCAAAATTACTACTAACAGTCCAAGACCCTACAAACTTTTATTTTTTACTAAAACCCTTTTTCTCTTTCACTGCACAAACAGAAGTGATTCCCTTTTGTACTGACAATACCAAAATTACTACTAACAGTCCAAGACCCTACAAACTTTCATTTTTTACTAAAACCTTTTGCATTTCACTGCACAACAGCAGTGATTCACTTATTTACAGCCACACAAAGGAAAACAAACGTTTCACCAATCACAAAAATACACCTACATATATCTTTAGGGGTTTTTATAACCCAAGAACTATTTCTTATAAGGGAAGCATTTTTACCAGAGGGAATGACCAGGTCACAGGGTACCTTTACAGGTGTAAGGGAAGAAAGTGGAAGGGGGAAATACATAAATCAAACCTGAACAATGACAAGACAAAATATACAATTACTACTAACAAAACATACCTACAGCGGCAGTGACAACACCCTTACACTATTTATATTTAACATAAAAAGTATTTTTCTTTAAATAATTAAATAAACATTTCTTTTCTGAAAAAATCCGTTACTAACCGACCATGAACGGGTTAAAACTCTTCTTTTTGAAAAAGAGAATTTTTTCTATTTTTGAATTTAAAGTATTTTTTTTTTCTTTCAAAAACCGTTACACTGAAGAAATACAATGTAGCGAAATGCACATGACGTTAGCGAAACACGAATTCAACTTTATTCATCAACATAGTCTCCTTCAGGGGCGATACACTGATTCCAACGCTTCTTTAACAATTCGATGTCTTTTTGTAGAACGATTTGACTTTGGCCTCAACATATGCCTCAGTTTCCGATATCACTTCTTAATTGGAGCCAAATCTCTTCCCCTGGAGCATTCTTTAGAGCTCTGCAAACAGCCAGTAGTCGCTGGGGGCCAGACCTGGAGAATAGGGTGGGTGCGGAAGCAATCCGAAGTGCAATTCATGTAGTTTTGCCATCGTTGCGATCGACTTGTTACACGGTGCATTGTCTTGGTGAAAGAGGATTTTTTTCTTCTTCATTTGTGGCCGTTTTTTTTGGGGGGGGTAGGGGGGCTTTTTCTTCCTTCAAATGCACCAATAATGCTATATAATATTCGCTATTGTATGGGAATTAAAACTCTAGAAGGATTAATTCCCACATGTGGGGAATTCCAATATACTGGTAAATTACATTGGGGAAATAAATCCTAATTCCAATTTTTTTGTCTTATAACGTGTGATAGGACGTGCGATACCCTGCCCTCATCAGCTGCCAACTAGGAGAGATAACACAGTTTCAGTAGCTAAGGCAGGACTGCCACTTCCTAGCGCTACCAAGCAGCTTTCGCCACCGGACAGGGTATTAAAAGAATAAGATGAAATAATGCAGAGAAGAGATTATAAGATCCGTTCGTTGGAGAAGTTTTGTTATCAGTGCAGTTTGTTATTTAAAAACGCGTTTGTTTTCGGCCGTTGACTTGATTACGCGATTGCAGATATTATGTAACAACACGGGTGCTGAAGACTTTTAAACCTCGACCAGATCAAGCTAGACATTGTGCAATGAAGGTGCAGGAACACAGACCGGGTATTCTCACGCCTTAGAAAGCCCCCAATGTAGATGAATATATAATAGTTACTGAATAAAGACATTGGGTTTTATCCTAAGAAAAACAGGTTTCTATGCTGGAACCACAGCAGGAAGCAGGATTATGGTATAAGAATTAAAGTGTGGTTTAAACTTCTGTGGCTATTACCACTTCTTATAATATGTTAGGAGGCCTTAAAAAAAGCTCCCAAACACAGGTGAACATATACAGCAAATTCCAACAAAGAGATACATAAAACAAAGAAAGAATAGAATTACCATTATAAGAATTAGATGGATTTGAGCTTTTGTGGCTATTACCACTTCTTATAATATGTTAGGAGGCCTCAGAAAAGACTCCAAACACAGATGAACATATACGTCAAAATCCAACAAAGAAGAATAAAAAATAGAAATAATAGAATTCCCATTTTCATCATACAACGTGTGATAGCACGTGCAATACCCTGCCCTCATCAGCTGCCAACTAGGAGAGATAACACAGTTTCGGTAGCTAAGGCAGGACTGCCACTTCCTAGTGCTACCAAGCAGCTTTCACCACCCGACAGGGTATTAAAAAAAAAATGAAATAATGCAGAGAAGAGATTATAAGATCCGTTCGTTGGAGAAGTTTTGTTATCAGTGCAGTTTGTTATTTAAAAACGCATTTGTTTTCGGCCGTTGACTTGATTACGCGATTTGCAGATATTACGTAACAACACGAGAATGATGATTATATATGAGAATATCACGTGGAAGCGCGTGGTGTAATGGTTAAAGTCATGGGAAATGGACCCGTCGCCCCGAGTTCAAATCCTGGACGTGGTAATTGCATTTCACTTAGTGCTAATACCCTTGGGAAAGGTATGAATCCTACTCTCCCTCCAGCTATGGATAAATAGTAGGGCAGACTGGGCTCTTTAACCTTGTTTAGGCAACCGGTCTAGGAGAAGGAAAACTCTGAATTCAAACCTGTTGAACTCCGCTTAAGAAATTGACATTGTGTCGCATCCTGCTCGTGCGAAGGGGTTGGTAATATATATATATATATATATATATATATATTATATATATATATATATATATATATGAGAATATCACCGTATTTCGAGTATATTGGGAAAATATTTCAAAGTTGTTTTTTTGTCTTTGTTTTTGTTTTTTTGTTTTATTTTTGTTTTTTGTTTTTTGTTTTTGGAGGAATTTACCGCAACTTTCAAGTTCGGACATTGAATGAAAAGACAAGACAAAACAAATATATTTAACAACAAATTTGATATGTATATATATTCTCTAGTTTTGAAATAAAATAACTAATGCATTATAAAATATATAATTAATAAATATATACTGAAAATTTCATTAAAATCTCATAATTCGCTGATTTTTGGTAATTTTTATTTTAAATCGCTAATGTTACATGAATTTTGTAAATACGCCATATTTCAAGAGCGTTAATGGCCAAGTGTGATCGAAATTGACCAAAAAAATTTTTAAATGTATTAGAAATGAATTAAATGTGTAATATTATTTTGCTTTTTTATTGATGGTCATTATGTTACTACTTATCGATTTAGACAATAATTTGACCTTAAATAATCGATTTGATTAAATTTAATTCGTTTTTAAAACAGTAAACAAAAACACAATTGCAATTCTACTTAAATCAAAAATTTAAAAAATGCGTATATAAGAATGAATGATAATATATTTCTAAACTGGCACATTCATTTTTGTGGGGTTACAGAGTTAAAATGTGTTGTTTGGTAAGGGATAATAATAATCATCATCATCATCATCATCATCATCATCATCATGTCGCGCAATTAGCACGTATATCCATGACAATCTCTCGCCAACCTTCCCTATCATTCATTGCATCCGGGAGGTCCTCTGTGCAGCATCCAGAATCCTCGCATATTTGGTCAATGTAGGTCCTTGCCGGGCGCCCCACACCTGCATATCCATGTGTTGGCTTCCACAGGAGAACATCGCTTATGAGCTCGCCCTTGCTTCTCCAGCAGTGTCCTGCATGTCTTGTCCGTCTCACTCGGATGGTTTGTGAGATGGGGGGCAAGTGACCGTACAGCTGTCTCCTCGTGGGGTGCTGCTTCCACGACTTGTTCAAGACTACACGCAGCATTCTTGTGCAGCTTCCATCCAGCTTATTCTCAAGACGCTTCATTAGGGTCCAAGTGGTGCATCCATATAGCAGCACTGATACAACCACAGCCTGGAAGAACCATCGCTTTAGCTTGTCAGGGAGATCTGATCTCCATATGACTGATAATTTGTTTGTGGCCGACCATGCCTTTGTTATTCGTGTATTAACATCACTCTCTGTGGATGAGATATTACTACCTAGGTACGTGATTTATATAGGCCCCAATTTTGGTCGAAATAAATTTATCATGGAATTACGGTGTTGAGTTCTTCCTTCCTTTATTGATAAAATTGCTCTGTATATAATCTAAAAGGTTATTATACATTGAGCTCTCTTCAGTGATTTAAAGATTCGCTGTATTTATACATACTGGATCATCAATATTAGTACAGTGGATCTTAGAAATCACATATAGAATCATCCCTTACTACCAAGTTTTGGATAAATCTCTATATATATATATATATATGAGAGTTTTACAAACACACTTATGGACAGGGTAATTATGAAAGTTTATATATATATATATATATATATATATATATATATATATTTAAAAATATTATAAATTATAAAAAAATAAATTGAATTAGATATAAATATATAAATATACAAATAAATATAATAATAATAATAATAATTTTTTAATAATAATAATAATAATAATAATAATAAGAAGAAGAAGAAGAAGAAGAAGAAGAAATGATTAAATTGATTTATATTACATCCAAAACGAAATATTATACATCACCATAGCCACCAAACACAAATACGCTCTTTCATACGCACATACGCACGTGGATACGGTTATTCATATGCACAGTCATAAGTCACAGCCTACACGCATTTTCATGCACACGGGCATGACAACATACGCACACGTACAAACAAACAAAAACGCATTCACGTAAACATGCAACACGAGAATACAGTTATAAAAAATACCATCATTTTCAACAAAAAAAAAATTCATTTAACTAGAAATGCCATAACAAGACGATTTCAGTTCCAGTGATCTTCTGAACAAGAGATTTTATCTCGAAAATTCAAGAATAAAATACAGGTTAACACACAACACCATTGTTACCCTATTCTTTACACCTGCATTGTGATAGCATTCAAAATCAACCTCCAAACCAATATATATATATATATATATATATATGTGTGTGTGTGTGTGTGTGTGTGTGTGTGTGTGTGTGTGTGCGTATGTGTGTGTGCATATGTATGTGGAGAGCGGCATCAGGTATAGTGTCGGCGGACTACAGGAAGCATGGAGGCTTTGAAAGATTCAGTGCTTCGGCATCCTACAACAGACGCAGACAGTTTAATCCATGTCTCCGCAATTCTGAGCGTGAAAAAATGTTTCCGAAAGTCACGTGAGCAGTCTATATATATATATATATATATATATATATATATATATATATATATATACTCTACACAAAATCTTTAATAGGAACAACTTTAATATTAGCTTCTCCCGTATGGACAGTATAGATAGGATAATTAAAAACATAACAACAGAATAATTAACAACCATGTAAATAATAGAAATAAGGAAAAAGACAAACAGAAAAACTGCAATTGCAGAGACCCAGACATGTGTCCAGTAAAAGGAAAGTGTTTGACCAAAGGTGTAATTTACCTTGCATCGGTAACGTCTACACAGAAACCGGACACTACTAAATTTTATGTGGGTTCTACAGAATCAGATTTAAAATTTAGATTAGATTAGAAATTACTTCACTATTGTAATTAATCTTCTTGATATTCGTTTTTAGAAGCCATTATCATTAATTTGTTAATGTAAAAGTTATGCAGTTAAAAAAAATGCCCAAAAGTAATAGTTATAGACTAGATATACGCAAAAATTGTCTGCTACAGTTTTTTTTTAAACGAATTAAAATTAATTAAATCTATTATTTAAGGTTAAACTTTTGTCTAAAATGATAAGTAGTAACATAATGACCATCAATGAATAAAGTAAAATAATGTTACACATTTAATTCATTTTTAATACATTTAAAACGATTTGTTCGGTCAATTTCGATGGATTTCAGTCTGAGACGCTGTTTTAAATAGCTTGTTTACAAATTTAATGTAACATTCGCGATTGCAAAAACATTTACCAAAAATCAGGGAATTATCTGATTTTAATGAAATTTTCAGTATATATTTATCAATTAATGAATTTTATAATGCATCAGTTATTTTATTTGAAAACTTTAATTAAGTATTTTCGCTATGAAAAACTAATATATAAAATTCATCTAAAATATAAATAGTCTGATGTTAAGTTTAAAACGTTATATTTTTAGATTTTAGAAATGAATATCTATTTAATGTAAGACTTATTTTAGTCAAACAAAGTATAAGTTTTGAAGAAAAGCTCTATTGAAAATTTACCCCCACCCCTTTTTAAGCTGAAAAAATATCGATGTATAATTTTTTTAATAAGATAATAGCCAATTAATTAATTATCGAAATGAGTAAAAAAGAAATCTAAAATAAATACTTTTTATTTATTTATTTTTTTTACATTTTATTTTCCGATTTTCAGTACTTATTTTCTCATAGAAAATTTTTTTTTTCTATTCATTACTTCGGTCTTTTATCTTTTTATTTCTACTGTAAATAGTATCAAACACTGACCAACTCGCTGAGATTTTACGCCCCCAAAATAAGGGGGTTCAAAATTAAGTGACCTGAAAAAAATCAGAAAGTTTTGAAATAAGATAATGCCTTATAAAGATCATTCATTGATAAATAAACACTGAAAATTTCATTAAAATCCGATAATTCCCTGATTTTTGGTAAATTATTTTCTGTATGGGGGATGGTCTAAATTCATTTTGTCAAAAACACATTTTAGGTCAATTTTGGGTATACCTAATATATATATACTAGCAAAAGTACCCTGTCCATGACTGGACTTAAACTTTTTTTTAAGAACACCAGGGAGTGAGTGGATAAGAGAGAGAATAAAAAGAAAATAATTTATAGGATAAAAAATGTAATCCTTAACTTTTGAGTGTTTTGAAACATAATTCTGTTTTTCTATAAAACTGTTTTGTACATATGGCAAAAACTTAAATTCAGTCCTTATTGCTTGTTGCATTCAAAGTGATAAAAACTATCAATATCATTTATCTCACTTAACACTTAACCTAAAATTTAGAGATAAAATAATCCACTACCCCCAGTAGAGGATTCTTTTATCTCTAAATATTTTTGTAACTAACATAGATAAGTGTATTATGTTTCTCAGAATACTAAACACTAAACTTCTTTCACACCCTCTCTCTTAATCCATTAAAACAATCACCTCTCCCCACGAACAAGACTAAAAGATCCTACCCGCAAAGTTTCATGGAAAAGACACTTTCATTTTGGAAACAAAACATAAAAACGAAGATTGAATTTGAAGAGCAACAGAATAATTTGACAACCACCCCCCAAAAAAAAGGTTTGTGGATTTTATTTTTATTTTCTTCTAACTAATAATTATTCTCCCGGAGTTGTAATCGTAAATTGATGTAAATTTACTTTTTTTTACTAATAATCACACCAACTTATCCGAAAAATTTACATTCAAATTATTATTTTTTTTTTTTTTAGATTTCCTTTTAGTCGGTTTACCCAAAAATTTGCTGATAGAGTCAGCTAATGTTTTTCAAAAACGAATCAAAATTGATTAAATCGATTATTTAAGGTCAAACTTTTGTCGAAATCGATAAGTAGTAACATGATGACCATCAATAAAAAAGCAAAAGAATACTACACATTTAATTCATTTTTAATACATTTAAAACAAATTTTTTGGTCAATTTCGATCGCGTTCGGCCATTAACGCTCTTTATAAATGGCATGTTTACAAAATTCATGTAACATTAGTGATTTTTTAAATTTACCAAAAATCAGGGAATTATCCGATTTTAATGAAATTTTCAGTGAATATTTATTAATTAATGAATTTTATAATGCATTACTTATTTCATTTCAAAACTTTAATCAAGTATTTTTGCTATGAAAAATTAATATATGGGTAATTCCATGTCAAATCACCAGGGCCATGTCATCCACCCCCTGAAATTTTGTACAGGTGTAGACTAGGTTAAAATTAGACAATCCCCCAAATTTGAGCTTCCAATTCGAAATATTTGCCGAGTTATGTCGATTTTAAACTTGAAAAATTTGAGGGTGGGGCGAGAAAAATGTCGACATTTTGTAATCTATTTCTGTCTATAAAATATGTTCTAGAGCTCCCCTACTCCTAAAAATATAGTCTACACCTGTAAAAAATTTCAGAAAAATTGAAGGGGGTGGGTGACAATTTTATTTTTTTTCCTGATGATTTTACATGGAATTGCCCATATAAAATTCATTCAAAATATGAAAATCCTGATGTTAAGTTTAAAATGTTATATTTTTAGATTCTAAAAATAAATATCTATTTAATGCAAACCTTATTTTAGGTGAATAAAGTAATAAGTTTCGAAGAAAAACTCTATTTAAAATTTAGACCCCCCCCCCGCCCCCATTTAAAAATATTGATGTATAATTTTTTTTCTTTTATAAGATAATAGCCAATAAATAATTATCGAAATGAGTAAAAAAGAAATCTCCCCCAAAAATCTTATATATATATATATATATATATATATATATATATATATATATATATATATATATTATATATATATATATATTACATTTTATTTTAAATCGCTAATGTTACATGAATTTTGTAAATACGCCATATTTCAAGAGCGTTAATGGCCAAGTGTGATCGAAATTGACCAAAAAAATTTTTTAATGTATTAGAAATGAATTAAATGTGTAATATTATTTTGCTTTTTTATTGATGGTCATTATGTTACTACTTATCGATTTAGACAATAATTTGACCTTAAATAATCGATTTGATTAAATTTAATTCGTTTTTAAAACAGTAAACAAAAACACAATTGCAATTCTACTTAAATCAAAAATTTAAAAAATGCGTATATAAGAATGAATGATAATATATTTCTAAACTGGCACATTCATTTTTGTGGGGTTACAGAGTTAAAATGTGTTGTTTGGTAAGGGATAATAATAATCATCATCATCATGTCGCGCAATTAGCACGTATATCCATGACAATCTCTCGCCAACCTTCCCTATCATTCATTGCATCCGGGAGGTCCTCTGCGCAGCATCCAGAATCCTCGCATATTTGGTCAATGTAGGTCCTTGCCGGGCGCCCCACACCTGCATATCCATGTGTTGGCTTCCACAGGAGAACATCGCTTATGAGCTCGCCCTTGCTTCTCCAGCAGTGTCCTGCATGCCTTGTCCGTCTCACTCGGATGGTTTGTGAGATGGGGAGGGGGCAAGTGACCGTACAGCTGCCTCCTCGTGGGGTGCTGCTTCCACGACTTGTTCAAGACTACACGCAGCATTCTTGTGCAGCTTCCATCCAGCTTATTCTCAAGACGCTTCATTAGGGTCCAAGTGGTGCATCCATATAGCAGCACTGATACAACCACAGCCTGGAAGAACCATCGCTTTAGCTTGTCAGGGAGATCTGATCTCCATATGACTGATAATTTGTTTGTGGCCGACCATGCCTTTGTTATTCGTGTATTAACATCACTCTCTGTGGATGAGATATTACTACCTAGGTACGTGATTTATATAGGCCCCAATTTTGGTCGAAATAAATTTATTATGGAATTACGGTGTTGAGTTCTTCCTTCCTTTATTGATAAATGTTGCTCTGTATATAATCTAAAAGGTTATTATACATTGAGCTCTCTTCAGTGATTTAAAGATTCACTGTATTTATACATACTGGATCATACAATATTAGTACAGTGGATCTTAGAAATCACATATAGAATCATCCCTTACTACCAAGTTTTGGATAAATCTCTTATATATATATATATATATATATATATATATATATATATATATATATATATATATGAGAGTTTTACATACACACTTATGGACAGGGTAATTATGAAAGTTTATATATATATATATATATATATATATATATATATATATATATAAAATATTATAAATTATAAAAAAATAAATTGAATTAGATATAGATATATAAATATACAAATAAATATAATAATAATAATTTTTAATAATAATAATAATAATAATAATAAGAAAAAGAGAAGAAGAAGAAGAAGAAGAAGAAGAAATGATTAAATTAATTTATATTACATCCAAAACGAAATATTATACATCACCATGGCCACCAAACACAAATACGCTCTTTCATACGCACATACGCACGTGGATACGGTTATTCATATGCACAGTCATAAGTCACAGCCTACACGCATTTTCATGCACACGGGCATGACAACATACGCACACGTACAAACAAACAAAAACGCATTCACGTAAACATGCAACACGAGAATACAGTTATAAAAAATACCATCAATTTCAACAAAAAAAAAATTCATTTAACTAGAAATGCCATAACAAGACGACTTCAGTTCCAGTGATCTTCTGAACAAGAGATTTTATCTCGAAAATTCAAGAATAAAATACAGGTTAACACACAACACCATTGTTACCCTATTCTTTACACCTGCATTGTG
The DNA here is from genome assembly GCA_023376005.1 of Doryteuthis pealeii. Lineage (NCBI taxonomy): Eukaryota > Metazoa > Mollusca > Cephalopoda > Myopsida > Loliginidae > Doryteuthis > Doryteuthis pealeii. The sequence continues at coordinate 29,496,574 of CM042178.1, read as the reverse complement.
ATAGCATTCAAAATCAACCTCCAAACCAATATATATATATATATATGTGTGTGTGTGTGTGTGTGTGTGTGTGTGTGCGTGTGTGTGTGTGCATATGTATGTGGAGAGCGGCATCAGGTATAGTGTCGGCGGACTACAGGAAGCATGGAGGCTTTGAAAGATTCAGTGCTTCGGCATCCTACAACAGACGCAGACAGTTTAATCCATGTCTCCGCAATTCTGAGCGTGAAAAAATGTTTCCGAAAGTCACGTTAGCAGTATATATATATATATATATATATATATATATATATATATATATACTCTACACAAAATCTTTAATAGGAACAACTTTAATATTAGCTTCTCCCGTATGGACAGTATAGATAGGATAATTAAAACATAACAACAGAATAATTAACAACCATGTAAATAATAGAAATAAGGAAAAAGACAAACAGAAAAACTGCAATTGCAGAGACCCAGACATGTGTCCAGTAAAAGGAAAGTGTTTGACCAAAGGTGTAATTTACCTTGCATCGGTAACGTCTACACAGAAACCGGACACTACTAAATTTTATGTGGGTTCTACAGAATCAGATTTAAAATTTAGATTAGATTAGAAATTACTTCACTATTGTAATTAATCTTCTTGATATTCGTTTTTAGAAGCCATTATCATTAATTTGTTAATGTAAAAGTTATGCAGTTAAAAAAAATGCCCAAAAGTAATAGTTATAGACTAGATATACGCAAAAATTGTCTGCTACAGTTTTTTTTTAAACGAATTAAAATTAATTAAATCTATTATTTAAGGTTAAACTTTTGTCTAAAATGATAAGTAGTAACATAATGACCATCAATGAATAAAGTAAAATAATGTTACACATTTAATTCATTTTTAATACATTTAAAACGATTTGTTCGGTCAATTTCGATGGATTTCAGTCTGAGACGCTGTTTTAAATAGCTTGTTTACAAATTTAATGTAACATTCGCGATTGCAAAAACATTTACCAAAAATCAGGGAATTATCTGATTTTAATGAAATTTTCAGTATATATTTATCAATTAATGAATTTTATAATGCATCAGTTATTTTATTTGAAAACTTTAATTAAGTATTTTCGCTATGAAAAACTAATATATAAAATTCATCTAAAATATAAATAGTCTGATGTTAAGTTTAAAACGTTATATTTTTAGATTTTAGAAATGAATATCTATTTAATGTAAGACTTATTTTAGTCAAACAAAGTATAAGTTTTGAAGAAAAGCTCTATTGAAAATTTACCCCCACCCCTTTTTAAGCTGAAAAAATATCGATGTATAATTTTTTTAATAAGATAATAGCCAATTAATTAATTATCGAAATGAGTAAAAAAGAAATCTAAAAAAAATACTTTTTATTTATTTATTTTTTTTACATTTTATTTTCCGATTTTCAGTACTTATTTTCTCATAGAAAATTTTTTTTTTCTATTCATTACTTCGGTCTTTTATCTTTTTATTTCTACTGTAAATAGTATCAAACACTGACCAACTCGCTGAGATTTTACGCCCCCAAAATAAGGGGGTTCAAAATTAAGTGACCTGAAAAAAATCAGAAAGTTTTGAAATAAGATAATGCCTTATAAAGATCATTCATTGATAAATAAACACTGAAAATTTCATTAAAATCCGATAATTCCCTGATTTTTGGTAAATTATTTTCTGTATGGGGGATGGTCTAAATTCATTTTGTCAAAAACACATTTTAGGTCAATTTTGGGTATACCTAATATATATATACTAGCAAAAGTACCCTGTCCGATTCAAGAATAAAATACAGGTTAACACACAACACCATTGTTCCCTGATTTTTGGTAAATTATTTTCTGTAGAAGGGGGCTAAATTTATTTTGTCAAAAACGGATTTTACGTAAATTTTGGGTCTTTTAGTCTTCTAAACTTTGAGGACAGATTTTTTTTTGTGTGTGTGTGTGTGTTTTTATTTATTTATTTATTTATTTTTTCATAAAATTCCAGTTCTGTGCTCTTTTATAAAAATTGAATGAAAAGCCAATTCTTTTTTAATGTCACATTAAAAATTCTTCCACATTTTGATAGTTGATTTATTTCTGTTTATAATCTACTTAACTCTTTGCCTACCAAATATTCCTCATGCCTCTACAAAATTCTCTTGTTTTACCTGTATGATGGGATATTTCAAAGTTCAATATCAATTCACCTCAGAATTCATTCTATTCAAATAAAGTCCCATTGATGAGTTTTTGTTGGTGCATTTTATAGTATTTTGTGTTTTTTGCTGTTTTCTGTTTCTTTTAGACTTTTTTTTTATTTGTTATGAACAGAAAAATTGACCACCAAAAAAAAAAAAAATTAAAAAAACAAGTAAAAAACAAAATGCAAACCACAAACTGAAACCCTCAAATATTATTCATCAAATAACACCCTTCGGTAATTTTCACCTTTAGTTGTTAAAATTCCTAGCATAAAATTGTGCGTACGCATTATCTGAAATGAACTTACGATCTCTTCCAAATTTCAAATCTCCATCAACTCAACGTCATTAGAACCAAGTTGACTTTAAAAAACACAGATGGAACATTTTCAACTCTATAATAAACTCTCTGAAGATGGATTTTTTATCCGAAAATTAAGAGCACATCAATAAATATGTTTTTCAACATGAATCTGCATTATTTTGCCTTCAAAAAAAGAAAAAATATATATCGTATTACATTTATAAATTCTCTCTCTCTCTCTCTCTCTCTCTCTCTCTCTATATATATATATATATATATATATATATATATATATATATATCGAAAATCATTTGGTTTTGGTTTAATTAATTAATTATATCTCTCTTAATCAGTAAAAATCAATAACCAAATTTTTGCGTGTTTCTTAGTTAGAAGAATATTAATGTGTATGCAAGATTTTGAGTCCGAGTGACCTCCCATTTTGCAGTTATACGTCGACATATACATACCAAACTTCCTTATATATATATATATATATATATATATATATATATATATATATATATATATATATATATATATATATATCGAAATCATTTGGTTTTGGTTTAATTAATTAATTATATCTCTCTTAATCAGTAAAAATCAATAACCAAATTTTTGCGTGTTTCTTAGTTAGAAGAATATTAATGTGTATGCAAGATTTTGAGTCCGAGTGACCTCCCATTTTGCAGTTATACGTCGACATATACATACCAAACTTCCTTATATATATATATATATATATATATATATATATATATATATATATATATATATAGATAGATAGATAGATAGATAGATAGATAGAGATATTACAATAAGAGATCTTCCAGCAAAATATTCTGCCAAAGAGATCTTATTGATTAAATTGATTATTTTTCAGATGTCTCAAGAAAACGTTCGTGCTATGAGTACGTCCATACCCAGACGTAAGTCCTCTAATTAAACATTTACATTTTTTACATTCAGAATGATAATTATATATATATATATATATATATATATATATATATATATATATATAATGGGCCTTATGCATTATTGTTATGGTTTTACATACAGATAAAATACGGAAGACTGAAATGATAATGCAAGACCAGGTTGTTGGAAAATTAACAAGGTTTTACTTAACACAGGGTAGAGAAATGCTTCTTCCCTAAAGGTGACTTAACTAGCTCAACCATGCTGTGCTGCATTCAGGCAGTTTAAAACCCCAATCAAAAAGTAACATGGCGGAAACCCCATTTCCAGGTTTCCCTTCAATCCCCTACTGATCAAAGGGGAGCAACTATATTTTTGTTAGGTCTTCCTGACAATTATCTTTTTAAATAAATAAATAGATAAAATAATCTAAGATATTGTCGCTCACGATACACGGTTTTGTAGCGAAACAATTGAAGTTTGTTGCTGCGTCTAACACTTGACTTATTCATGAAAATTAGATATTCCATAAGAACCAACTTCATCTTCACAGTGAGACGATGGGTGCAGCCGTTTGTGGAGACCCGGTACATACTTCATCTACACAATTCTTCAGAATTTTTTAACAATAATTATCTCACGTATTTGCGTGTTTTTTTTTTTGGTTTTTTTTTTTTTTGGTTTTGGTTTTTTTTTCTAGTGTGGAGAGGAAGTTTTTCCTGGACACTCTCAAAACTGCATTTATTGTAGAACAAAGGACGGAATTAATTTTGACCGTTGTCATAACATTCATGTTACCGATTCCATTTACTATGATGATAACCGCTAAACAATGTACGCCTCTACAAGTATTTTTCTGTTTAAAATGTATCGTACCAATCCTAAACAGATTATCAAGTTGCAAGGGACACCCAAAATCACTTCTAAAATACCCTTCTATGATCATAAAAGAATTTGTTTTAATTAATTCAAGTAGACAAAATACTTTCTCAAAATGTTTTACATTTATCATACCTATCCTAAACAGATTATCAACTTGCAAGGGACACACATAATCTCTTCTAAAATACCCTTCTATGATCATAAAAGAATTTGTTTTAATTAATTCAAGTAGACAAAATACTTTCTCAAAATGTTTTACATTTATCATACCTATCCTAAACAGATTATCAACTTGCAAGGGACACACATAATCTCTTCTAAAATACCCTTCTATGATCATAAAAGAATTTGTTTTAATTAATTCAAGTAGACAAAATACTTTCTCAAAATGTTTTATTTATCATACCTATCCTAAACAGATTATCAACTTGCAAGGGACACACATAATCTCTTCTAAAATACCCTTCTATGATAATAAAAGAATTTTTTTAATTAATTCAAGTAGACAAAATACTTTCTCAAAATGTTTTACATTTATCATACCTATCCTAAACAGATTATCAACTTGCAAGGGACACATAATCTCTTCTAAAATACCCTTCTATGATAATAAAAGAATTTGTTTTAATTAATTCAAGTAGACAAAATACTTTCTCAAAATGTTTACATTTATCATACCTATCCTAAACAGATTATCAACTTGCAAGGGACACACATAATCTCTTCTAAAATACCCTTCTATGATCATAAAAGAATTTGTTTTTAATTCAAGTAGACAAAATACTTTCTCAAAATGTTTTACATTTATCATACCTATCCTAAACAGATTATCAACTTGCAAGGGACACACATAATCTCTTCTAAAATACCCTTCTATGATAATAAAAGAATTTGTTTTAATTAATTCAAGTAGACAAAATACTTTCTCAAAATGTTTTACATTTATCATACCTATCCTAAACAGATTATCAACTTGCAAGGGACACACATAATCTCTTCTAAAATACCCTTCTATGATAATAAAAGAATTTGTTTTAATTAATTCAAGTAGACAAAATACTTTCTCAAAATGTTTTACATTTATCATACCTATCCTAAACAGATTATCAACTTGCAAGGGACACACATAATCTCTTCTAAAATACCCTTCTATGATAATAAAGAATTTGTTTTAATTAATTCAAGTAGACAAAATACTTTCTCAAAATGTTTTAAATGTATCATACCTATCCTAAACAGATTATCAACTTGCAAGGGACACACATAATCTCTTCTAAAATACCCTTCTATGATAATAAAAGAATTTGTTTTAATTAATTCAAGTAGACAAAATACTTTCTCAAAATGTTTTAAATGTATCATACCTATCCTAAACAGATTATCAAGTTGCAAGGGACACACATAATCTCTTCTAAAATACCCTTCTATGATAATAAAAGAATTTGTTTTAATTAATTCAAGTAGACAAAATACTTTCTCAAAATGTTTTACATTTATCATACCTATCCTAAACAGATTATCAACTTGCAAGGGACACACATAATCTCTTCTAAAATACCCTTCTATGATAATAAAAGAATTTGTTTTAATTAATTCAAGTAGACAAAATACTTTCTCAAAATGTTTTAAATGTATCATACCTATCCTAAACAGATTATCAACTTGCAAGGGACACACATAATCTCTTCTAAAATACCCTTCTATGATAATAAAAGAATTTGTTTTAATTAATTCAAGTAGACAAAATACTTTCTCAAAATGTTTTACATTTATCATACCTATCCTAAACAGATTATCAACTTGCAAGGGACACACATAATCTCTTCTAAAATACCCTTCTATGATAATAAAAGAATTTGTTTTAATTAATTCAAGTAGACAAAATACTTTCTCAAAATGTTTTAAATGTATCATACCTATCCTAAACAGATTATCAACTTGCAAGGGACACACATAATCTCTTCTAAAATACCCTTCTATGATAATAAAAGAATTTGTTTTAATTAATTCAAGTAGACAAAATACTTTCTCAAAATGTTTTACATTTATCATACCTATCCTAAACAGATTATCAACTTGCAAGGGACACACATAATCTCTTCTAAAATACCCTTCTATGATAATAAAAGAATTTGTTTTAATTAATTCAAGTAGACAAAATACTTTCTCAAAATGTTTTAAATGTATCATACCTATCCTAAACAGATTATCAACTTGCAAGGGACACACATAATCTCTTCTAAAATACCCTTCTATGATAATAAAAGAATTTGTTTTAATTAATTCAAGTAGACAAAATACTTTCTCAAAATGTTTTAAATGTATCATACCTATCCTAAACAGATTATCAACTTGCAAGGGACACACATAATCTCTTCTAAAATACCCTTCTATGATAATAAAAGAATTTGTTTTAATTAATTCAAGTAGACAAAATACTTTCTCAAAATGTTTTACATTTATCATACCTATCCTAAACAGATTATCAACTTGCAAGGGACACACATAATCTCTTCTAAAATACCCTTCTATGATAATAAAAGAATTTGTTTTAATTAATTCAAGTAGACAAAATACTTTCTCAAAATGTTTTACATTTATCATACCTATCCTAAACAGATTATCAACTTGCAAGGGACACACATAATCTCTTCTAAAATACCCTTCTATGATAATAAAAGAATTTGTTTTAATTAATTCAAGTAGACAAAATACTTTCTCAAAATGTTTTACATTTATCATACCTATCCTAAACAGATTATCAACTTGCAAGGGACACACATAATCTCTTCTAAAATACCCTTCTATGATAATAAAAGAATTTGTTTTAATTAATTCAAGTAGACAAAATACTTTCTCAAAATGTTTTACATTTATCATACCTATCCTAAACAGATTATCAACTTGCAAGGGACACACATAATCTCTTCTAAAATACCCTTCTATGATAATAAAAGAATTTGTTTTAATTAATTCAAGTAGACAAAATACTTTCTCAAAATGTTTTAAATGTATCATACCTATCCTAAACAGATTATCAACTTGCAAGGGACACACATAATCTCTTCTAAAATACCCTTCTATGATAATAAAAGAATTTGTTTTAATTAATTCAAGTAGACAAAATACTTTCTCAAAATGTTTTACATTTATCATACCTATCCTAAACAGATTATCAACTTGCAAGGGACACACATAATCTCTTCTAAAATACCCTTCTATGATAATAAAAGAATTTGTTTTAATTAATTCAAGTAGACAAAAATACTTTCTCAAAATGTTTTACATTTATCATACCTATCCTAAACAGATTATCAACTTGCAAGGGACACACATAATCTCTTCTAAAATACCCTTCTATGATAATAAAAGAATTTGTTTTAATTAATTCAAGTAGACAAAATACTTTCTCAAAATGTTTTACATTTATCATACCTATCCTAAACAGATTATCAACTTGCAAGGGACACACATAATCTCTTCTAAAATACCCTTCTATGATAATAAAAGAATTTGTTTTAATTAATTCAAGTAGACAAAATACTTTCTCAAAATGTTTTACATTTATCATACCTATCCTAAACAGATTATCAACTTGCAAGGGACACACATAATCTCTTCTAAAATACCCTTCTATGATAATAAAAGAATTTGTTTTAATTAATTCAAGTAGACAAAATACTTTCTCAAAATGTTTTACATTTATCATACCTATCCTAAACAGATTATCAACTTGCAAGGGACACACATAATCTCTTCTAAAATACCCTTCTATGATAATAAAAGAATTTGTTTTAATTAATTCAAGTAGACAAAATACTTTCTCAAAATGTTTTACATTTATCATACCTATCCTAAACAGATTATCAACTTGCAAGGGACACACATAATCTCTTCTAAAATACCCTTCTATGATAATAAAAGAATTTGTTTTAATTAATTCAAGTAGACAAAATACTTTCTCAAAATGTTTTAAATGTATCATACCTATCCTAAACAGATTATCAACTTGCAAGGGACACACATAATCTCTTCTAAAATACCCTTCTATGATAATAAAAGAATTTGTTTTAATTAATTCAAGTAGACAAAATACTTTCTCAAAATGTTTTAAATGTATCATACCTATCCTAAACAGATTATCAACTTGCAAGGGACACACATAATCTCTTCTAAAATACCCTTCTATGATAATAAAAGAATTTGTTTTAATTAATTCAAGTAGACAAAATACTTTCTCAAAATGTTTTAAATGTATCATACCTATCCTAAACAGATTATCAACTTGCAAGGGACACACATAATCTCTTCTAAAATACCCTTCTATGATAATAAAAGAATTTGTTTTAATTAATTCAAGTAGACAAAATACTTTCTCAAAATGTTTTACATTTATCATACCTATCCTAAACAGATTATCAACTTGCAAGGGACACACATAATCTCTTCTAAAATACCCTTCTATGATAATAAAAGAATTTGTTTTAATTAATTCAAGTAGACAAAATACTTTCTCAAAATGTTTTAAATGTATCATACCTATCCTAAACAGATTATCAACTTGCAAGGGACACACATAATCTCTTCTAAAATACCCTTCTATGATAATAAAAGAATTTGTTTTAATTAATTCAAGTAGACAAAATACTTTCTCAAAATGTTTTAAATGTATCATACCTATCCTAAACAGATTATCAACTTGCAAGGGACACACATAATCTCTTCTAAAATACCCTTCTATGATAATAAAAGAATTTGTTTTAATTAATTCAAGTAGACAAAATACTTTCTCAAAATGTTTTAAATGTATCATACCTATCCTAAACAGATTATCAACTTGCAAGGGACACACATAATCTCTTCTAAAAATACCCTTCTATGATAATAAAAGAATTTTTTAATTAATTCAAGTAGACAAAATACTTTCTCAAAATGTTTTAAATGTATCATACCTATCCTAAACAGATTATCAACTTGCAAGGGACACACATAATCTCTTCTAAAATACCCTTCTATGATAATAAAAGAATTTGTTTTAATTAATTCAAGTAGACAAAATACTTTCTCAAAATGTTTTAAATGTATCATACCTATCCTAAACAGATTATCAACTTGCAAGGGACACACATAATCTCTTCTAAAATACCCTTCTATGATAATAAAAGAATTTGTTTTAATTAATTCAAGTAGACAAAATACTTTCTCAAAATGTTTTAAATGTATCATACCTATCCTAAACAGATTATCAACTTGCAAGGGACACACATAATCTCTTCTAAAATACCCTTCTATGATAATAAAAGAATTTGTTTTAATTAATTCAAGTAGACAAAATACTTTCTCAAAATGTTTTAAATGTATCATACCTATCCTAAACAGATTATCAACTTGCAAGGGACACACATAATCTCTTCTAAAATACCCTTCTATGATCATAAAAGAATTTGTTTTAATTAATTCAAGTAGACAAAATACTTTCTCAAAATGTTTTAAATTTATCATACCTATCCTAAACAGATTATCAAGTTGCAAGGGACACACATAATCTCTTCTAAAATACCCTTCTATGATAATAAAAGAATTTGTTTTAATTAATTCAAGTAGACAAAATACTTTCTCAAAATGTTTTAAATTTATCATACCTATCCTAAACAGATTATCAAGTTGCAAGGGACACACATAATCTCTTCTAAAATACCCTTCTATGATAATAAAAGAATTTGTTTTAATTAATTCAAGTAGACAAAATACTTTCTCAAAATGTTTTAAATGTATCATACCTATCCTAAACAGATTATCAACTTGCAAGGGACACACATAATCTCTTCTAAAATACCCTTCTATGATCATAAAAGAATTTGTTTTAATTAATTCAAGTAGACAAAATACTTTCTCAAAATGTTTTAAATTTATCATACCTATCCTAAACAGATTATCAAGTTGAAAGGGACACCCAAAATCTCTTCTAAAATACCCTTCTATGATAATAAAAGAATTTTTTAATTAATTCAAGTAGACAAAATACTTCTCAAAATGTTTGAAATTTATCATACCTATCCTAAACTGATTATCAAGTTGCCAAGGACACACATAATCTCTTCTAAAATACCCTTCTATGATAATAAAAGAATTTGTTTTAATTAATTCAAGTAGACAAAATACTTTCTCAAAATGTTTTAAATTTATCATACCTATCCTAAACAGATTATCAAGTTGGAAGTGACACACAAAATCTCTTCTAAAATACCCTTCTATGATCATAAAAGTACTTTGGATATTTTCTATTTCTTCAATAGACACAGAGCGAAGATGGGTGCCACCTTTTCGTCGGGGAGAGAAGATTGGAGTTTATTGGCCGACGCTGCATGTGTTTCGAGTCTGTTAATTAGATCATCCTCAGGGTTTCTGTTGGTATGTTGGAAGGTGACAAAAAAAATCTGTCAAATGTACGTCTTTGCTGGCCAGCCCAACTTGCGTGGCCATGTGCTGGATTCCACAGGAGGACGTCACTTATGAATTCGTCTTGCTTCTCCCGGCTGAGTCCTGCGTGTCTGTTCCGTCGTACTCGGATGCTTGGGTGATATAGGGAAGTGGCAGTACAGCTGTTTTCTCGTGGGGTGTTGTCTTCCACGTTTTCGTTTATATATAGATATATATATATAATATATATATAGTCGTTAAAAGAATCTTTTACGACTAATTAATGCTCTAATATTCACAATATATTGAGCCCTATTGGATTACTACTACCCTATGTCACATAGAGTAACCCATAATATATATATATTATATATATATATATATATATATATATTATATAATATACAAGGAATGAGATAATATGAATATTTCAAAAATAAATATCAGTGTGAAATTAATTTGTTAATGTTGGCTATAATGAAATGGATCCCGGACATGCTGGCTATCCCTGATCGTTGACAATGGTTATAGATTTAAATAGATACTAAAAGACATCATAAATAAAACTGTCCCATTGAAACCATTTTCGGATGATGCCAAATCCGAAGAATCCAGGAATCAATTTTTCTTCTTCAGAATTCAATTTTCCAAGTGTGATGTATTCAGAGAATAAACATCGATGTGGTGTTGTTGTAATTGTGTAAGTGTCAGTTTTATGGAATCCGCTAAATTGAAAAGTTGATCTTATGACCCCCGCAGTCGATGGACTAAACAAGAGAAAGAATCAGGGAAGAGAAGGAAGGAAGGAAGGAAAGAAAAGAAAAGAAAGAAAGAAAGAAAAACGAGGAAAGGAATGAAAGAAGGAAAGAACAAGGCAAGCAAATAAAAAAAGGCAGAAAGATAAACGAAAAAAGATAAACAGGGAAATGAATAAATAAAGTAAGAAAGATAGAAAGAAAGAAAAGAAAGAAAGAAGAAAGAAAGAAAGCGAGGGAAGAAAGAAAGAAAGAAAGAAACAAGGCAAGCAATAAAAAAAAAAGGCAGAAAGATAAGAGAAAAAGATAACAGGGAAATGAATAAATAAAGTAAGAAAGATAGAAAGAAAGAAGAAAAGAAAGAAAAGAAAGAAAGAAAGAAAGAACGAGGGAAGGAAGAAAGAAAGAAAGACAAGGCAAGCAAATAAAAAAAAGGCAGAAAGATAAACGAAAAAGATACAGGGAAATGAATAAATAAAGTAAGAAAGATAGAAAGAAAGAAGAAAAAAAGAAAGAAAGAAATAAATAAAGAAAGAAAGAACGAGGAAGGAAAGAAAGAAAGAAAGAACAAGGCAAGCAAATAAAAAAAAGGCAGAAGAATAAACGAAAAAAGATAACAGGGAAATGAATAAATAAAGTAAGAAGATAGAAAGAAAGAAGAAAAGAAAAAGAAAGAAAGAAAGAAAAAAGAACGAGGGAAGGAAAGAAATAAAGAAAGAAAGAAACAAGGCAAGCAATAAAAAAAAAGGGCAGAAAGATAAACGAAAAAAGATACAGGGAAATGAATAAATAAAGTAAAGAAAAGATAGAAAGAAAGAAAAAAAGAAGAGAAGAAAGAAAGAAAAAAGAAATAATCAAAGGAGTAAAGAGAAAGAATGAGAGAAGCTAAGAAAGAAAGAAGAAACAAACAAACAAAAAAAACAAACGAGAAGGAAAAGAAAAAATCGAACAAACAAGAACGAGGGAAGCAAAGAAAAGAAAGAAAGAAAGAAAGAAAGAAAGAAAGAAGAAACGAATAAAACAAACAAAGACGTATGAAAGCAAAGAAAGAGATAAAGGAAACAGATAAAGAAATAAAAAAAAACGAAGGAAACAAAGAAGAAAGAAAAGAAAGAAAGAAAGAAAGAAAGAAAGAACTATTAAGCAAGTAACNGAGATTCTGTATTATAACTTGCAATTGAATATTCATTAATATCTTAGATATTTCATTTTTATATTGTCTAATTCTTTAATAGATGACTATTAGAGAGAGAGAAGATGGGTGCCGCCGTTTGAAGAGCCCTGTATATAACTTGCAATTGAAGTGTAATTAATCATAAAATTTGTGAATTTGACATTGAAATTTTTCAATTTGGTGATTTTTCTTTTTTACGTTTTTAATTTGAACTTTAGTGATTTTAACATTTTGAATATTTTCATGACTTTTGAATTGTTTTATTTTATAACTTATAACTTTATGAGTTAAGATTGTTGTTTTATTCCTAGATCAGCAGTCTCAGTGCGATCTATGGTGTTCGGGTATATCTATCAAAAGATGAATGAATTATTTGCAACAGAATACAGCAATATGTAAGAGAGGGTATAATTCCAGATTCTCGATACTGAAGCTGCGTTATTCTATTTACCGGTTGAAAGCGGGATTTGCAAAACATGAGTCAATTGTGATTGGGATGCAAAGGAAAGTTATAACTCTGACTTTGTGTGGTGGTAAAATCACTGTCTACACAACAGTGACGGAATAAAAGAAACGTCCTTACAAAATGAAGCAAATTAATATCGACTGCGTCTAAAGTTGTTTAGTATAGCTCGGGAGGTATACAGCAACATGAATCCGTATCATTTAGTTTTCAATAATTCAGGATTTCACCAACCTTTTTTAAAACGATTGATTTGCGATGACGAAGTAAAGAGCACTGACGCTTCCTGGCTCCTAAAATTAGGCGCGGGGCTGTTGCTGTGCTGGTATTGGGCTTTACTTACCATTCTGTTACAAAAAGCAAATCCCAAAAAGTAAGATCTATATACTTAAAGGAATTACGTGTATGTACGTGGCCGTCTTTATAACTCCAAAAAGAATTAGATTTATAAATCTCGCATACACCATAATATGCTTACAACTAAGAAACATCAAATTTAGTTATTGATTTACTGATTAAGTGATACGATTAATTAATTAAATAAAACTCAAATGATTGGCTGAAATTATCACAGTAATGGTTGTCCTGCTAATATCTAACTTTTTCGCGACTACTTTGTATATCAATAGAGTTCAAATGATACCCTTGACCTTCTAAAAAAGTAAGACATTATGCTTTTCTTCACTAAAAGCCACATTATACAGCGTATGTTTAAATACACTGATTCCATCTGGCAAAATTTGAATGATAATACGTTTCAAAAATTGTTTTGTAATCAATTATGAATTATTAAAAGAGTTTGGAGAACGAAAAAATTCAAACGCAGAGTAACTTTTAAGATGTAAATAAAAAAAATAGGAAAAACTAATACAGTAAAATAGGAAGAAAACTTAATAACAAAAACATTTTCACTCGATAATCTTTTTTTAAGCGAATATTTTCATATTTCTTCAAATAAAACCTTTCTACTTAAACTACAACTGTGACTGGTTACTTTCAGACTGGACTGCAACCTATGTTCTGATTTGTATCCATTATTTTCGTCAGCAAAAAACTTTCTACACTTAAAATCTACAACTTCTTGACTGGTCATTGCACTCGTCTACAATTTTTCTGATTGAATCCCTTTTATATCTCAGCAATAAACCTCTGTTTATAAGCTACAAGTTGCTTGATGGTCCTTTTCCACTGGACAAGAACCTTTTCTTGATGTATCTCCTTTATCTCTCTAGCAATAAACTTCTGTCTTAAAGTAGCAACTTGTGATAGCTTCCACTGGACTACAAACCTTTTCTGATGTAAGCCCTTGTATCTCTCAGCCATAAAACCTCGTTCTTAAATCTACAAAGTTGTTGACTGTCTTTCCATGGACTAGAAACTTTTCTGATTGTATCCCTTTTCTCTCAGCAATAAACCTCTGTCTTAATCTACTAACTTGTTGACTGTCCTTTCACTGGACTACAACTTTTCTGATTGTATCCATTTTATTCTCATCAATAAAACTTCACTTAAATCTACAAATTGTTGACTGGTCCTTTCCACTGGACACAACCTTTTCTGATTGTATCCCTTTTATCTCTCAGCAATAAAACCTTCTGCCTTAAATCTACAAACTTGTTGACTGGTCCTTTCCACTGGACTACAACCTTTCTGATTGTATCCCTTTTATTCTCAGCAATAAAACCTTCTGTCTTAAATCTACAAAGTTGTGACTGTCCTTTCCACTGGACAAGAACCTTTCTGATGTATCCCTTTATATCTCTCAGCAATAAAACCTTCTTCTTAAATCTACAAACTTGTTGACTGGTCCTTCCACTGGACTAAACCCTTTTCTGATTGTTCCCTTTTATCTCTCAGCAATAAAACCTTCTGTCTTAAATCTACAAACTGTTGACTGGTCCTTTCCACTGGACTACAACCTTTCTGATGTATCCTTTTATCTCTCAGCAATAAAACCTTCTGTCTTAATCTACAAACTTGTTGACTGGCCCTTCACTGGACTAAACTTTTCTGATTGTATCCCTTTTATCTCTCAGCAATAAAACCTTCTGTCTTAAATCTACAAACTTGTTGACTGGTCCTTTCCACTGGACTACAACCTTTCTGATTGTTCCCTTTTATCTTCTCAGCAATAAACCTCTCTTAAATCTACAAACTTGTTGACTGGTCCTTTCCACTGGACTACAACCTTTCTGATTGTATCCCTTTTATCTCTCAGCAATAAAACCTTCTGTCTTAAATCTACAAACTTGTTGACTGGTCCTTTCCACTGGACTACAACCTTTTCTGATTGTATCCCTTTTATTCTCAGCCAATTAAACCTTGCTCTAAATCTACAAACTTGTTGACTGGTCCTTTCCACTGGACTACAACCTTTCTGATTGTATCCCTTTTATCTCTCAGCAATAAAACCTTCTGTCTTAAATCTACAAACTTGTTGACTGGTCCTTCCACTGGACTACAACCTTTCTGATTGTATCCCTTTTATCTCTCAGCAATAAAAACCTCGTCTTAAATCTACAAACTTGTTGACTGGTCCTTTCCACTGGACTACAACTTTTCTGATTGTATCCCTTTTATCTCTCAGCAATAAAACCTTCTGTCTTAATCTACAAACTTGTTGACTGGTCCTTCCACTGGACACAACCTTTTCTGATTGTATCCCTTTATCTCTCAGCAATAAAACTTCTGTCTTAAATCTACAAATTGTTGATGGTCCTTTCCACTGGACTACACCTTTCTGAT
This sequence comes from Doryteuthis pealeii, assembly GCA_023376005.1. Classification (NCBI taxonomy): domain Eukaryota; kingdom Metazoa; phylum Mollusca; class Cephalopoda; order Myopsida; family Loliginidae; genus Doryteuthis; species Doryteuthis pealeii. Next base: position 29,480,704 of record CM042178.1, on the reverse strand, counting down.
TGTATCCCTTTTATCTCTCAGCAATAAACCTTCTGTCTTAAATCTACAAACTTGTTGACTGTCCTTTCCACTGGACTACAACTTTCTGATTTATCCCTTTTATCTCTCAGCAATAAAACCTTCTGTCTAAATCTACAAACTTGTTGACTGGTCCTTTCCACTGGACTAACAACCTTTTGATTGTATCCCTTTTATCTCTCAGAATAAAACCTTCTTCTTAAATCTACAAATGTTGACTGGTCCTTTCCACTGGACTACAACCTTTCTGATTGTATCCCTTTTATCTCTCAGCAATAAAACCTTCTGTCTTAAATCTACAAACTGTTGACTGGTCCTTTCACTGACACAAAACTTTTTTGATTGTATCCCTTTATCTCTCAGCAATAAAACCTTCTGTCTTAAATCTACAAACTTGTTGAGGTCCTTCCACTGGACAAAGAACCTTTCTGATTGTATCCCTTTATCTCTCAGCAATAAAATTCTTCTCTTAAATCTACAAACTTTGACTGGTCCTTTCCATGACTACAACCTTTCTGATTGTATCCCTTTTATCTCTCAGCAATAAACCTTCTGTCTTAATCTACAAACTTGTTGACTGTTCCTTCCACTGGACTACAACCTTTTCTGATTGTATCCCTTTTATCTCTCAGCAATAAAACCTTCTGTTTAAATCTACAAACTTGTGACTGGTCTTTCACTGGACTACAACTTTTTCTGATTGTATCCCTTTTATCTCTCAGCAATAAAACCTTCTGTCTTAAATCTAACAATTGTTGACTGGTCCTTTCCACTGGACTACACCTTTCTGATTGTATCCCTTTTATCTCTCAGCAATAAAAACCTTCTGTCTTAAATCTACAAATTGTTGACTGGTCCTTTCCACTGGACTACAACCTTTTCTGATTGTATCCCTTTTATCTCTCAGCAATAAACCTTCTGTCTTAAATCTACAAACTTGTTGACTGGTCCTTCCACTGGACAAAACCTTTTCTGATTGTATCCCTTTTATTCTCAAGCAATAAAACTTCTGTACTTTAAATCTACAAACTTGTGACTGTCCTTTCCACTGGACTACAACCTTTTCTGATTGTATCCCTTTTATCTCTCAGCAATAAAACCTTCTGTAAATCTACAAACTTGTTGACTGTCCTTCCACTGGACTACAACCTTTTTGATTGTATCCCTTTATCTCTCAGCAATAAAACCTTCTCTCTAAATCTACAAACTTGTGATGGTCCTTTCCACTGACTACAACTTTTTTATTGTATCCCTTTATTCTCTCAGCAATAAAAAACCTTCTGTCTAAATCTACAAACTTGTTGACTGGTCCTTTCCACTGGACTAAAACCTTTTCTGATTGTATCCCTTTTTCTCTCAGCAAATAAAACCTTCTGTCTTAATCTACAAAGTTGTTGACTGTCCTTTCCACTGGACTACAACCTTTTCTGATTGTATCCCTTTATCTCTCAGCAATAAAACCTTCTGTCTTAATCTACAAACTTGTTGACTGGTCCTTTCCACTGGACTACAACCTTTTCTGATTGTATCCCTTTATTCTCTCAGCAATAAAACCTTCTGTTCTTAAATCTACAAACTTGTTGACTGGTCTTTCACTGGACTACAACCTTTTCGATTGTATCCTTTATCTCTCAGCAATAAACCTTCTTTAAATCTACAAATGTTGACTGTCCTTTCCACTGACTACAACCTTTTCTGATTGTATCCCTTTATCTCTCAGCAATAAAACCTTCTGTCTTAAATCTACAAACTTGTTGACTGGTCCTTTCCACTGGACTACAACCTTTTCTGATTGTATCCCTTTTATCTCTCAGCAATAAAACTTCTGTCTTAAATCTACAAATTGTTGACTGTCCTTTCCACTGGACTACAACCTTTTCTGATTGTATCCCTTTATCTCTCAGCAATAAAACTTCTGTCTTAAATCTACAAACTTGTTGACTGGTCCTTTCCACTGGACTACAACCTTTTCTGATTGTATCCCTTTTATCTCTCAGCAATAAAACCTTCTGTCTAAATCTACAAATTGTTGGACTAGTCTTTCACTGGATACAACCTTTTTGATTGTTCCCTTTTATCTCTCAGCAATAAAACTTCTGTCTAAATCTACAAACTTGTTGACTGGTCCTTTCCACTGGCTACACAACCTTTTCTGATTGTATCCCTTTTATCTCTCAGCAATAAACCTTCTGTCTAAACTCTACAATTGTTGACTGGTCCTTTCACTGGAACAACCTTTTCTATTGTATCCCTTTATCTTCAGCAATAAAACACTCTCTTTAATCTACAAACTTTGTTGACTGGTCCTTTCCACTGGACTACAACCTTTTCTGATTGTATCCCTTTTATCTCTCAGCAATAAACCTTCTAGTCTTAAATTACAAACTTGTTGACTGGTCCTTTCCACTGGACAAACCTTTTCGATTGTATCCCTTTTATCTCTCAGCAATAAAACCTTCTGTCTTAATCTACAAACTGTTGACTGTCCTTTCCACTGGACTACAACCTTTTTGATTGATCCCTTTATCTCTCAGCAATAAAACCTTTCTCTAAATCTACAAACTTGTGACTGGTCCTTTCCACTGGACTACAACCTTTTCTGATTGTATCCTTTTTATCTCTCAGCAATAAAACCTTCTGTCTTAAATCTACAAAACTTGTTGACTGGTCCTTTCACTGGACTACAACTTTTCTGATTGTATCCCTTTTATCTCAGCAATAAAACCTTCTGTCTAAATCTACAAACTTGTTGACTGGTCCTTTCCACTGGACTACAACCTTTTCTGATTGTATCCCTTTATCTCTCAGCAATAAAACTTCTGTCTTAAATCTACAAACTTGTTGACTGGTCCTTTCCACTGGACTACAACTTTTCTGATTGTATCCCTTTATCTCTCAGCAATAAAACCTTTCTGTCTTAAATCTACAAATGTGTTGATGGTCCTTTCCACGACTACAACCTTTCTGATTGTATCCCTTTTATCTCTCAGCAATAAAACTTCTGTCTTAAATCTACAAACTTGTTGACTGGTCCTTTCCACTGGACTAAACCTTTTCTGATTTGTATCCCTTTTATCTCTCAGCAATAAAACCTTCTGTCTTAAATCTACAAACTTGTCTGGTCCTTTCCACTGACTACACTTTTCTGATTGTATCCCTTTATCTCTCAGCAATAAAACCTTCTGTCTTAAATCTACAAACTTGTTGACTGGTCCTTTCCACTGGACTACCAACCTTTTTATTGTATCCCTTTTACTCTCAGCAATAAAACCTTCTGTCTTAAATCTACAAAACTTGTTGACTGGTCCTTTCACTGGACTACACCTTTTCTGATTGTATCCCTTTTATCTCTCAGCAATAAAACCTTCTGTCTTAAATCTACAAACTTGTTGACTGGTCCTTTCCACTGGACTACAACCTTTTCTGATTGTATCCCTTTATCTCTCAGAATAAACCTTCTGTCTTAAATCTTACAAACTTGTTGACGTGGTTCCACTCGACTACAACCTTTCTGATTGTATCCCTTTTATCTCTCAGCAATAAAACCTTCTGTCTTAAATCTACAAACTTGTTGACTGGTCCTTTCACTGGAACTACAACCTTTCTGATTGTATCCCTTTATCTCTCAGCAATAAACCTTCTGTCTTAAATCTACAAACTTGTTGACTGGTCCTTCCACTGGACTACAACCTTTTCTATTGTATCCCTTTTATCTCTCAGCAATAAAACCTTCTGTCTTAAATCTACAAATTTGTTGACTGGTCCTTTCCACTGACTACAACCTTTTCTGATTGTATCCCTTTATCTCTCAGCAATAAAACCTTCTTCTTAAATCTACAAACTGTGACGTCCTTTCCACTGGACTACAACTTTTATCTGATTTCCCTTTATCTCTCAGCAATAAAACCTTCTGTCTAAATCTACAAACTTGTTGACTGGTCCTTTCACTGGACTACAACCTTTTCTGATGTATCCCTTTTATCCTCAGCAATAAAACTTCTGTCTTAAATCTACAAACGTTGTTCTGCGTCCTTTCCACTGCGACTACAACCTTTTCTGATTGTATCCCTTTTATCTCTCAGCAATAAAACCTTCTGTCTTAAATCTACAACTTGTTGACTGGTCCTTTCCACTGGACTACAACCTTTTCTGATTGTATCCCTTTTATCCTCAGCAATAAAACCTTATTCTTAAATCTACAAACTTGTTGACTGTCCTTTTCCACTGGACTACAACCTTTTCTGATTGTATCCCTTTTATCTCTCAGCAATAAAACCTCTGTCTTAAATCTACAAACTTGTTGACTCGTCCTTTCCACTGGACTACAACCTTTCTTGATTGTATCCCTTTTATCTCTCAGCAATAAAACCTTCTGTCTTAAATCTACAAATTGGTTGACTGGTCCTTTCCACTGGACTACAACCTTTTCTGATTGTATCCCTTTATCTCTCAGCAATAAAACCTTCTGTCTTAATCTACAAACTTGTTGACTGGTCCTTCCACTGGACTACAACCTTTTTTGATTGTATCCTTTTATCTTCAGCAATAAAAACCTTCTGTCTTAAATCTACAAACTTGTTGACTGGTCCTTCCACTGGACTACAACCTTTTCTGATTGTATCCTTTTATCTCTCAGCAATAAAACTTCTGTCTTAAATCTACAAACTTGTTGACTGCTTTCACTGGACTACAACCTTTCTCTGATTGTATCCCTTTATCTCTCAGCAAATAAAACCTTCTGTCTTAAATCTACAAACTTGTTGACTGGTCCTTTCCACTGGACTACAACCTTTTCTGATTGTATCCCTTTTATCTCTCAGCAATAAAACTTCTGTCTTAAATCTACAAACTTGTTGAGGTCCTTCCACTGAATACAACCTTTTCTGTATTGATCCCTTTTATCTCTCAGCAATAAAACCTTCGTCTTAAATCTACAAACTTGTTTGACTGGTCCTTCCACTGGACTACAACCTTTCTGATTGTATCCCTTTTATCTCTCAGCAATAAAACCTTCTGTCTTAAATCTACAAACTTGTTGACTGTCCTTTCCTGACGACAACCTTTTCTGATTGTATCCCTTTTATCTCTCAGCAATAAAACCTTCTGTCTTAATCTACAAACTTGTTGACTGGTCCTTTCCACTGGACTACACCTTTCTGATTGTATCCCTTTTATCTCTCAGCAATAAAACCTTCTACATAATCTACAAACTTGTTGACTGGTCCTTTCCACTGGACTACAATCTTTTCTGATTGTATCCCTTTTATCTCTCAGCAATAAAACCTTCTGTCTTAAATCTACAAACTTGTTGACTGGTCTTTCCACTGACTACAACCTTTTCTGATTGTATTCCTTTTATCTCTCAGCAATAAAACCTTCTTCTTAATCTACAAATTGTTGACTGTCCTTTCCACTGGACTAACCTTTTCTGATTGTATCCTTTTATCTCTCAGCAATAAAACCTTCTGTCTTAAATCTACAACTTGTTGACTGTCCTTTCCACTGGACTAAAACCTTTTCTGATTGTATCCCTTTATCTCTCAGCAATAAAACCTTTTTCTTAAATCTACAAAGTTGTTGACTGGTCCTTTCCACTGACTACACCTTTTCTGATTGTATCCCTTTTATCTCTCAGCAATAAACCTTTGTCTTAATCTACAAACTTGTTGACTGTCCTTTCCACTGGACTACAACCTTTTCTGATTGTATCCCTTTTATCTCTCAGCAATAAAACTTCTGTCTTAAATCTACAAACTTGGATTGGTCCTTTCCACTGGACAACACCTTTTCTGATTGTATCCCTTTTATCTCTCAGCAATAAACCTTCTGTCTTAAATCTACAAAGTTGATTGACTGTCCTTTCCACTCGACTACACCTTTTCTGATTGTATCCCTTTTTATCTCTCAGCAATAAAACCTTCTGTCTATCCTCAGAGAGAGATAAATGAACAGAAAGAAAGAAGAAAAGAGAAAGAAAGAAGAAAGAAGAAAGAAAGAAAGAAAGTCACGGAAGCAAATACAGAGAGAAGACAAGTAAAAAAAGACCGAAAAACCAGCAAGCAATGAATGAATAAATAAAGGACAGGGAAATAGATAAATAAATGAATCAATAGACACCAGGAATAAATGAATGAAAGAAAAAAAGAATAAGACAAGAAAAGAAAGAAAGGACAAATACAACAAAGAAGGAAAAACAGAAGCCAATTACAGAAAGAAAGAAAGAATGAAAGAAAGAAAGAAAGAAAGAAAGAAAGGAGGTACGAAGAAAAGGAAGCAAATAAAGAAATAAAGAAAAACGAAGGAAAAAAACGAAAACAAAGAAAGAAAGAAGGAACCAAGAAAGCAAATACAGAAAGAAAGAACAAGCTAAGCAAAGAAAGAAAGAAAGAAAGAAAGAAAGAAAGAAAGAATGAAAGAAACAAAGATATGAATGAATAAAAAAAAGAAAGAAAGAAGAAAAGAAGAAAGAAAGAACAAGCAATGAAGGAAAGAAAGAAAGAAGAAGGGTCCTTAGAAGCAAATATAGAAGAAAGAACAAGCTAAGCAGAGAAAGAAAGAAAGAAAAAAAAGAAGAAAGAAGGGTCCTTAGAAGCAAATATAGAAAGAAAGAACAAGCTAAGCAAAGAAAGAAAGAAAGAAAGAAAGAAAGAAGAAATGAATGAAGAAGAAGACAGGAATAAATGAAAATGAAAGAAAAATAAAGAAGAAAGAACAAGCAAAGTAAAAAAATAAAGGAACACCAGGAATAAATGAATGAATAAAAGAAAGGAAGAAAGAAAGAACAAACAATGAATGAAAGAAAGAAATTAAGGACCAAGAAAGCAAATACAGAAAGATAGAAAGAAAGAAAGAAAGAAATGAATGAATAAAATAAAGGGGAAAGAAAGAACAAGCAATGAATGAAAGAAAGAGAGACCAAGAAAGCAAAGGAAGAAAGAAAGAACAAGCTAAGCAAAGAAAGAAAGAAAGAAAGAATGAAAGAAAGAAAGAAATCAATGAATAAAAGAAAGAGAGAAAGAAAGAACAAGCAAAGAATGAAAGAAAGAGAGACCAAGAAAGCAAAGGAAGAAAGAAAGAATGAAAGAAAGAAAGAAATCAATGAATAAAAGAAGGGAGAAAAAAAAAACAAACAAGAATTAAAGAAAGAGAGACCAAGAAGCAAATACAGAAAGAAAGAACAAGCTAAGCAAAGAAAGAATGAAAGAATGAAAGAAAGAAAGAAATGAATGAAGAAAAGAAAGGGAGAAAGAAAGAACAAGCAATGAATGAAAGAAAGAAATTAAGGACCAAGAAAGCAAATACAGAAAGATAGAAAGAAAGAAAGAAAGAAATCAATGAATAAAATAAAGGGGGAAAGAAAGAACAAGCAATGAATGAAAGAATGAAGAGAACAAGAAAGCAAATACAGAAACAAAGAACAAGCTAAGCAAAGAAAGAAAGAAAGAATGAAAGAAAGAAAGAAAGAAATGAATAAAAGAAAGGGAGAAAGAAAGAACAAGCAATGAATGAAAGAAAGAGAGACCAAGAAAGCAAAGGAAGAAAGAAAGAACAAGCTAAGCAAAGAAAGAATGAAAGAATGAAAGAAAGAAAGAAATGAATGAATAAAAGAAAGGGAGAAAGAAAGAACAAAGAATGAAAGAAAGAGAGACCAAGAAAACAAATACAGAAAGAAAGAACATGCTAAGCAAAGAAAGAAAGAAAGAAAGAAAGAAAGAAATGAATAAATAAAAGAAAGAAATGAATAAAGAAAAGAAAGGAAGAAAGAAGGAACAAGCAATGAATGAAAGAAAGAAAGAAGAGGCCAAGACAGCAAAATACAGAAGAAAGAACAAGCTAAGCAAAGAAAGAAAGAAAGAAGAAAAGAAAAGAAATGTATGAATAAAGAAAGAAGAAGAAGGAACAAGCAATGAATGAAAGAAAGAAAGAAGAGGCCAAGACAGCAAATACAGAAAGAAAGAACAAGCTAAGCAAAGAAAGAAAGAAAGAAAGAAAAGAAAGAAATGTATGAATAAAAGAAAGGAAGAAAGAAGGAACAAGCAATGAATGAAAGAAAGAAAGAAGAGACCAAGAAAGCAAATACAGAAAGAAAGAACAAGCTAAGCAAAGAAAGAAAGAAAGAAAGAAAGAAAGAAAGAAAGAAAGAAAAGAAAGAAATGAATGAATAAAAGAAAGGAAGAAAGAAGGAACAAGCAATGAATAAATGAAAGAAAGAAAGGACAAAGAAAGCAAAGGAAGAAAGAAACAGGGTAGCGAAGAACAAGTAGTTTAATAAAAAATAAAATAATTCCAAATAAAATAGAGCCCATAATATTAATGATAAAAAATAATTCGGATATAGAGCACTCCTTATCTTTTTGTTTTTAAATAAAGGCGTCTAAATTTGCACTTTCCACTTCAGCATCAAAAGGGGAAATAATCCATTCAGGAATTTTCCATGTTTAGAAGATCCTTGAATCAAACTTTTAAATCTTTTTTTGCAAATTCTTAATGTGGTTTAAATAAACAAGTTCTTATAAAAAAACAACAACACATTCTGATTAGAAAATAAAGGACAAATTTGCATCACACCCTATGTGAATGTTTATTCAACCGCATATATTCAATTTAACCTGAGCAAAACCGGTCCCTATATATATATATACTAGCAAATATATGCACCCTCCGTAGGGTGCAAGTATTTAAGTTTTAATATAATAAAATACCATATTAAATTAGAAAGGCTAATGAAACTGAATAAGAATAAAAAAGATTTGGAACAGAGGGGGTATGATTGAAAAATAGAACAACTTTGAAACTAACTCTTCCATCATTTTCCGTTACTCCCGTCTTTCATTGGTAAATTTTCCTAATTTAACTATTTAGTTAAAATAGGAAGTAAAGAATAACATTACAGTTATTTCTTCTTGTTCAAGGATTTCTTTTAAGATTTATCCCCGAGATTTTTGCTCATATCCATTAAGATAAAACTAAACAATTATAAATCAATAATACTAAGCATATATTTATTAAAATCAAATTTTTAAGATCAATATGCAAATTAGCCTTCCCATTCACACTGTAAACTGCTATTTTGTTGTATATATAAATATAATTGCATGTTATTAGTATGTAGATATTGTCAACAGTATTAATAATGTAAAACGATTTTATTAATAATTGAGGTTTAAATAAAAATAAAATCACGGAGAATGTGATGTAAATAACAAAGGGAATTGTGACTTGTATAGTAATATAGTTTCGGTTACAGACAAACAAACCCACAATCTCCATTATAATAAGATATATATATATATATATATTGATGAGACTTAATAAAGATAAAACAGTCTGTACGATGTTCCACACACCGGGCGGTCCTTTGCCGAGATTCACTTGTCATGATTATTTTCTGTAATTATCGAATTTTATGCGATACATGCATTGTAATTGCCTTCAAGCAAGAATATAAATAATAATATATACTGTATTCAACAATGCTTCTAAAAAGCAAACATCCAAAAACCTTATTTCCTTCGCCGGAGAGCATAGGCCTGTGGTTTGTTATTGTTCACTCAACGTCCCCATGCCTATTATATTAGATGCGTACTATTATCATTGACAGGTTAATTTAGCAGGGATTGTCCGTTGTGTATCGTGGCCGAAGCAGTATGGTCTCTGACTATGCCTGCTGAAGTCCCGGTTTCGATTTCTGTCGGAGGGAATTCGTTAGTATACATCGCTGATGAGACTTAATAAAATCGAGACAGTCTGTACGATGTTCTACACACCGGGCGATCCTATGCCGAGATTCACTTGTCATGATTATTTTCTATAATTATCGAATTTTATGCGATATATGCATTGTAATTGCCTTCAAGCAAACATCAGGGCCAGTTGAGCTCAGTCGGTAGAGCGTTCGGCTAGGAATCCCAAGGTTTCTGGTTCGATAATGGTCCTCGCCAACTCAGCGTATGAGTAGCACAGGGATCTGTGCAGTAAGGTGAGGAGCTGATGGTAGGGATGGCGCCCCACCCCAGATGCTGAAATAATCTCCTTGGTCTAGCGCTATTGAAAAGGGGATAGACTCCCTCGCTGATTGACTGATACCGACATTAGGCCACCCCGATGACTTTACTTACTTACTTTTATATATGTTTAAATTAAAAAAAAATTTTTTTAATTTTAAAATTTTAATTTAAATTTCTAATTTATTTTTTTATTTATTCTTAATTTATTAGGCCTATCAATTTTAATAGTAATTCAAAATCAACAAGATTATAATACTACCCTACATATATTCGCCTTATTTTAGCTTCAATTAAAATATATCTTATTATAATGGAGATTGTGTG
>CM042178.1:29455355-29462855 GCA_023376005.1 Doryteuthis pealeii | reverse complement strand
AGAAAAGAAAAGAAAAAGGAAAAAAGAAAGGAAGGAAGGAAGGAAGGAAAAAAGAAAGAAAAGAAAAAGAAAGAAGGGAAAGAGAAAATAAAACCGAATGGACCTGATGACAGATAAATAAAGAAAAGAATGAAAGGTAGGAAAGACAGATGAAGAAATAAAGTAAAAGAAAAGAAAAATAAATAAATAAATAAATAGAGAGAAAGAGAAGAAAGAAAAGAAAGAAAGAAGAGAGAAAGAAAGTAAGAAAGAGGAAAGAAAGAGAGATAGAGAGAGAGAAGAGAGAGAGAAAGAAAGAGAGAGAGAAAGAAGAAAGAAAGAAGAAAAATATTAAGAAAGAAAGAAAAAGAGAAAGAAAGTAAGAAAGAAGAAAGAGAGAGAAAGAGAGAAAGAAGAAGAGAGAGAGAAAGAAGAAAGTAAGAAGAAGGAAGAGAGAGATAGAGAGAGGGAGAGAGAGAAAGAAAGAGAGAGAGAGAGAAAGAAAGAAGGAGAAGAGAAACATTACAATGGAATTGGCGTGAGTGGTATGGAAAAAACCACTATATCATAATGATACTAGAAAACACCTAAACTATCGTGATTGCGCGTCAAGGCTTCCATAGTGGCATGCATCCAATCAGCGCTATTCTACTTTCACTTTTATTTCTTCAAAGAACCGAACAATAATTGTATTCAATATGATAGCAGCAAAGATGGCGGCAAAGATGGAAGCAAAAATGGCAGATGTGGATCTGAGTAAAACGGCAAATGCATATCACCACCAATGGCATGGGCTAATAAAAACCTCAGATGATCGACTTTAAAAAAAAGATGATTTTCGTTAGCACCCGTAAATTATTACCATACATCTGGATGAACTTTATTATTATTATTATTATTATTATTATTATTAGTAGTAGTAGTAGTAGTAGCAAATATATGCAAGTATTTAAGTTTTAATATAATAAAATATCATATAAAATTAGAAAGGCTAATGAAACTGAATAAGAATGCAGAAAAAAATTGGAACAGAGGGGGTATGATTGAAAAATAGAACAACTTGGAAACTAACTCTTCCATCATTTTCCATTCATTCCCGTCTTTCATTGGTAAATTTTCTTAATTTAACTATTTAGTTAAAATAGGAAGTAAAGAATAAAATAACAGTTATTTCTTCTTATTAATGAATTTATTTTAAGATTTATCTCCGAGATTTTTGCTCATATTCATTGAGATAAAATCAAATAATTAGAAATCAACAATACTAAGCACATATTTATTAAAATCAAAATTTAAAAATCAATATGCAAATTAGGCTTGCCGTTCACACTGTAAATCGCTAATTGTTGTACATATAAATACAATTGCATGTTATTAGCATGTTATTAATTTTATTTAATTTTATTTATAATTGAGGCTTAAATAAAAATGATTAATGGAGAATGTGATGTATAATAACTAAATGGATAGTGACTTAAGTAGTGATATAGTTTCGGTTACAGACAAACAAACACATAATCTCCATTATAATAAGATTATTATTATTTACTCCTTTTGAGTTTTCACATCAGCATTAGCTGATGGTCTTTCACTGGAGTCTGAATGACAGCAAGTCTCCTCAGGTCTCCAGGACTCTTCTGAGTATTCAGGCAGATTGCAGCAGTGCAGTGTTCTGAATGGTTTCAATCCTTCCTCTGATTTCCAAACATTCCAGACCCTTTTCCAATCCTTTTGGAACCGTTCCAAGTGCACCAACTACAATTGGTATCACCTTCACTTTCATATTCCATAATTTTTAGTTCCCTGGCAAGGTCCAGATATTTGTCTATTTTTTATAGTTATAGAAGTTATAGAAGCGAAGAAAAAGAAATTAAAAGAAGAACAGGGATTAAAAGCGAAGAAGGAATTAGAAGAAGGAGTTATTGGTAGAAGAAGCGGGAGAGGATTTAGAAGAAGAAGAGAAAGAAGAAGAAAGAAGAAAAAGAAGAAGAAGAAGAAGAGAAAGAAGAAGAAGAAGAAGAAAGAGAAGAAGAAGAAGAAGAAAGAAGAAGAAGAAGAAGAAGAAGAGAAGAAGAAGAAGAAAGAAGAAGAAGAGAAGAAGAAGAAAAGAAGAAGAAGAAGAAGAAGAAGAATAGGGAAGAAGAAGAAGAAGAAGAAGAGAATATATATATATATATATATATATATATATATATATATATATATATATATATATATATATAACCCAATGTTAACACTGGTTTACAGAAAAAGTAAGTTTTCCCCCTAGAAAATTTAAACTTTTTTTTTTTAACAATAACGTGGCGTTGATTAACCCCCCAACCACGCAAGCAAAAAAAAAAAAAAAAAAAAAAAAAAAGTAGAAAATTTCATTTTTTTTCCATCACGTCTGGATGTCTTGATAAAGCTAAGATATATTGAAAAAAAAAGAACTGCTATTTATACCGCAGAGAATATAACCTTTTTCACCAAGCTGAGATTATTTGTCGGAATTATTTTTTTAGATGAGACTTTCAGTGTATTATTTTGATTTTTCAAAACAATATACTGTACACTAACTGGGCATAATTGGTATTACTCCCATCAATTATGCAACATTTATTATAATAGATGTTTGTAGAAATGTTGCATAGTTTGTGAGTAGCCTACGAATTATGTCTGTAAGTGTAGTTAGATTTGGAATTAAAATTCATTGAAATTCAAAATCGGAGCGGGGTCATATTATTGAAAGGTAATTGCCTTTAGTTGACCGCCTGATTAAATACGCAAGCTGAGATTTTTCCAAGAATCCTGTTAATTAGATTAAGGCTTATATATATATATATATATATATATATATATATAATATATAATGAGTAAGAAAAGGTGGAATGAAAACATCACACAATGCTGTTAAAGAAGAAAACAATTTATAATATAATCATAGCTGATACTGATCAATATTTCGATTTTACAAAAATCATCATCAGAGCTCAGTCACTCCCGTAGTTGTTTAGGTCGGAGAGGAAAGTCAAAATGAGTTTACAAAACAAAAAACCTTAATACTGCAAAAAACGAAAGACGTTACAATATTCACCAACGTGGGCATTTCGCGCCATATATATGTCGGTCATGTCTCATGTATAGTTGACAAAAGATATACATGAGACATGCCCGACATATATATGGCGCGAAATGCCCACATTGGTGAATATTGTAACGTCTTTCGTTTTTTGCAGCACCCGACTTCCGCTTGCGGTCAACACCCGACTTCCGCTTGCCACTCAATTCTAACATTCGGGGTCACGCTACGGTCAAACCATCGTTCATCTTGTTTTGGGTCATCACTATTTTCCTTAAACCTTCACTATTTCTTCCTCCTCCTTCCATTAGTAATCCTAGCTCACAAAAATCAGGAATATACCCATCTTGCAACACATTGAGTGAGCAGTAACGATTGAGCTCCGAAACTACGATTGGATTCATAGGTAATTGAAATAATAGATAAAAAAAATAAAACACCTGAAACAGAACCCGAGGTTACAGTGGTCTGAACGTTGTTTTAATAATCATTTACTAAGCTTAGCTTAGATGTAGCACAAGGCCAGTAGTATTGAGCACCCAATGAGAATCGAATTCACTAACAATGGTTTGTGAATCTACCTTGTTAACCATTACACCACGTGAGGTGCACAAACGTCGAGTTTATACACAATAAAGATGAGGATATTTATTCAAGAGCCTTGAATTGTACCTTATTTTAGCGTTACTTAATCTTGAAAAAAATATATACACAATAAAGATGAGGATAAGCGTATTTATATATTTATCATATCTCCGTATGAATAGGGTGTGACACAGGAAATCGATTTCCTTGACAAAGCTTAATAGGTTTGAATTCAGAGTTTTCCTTCTCCTAGGCGTGTTGTCTAACCAGGTCCAAGAAACCAGTCTGCCCTACTAGTTTATCCATAGCTGGAGGGAGGGTAGTTTGATGCATACCTTTCCCAAGGGTATGAGCAGTTTGTGAAATGTAAACAACCTCGTGCAGTATTTGAATTCGGATCAACAAGTCTCCATATCTATATATATATATATATATATATATATATATTTACCAACCCCTCCGCACGAGTAGGATGTGACACAAGGTCAATTTCTTAAGCGGAGTTCGACAGTTTGAATTCAGAGTTTTCCTTCTACTAGACTGGTTACCTAGCCAAGGTTAAAGAGCCCAGTCTGTCCTACTATTTACCCAAAGCTGGAGAGAGAGAGAGAGAGAGAGAGAGAGAGAAGAGAGAGAGAGAGAGAGAGGAGAGAGAGAGAGTAGTTGTATGCATACCATTCAGAAGAGTATTAGCGCTATGTGAAATGCAAGCAGCCTCGTCCAGGATTTGAACTCTGGTCGACGAAATACAACTGTGTGGTTTAGACAAATTTATATTTTGCTAATGCGTCCGAAAACAAATCCGGAGCCGGAGTCCCTAAGGTGGAGTAACGCTGAACTTCAGTGCTACACAGCAACCCTTGCGACACTGGCATTGCCAAACTGAACTGGCTTCTTACCGTTCCTTTGGACCGCAGAAAATCTATTATCATGTTTGTCACACGTTGTATGGTTTTTAGAGGCCGGTATATGTTATATTCTCTAATGAAATCTAAGACTTGGTGTGTTTTTAATTCTTGTTACATTTTTTATGATCGATAAAGGATGTAATAAGAATTCTTAGAAGAAATTTATGATTCGCTGCGATTTTTACATTTGTCTGGATTTTATAGCAATTTTCTGAAAGATAAGGTATCCTGTGATTTTCATGTTTTTCCCATGTTGTACGGTTGAGAAAGGATGTTCTAAGAAATTTTTAGAAGACAGTTGAAATTGTTGAATTATTATGATATAAGGCATGGGGCAAATGGTCACTCCTAAATATAGACTCGTTGACTACCACGTGACCACCGAAGGCATTTCTATTGTCCAATCACTGGCACTGCTGCTGCTGCTTCTGCTGTATTAATTGAGACAACATTCTGAGCTTATGTCATTGATACTTGGATTATCTTGGACGACGGACTTACAAAGAATACCTCAACACCGGATTCTTATTGGCTTGCTTACTTACTTATTACATCTGGAACTAAGGATGCCGACCAGATATTTAACAGAAATTTGCTGTGATTTTCATATTTGTCACATATATGACTTATAGAAGATTTTATACCAATTTTCAGAGGAAAGCTAACATCTTCTGTTATTTCCCTGTTTATCACATGTTGTGTGGTTTTTAGATGACATTATAAGAATCTGGTGAAGAAAGACAAGATGTTCTTTGATTTTCATGTTTGTCCCATGTTGTATTATTGTTAAAGGAAAAATAAAAAAAGCAAAAAATAAAAAAAATGTAAAAAAAGAAAAAAGAAAAAGAAAGAGAAAACAAAAAAAAGACAAAAACAAAAACAAATAGAATAGAATAAAGTGAAAGCTGCTCTAATACCGGAAAGATGATGATGATGATGATGATGATGATGCAAAAGTGGAAGAAGAAGAAGAACAAGAAGATGATGATGATGATGAAGATGATGATGATGAAGATGATGATGCAAAAGTGTAATAATAATAATAATAATAATAATATATGATGATGATGATGATGATGATGATGCAAAAGTGGAAGAAGAAGAACAAGAAGAATATGACGATGATGATGATGATGATGAAAAAGTGTAATAATAATAATAATAATAATAATAATAATAATAATATGATGATGATGATGATGATGATGATGATGCAAAAGTTGAAGAAGAAGAAGAAGAAGAAGAAGAAGAAGAAGAAGAAGAAGAAGATGATGAAGATGAAGATGATGATGATGAAAAGTGTAATAATAATAATAATAATAATATGATGATGATGATGGTGATGATAGTGAAAAAGTGTAAGAAGAAGAAGAAGAAGAAGAAGAAGAAGAAGAAGAAGAAGAAGAAGAAGAAGAAGAAGAACTGAAAGAAAAGAAGAAGAATACATTATTTCTGAAGAAAGCAAATATTCGCTGTGATTTTCATTTTTCATATTGGCCAGTTGTAAATAACTTAAAGTAAATAAGTAAGTAAGTCCTGAGTTATAGAATCTTTTGGCAAGTGAATAAGTCCTGAGTTATGGAATCCTATGTTCCGTCGTCCACTAAGATTCAAGTAGTTATGATTAGGTATGACCAGAACAGCCAGTATAAGTAACAATATCAGCAGAAGAGCCCTGCCAGTGATTGGACAAGAAGTTGGTCACATGGTTGTCACATGTTGAGAGGGGGCATCTGCTGCTTGAGCAACAGTACATCCTCCATATCAACCCGCCCAGGCTACGTAGTTAAAAAAAATAAATTGGACACTACGCCATCGTCTTTCGCAGTCGGAAGGATGCCAATCAACACCGATGCTATTCAAACATATAGCTGGATGATAAGGAGGTTCACACCTTTCCCAATGGTATTAGTCCGAAAGTGAACCTAATATAACGCGACTAGAGTTCGAACTCGCTTACAACGATGTCGCAGTCAGGTACGGTATACACTACGCCATGGGGTCTACCCATTGAAATATCGGAGGCAGCAACATTGAAACTGTAACATCAGCTTGTTCCAGGTTCTGGAGCAGGATTGAGGCTGTGATCGACGCTAAAGGCTGTTATTTTGAGTGAAAATTGTTGACAGTAGTGTAATTTCCGTGCCTGTTGAATTCCTTTACAGTCCATTAAATTTTGTAACTACTAAGTACTTTTACCTTTTCCTTATGAAACTCTCAAATTTCTCTCGAATATATATATATATATATATATATAAACCGCTAAGATTGTCGGGACTCTTCGCAGAAATGCCTCCCGGCCTCCTGTCTTAAAAACGCTAAGCAGTGCCAGCTAAAAAAAAGTCCCCAGCTGAAGCGGTGACTGCTGAAAAAACAAGCTGCGCTTAAGGCGTTTTTCCCGAAAAGTTAATGCGATATATTACCTCACACTAGTCTTTTTTCGACAAGTATGTGTAAATATTTTAACCCTTCCCCATCTTTAAAATATTTTGGGGGGTGGGGGTGGGGCTAAATATTTACATTTACTTGTCGATAAAAATATGGCTTACTTTTAACGCCTTCAATCCGCTAAAAACGAAAAGTGCTTAAATTTGTTAAGAACAATTCATAAACAATTTCTATTTTAATAAACCTCTTCTTGTATTGATATTAAGTGATTTCTTCGTCGAAAGGTTGAAATAAATTTATAACATTGTCATACTCCGAAAAAAAAAAAAAAAAAAAAAAAAAAGAAGCTACAACTTCATTCAACTCTGTCGGCTGGAGCTTTAGAATACTCAGAGTGAAATCGAAACCTTATAGCGTCGACGTTACCATCGAAAACTTTCTTTGGGAAAACTTCCTGTTTTTTTTTTTTTTTTTTTTCTACATACTGTCGAATTTAATTCCCCCATTTTTACCCCCGTACAATTCCTTCTACTCCTTCCTTTCGATGTTTCCATCCGCCTACACGCGGCGTTTTGTTTT
>CM042178.1:29435355-29452855 GCA_023376005.1 Doryteuthis pealeii | reverse complement strand
ATATCCACTGGATTAATCAAGATATTGATTAATTGCAGTCGATTACACGTGTGTTTCTTTCGCGATAAACGGTTCGTTACGGGATAGCATTCGACGAACGCTGCTTTGAAATTCAAACGTTAAAAAAAGCGGAAGTTGTGTTTTCGAAAGGATCAAAAATGTAATCATTGGTAGTAAACTGTTTTGTGTTATTGTTTTTACTGGTTTACGACGGAGATTTGGATTGTCTATATTGTTGTAGGGTTTGTTGTGATTAAATGTGGTTTTATTAAAATATGTTCAAATTTATTTATTTTATTTTATTTTAATTGAAGTTAATATGAAGTGAATGTGGATATACGTATCGGGATGTATTATAATATCAGTGATTTTGTTATTATTATTAAAAGACCTAAAGTAAATTAAAAATAAAAATAAAAAGTAAAAAATAATGTATATTTATATATCTATATGTGTATATATAATTACTTATAGTGGTGGGAAATGAAGTTTTGTTAATGTGTGCTTGAGTTATTTATATTTGATATTTTTTACTCTTACCATGTGAAATAATCAGGAAAAAAATAAAATTGTCACCCAACCACTTCAATTTTTCTGAAATTTTGTACAGGTGTAGAGTAGGTTAAAATTAGACAATCCCCCAAATTTGAGCTTCCAATTCGAAATATTCGCCGAGTTATATCGATTTTAAAGTCGAAAAAAAATTTTTGCGGGGTGGAGGGAGAGAAAAATGGCGACATTTTGTAATCTATTTTTGTCTATAAAATGTGTTCTATAGCTCCGCTACTCCTAAAAATTGGTTTATAGAAGTTTTTAGGCCTGAAGAATCCAAAATTGTTATCAGAATAGGCATAAAATTAACCCTGTTCACATTATTAATGATTTCTGATTTTTTTCAATGCAAGATCAATAAGTGAAAAAATCACAATGTGGCACTACATATAATTCATTTTTTTCCTTTAAATTATTATTTTACATATATTGAACATCATTTGTACCAAAAATGAAATTTGGTTTTTGCTCACAAGCGAAGTTACAACATCAGTTAAGATTTGGCATTTTACGTACAGCCATTGAATAAGCACCATATGGATCAAAATAACTGGCAGAATTCGATAGAAATTATCAGGATTATGTTGGTGGTTGGATATATTTAAAATGATAAATAAACAATATATTTCCCATGTATTAATCGTATTACCTGCAAAATTCTGACAATATACAAACGTCAATATCAGCACCACATTTCATTTTAGAATTGAAAATTGGAAGGTAACAAAAATGATAACAATATCCTTTGTACTACCAATTTTCCCTGTGAAATTTAACCCCCTATATTTAACACAGTGATCAGTGTCGTTTAATGAGACGCAGCATTGAATTTGATATTTGGTTAATTGGCTGGATTTTACGGCATGTCAACCCTTGTTGAGTTATTTTATGCCGAATACGTTTTTTTCATTGATTCTAAATTATTTTTTTTAACGCATTTTTTAGAACTCATTTTGTTCTAATTAACACATAGATGGGACCAAAAAAAATTTAACCACTTCGAGCCAGAGTGGGTCTGGGAGTAATCGTGATGAAGGGGTACTCCTCATTCCCCCAGAGCCCCAGAACCGGAATTTCAATTAAAAAAATATCATTTCCAATGCATTTTCATAGTAAAAATCATTGTCCAATGCATTTTCATAGTAAAAATCATTGTCCAATGCATTTTCATAATAAAAATCATTGTCCAATGCATTTTCATAGTAAAAAATCATTGTCTAATGCATTTTCATAATAAAAATCATTGTCCAATGCATTTTCATAATAAAAAATCATATCCAATGCATTTTCATAGTAAAAATAATTGTCCAATGCAATTTACATAGTAAAATCATTGTCCAATGCATTTCATAGTAAAAATCATTGTCCAATGCATTTTCATAGTAAAAATCATTGTCCAATGCAATTTACATAGTAAAAATCATTGTCCAATGCATTTTCATAGTAAAAATCATTGTCCAATGCATTTTCATAGTAAAAATCATTGTCCAATGCATTTTCATAGTAAAAATCATTGTCCATGCATTTTCATAATAAAAATCATTGTCCAATGCATTTTCATAGTAAAATCATTGTCCAATGCATTCATGTAAAAATCATTGTCCAATGCATTTTCATAATAAAATCATTGTCCAATGCTTTTCATAGTAAAAATCATTGTCCAATGCATTTTCATAGTAAAAAATCATTGTCCAATGCAATTTCATAGTAAAAATCATTGTCCAATGCATTTTCATAATAAAAATCATTGTCCAATGCATTTTCATAGTAAAAACATTGGCATTTTCATAGTAAAAATCATTGTCCAATGCATTTTCATAATAAAAATCATTGTCCAATGCATTTTCATAATAAAAATCATTGTCCATGCATTTTCATAGTAAAATCATTGTCCAATGCATTTTCATAATAAAAATCATTGTCCAATGCATTTTCATAATAAAAATCATTGCCAATGCATTTTCATAGTAAAAATCATTTCCAATGCATTTTCATAGTAAAAATCATTGTCCAATGCATGCATGCATTTTCATAATAAAAATCATTTCCAATGCATTTTCATAAAAAATCATTGTCCATGCATTTTCATAGTAAAAATCATTGTCCAATGCATTTTCAGTAAAAGTTTAACGTCATACCCAGCGACCCTCAGCGATCACATTCTGGCACTTATATGATAAGAAGGCTTTGACTTGCCATAAGTGCAATAGGGGTGGGACAATGATATAGGTGCTAGGGCTTGACGCGAGCAGCCAATTGATCGGATGAGGCCCCTCCGACCGACATTTTAGCCTAAGTAAGTATCAAAGTGGAGTGCTGCATGTCAGAAACTTCCCAGCCTCCAGGTTCGCATCACGGGTCGCCACAAAACGGCCAACAGGTAGCCCGATTGCGAGGGGGTTCTTACCCCTCTGTAGAGGTGAAGTCTTTATATATATATATATATATATATATATATATTATATATTCAGAAGTGTATATATATATATATATATACAGAGAGATATATATATATAGAGAGATATAGATATATACATTCACAGGTGTATATATATATATGTGTGTAGCTATATATACACACATTCACAAGTGTATATATATGTATATATGTGTCTAAGTATATACACAATCAGTTACAAGTATATATATGTATATATGTATCTAACTTTCTATATATGTATATATAGAGATATATATATGTATATACATTCAGAAGTATATACACACACACACACACACACACACACACACACACACACATATATATATATATATATATAATATATACATTCACACATATATATATAATTAATAAGTTATATATACATTAATATATATATATATAGAGAGAGAGAGAGAGGGGGGGGAGAGAAACAGATATACAGACACACACACAGATAGATAGGATAGGTATATATATATATATATAGAGAGAGAGAGCGAGGGGGAGAGACAGACAGACGGACAGGAAGCGATGTCATAAAATTCTATGCTCGTCTTATATTTCATTGTTTTAAGTAACGTATATCTCCGCCCAACTAAAACCTGAGTTTCCCGGGCTTATAAACCATATGATAATTACTGTCACAAGACGAACATATTAAATGGCTTTGTGAAACCTTCATATGTCATATTTCCTAATTGAAACATTGCAAAAAAATTGCTCTGTGTCAGCTGATCAGGTTTCGCGCTCATCCGATAGCTGATTGGTTTTACGGCATTTTTCGAACAGTTTTATACTAAATCTAGTTTAACAATTCTGGTCACCAACCATATACGATACAAAATATATATATATATATATATATATATATATATATATATATATATATATGGTGTGTGTGTGTGTGTGTGTGTGTGTGTGTGAGTGTATATATATATGTGTGTTTATATAATATATATATATATATATATATATATGTATATATATATATATATCTACGTAGGCTTAATCGTAATGTTGCTGTAACTATTCTGTAATCGGAGGATACTCCTTCAAAGGAGGAATACGCTTCGCAGTTCATTGCGCTATTTATCCATTTTTTGTTTATTAGGATGTAGTCTAGTTGCGCTTTTGTGCTATTTGGGTACGTGTATGTCCATAGTTTGCCATTTCGTTTTTGGAATTTGGTGTTTAGACAAGCAAGCCTGTTCTCAAGGGAGAACTCCGCTAAGAGATCACCGTTCCTGTTTGGGGTATTGTGTAAGCTGAATCTATTGTTTTCGTTTTTTCCTACCTGTGCGTTCATGTCTCCCCCAATGATCAGTACGTTATGTTTGGGGGGTGTCGGCATAGGGAGGATAGCCCATTGTAGAATGTTTCGATGTTTGTTTCATCGCTAACATTAGTGGGGCTGTAACATGAGACTACAGTCATGCAGGGATTGCCATTAAACGTAGCGCTTATGATTCTAGGTTGGATTTTTTCTATGCTGTTGAGTGATTTTAGTGCTCGAGGGCTGAGAAGCATTCCTACACCTCCTATAGTGGCATTGACAGAGTTTTTCCATGCAGATGCTGACACAAACGTCCAGTCATTTCCAGATTCATGGTATTTTATTTCTATATCATCATGGTCAAGTCTGTGTTCTTGTACATATATGATGTCTATATTCTTTTCGGCTCCGGACGCCGTGAGTTCGGGAGTTGACCTATCGTTTTTAGTGTTCTAACGTTGAATGTTGCTATCTTGAGAGATTTTTTTACATCTAAGTAGGTTTGTATTAGCTTTGGGTTCTATGTCTTTATTAGATAATGCGGTTTGGGTTATGTCTTCTGTTGGGTGTGTGCCTTGTTTGTATGTGCTGGGAATGATGTGATTTAGGTGTGTCATGTTTTTTGAGCTACGTAGAAACAAAAAACTAACAAGTAAATCTATACGATACGACTGGTCGACACTTGCTAACAGCGATATAGGCAATCGCTACGCTGTAGCAGTAAGAAATAAATTCAATATCCTCCAGGAGTCATCTGAAAGCTTCACACCAAATGAGGAGTATGAAAACTTTGTTAGTGCACACCTAGAAGCAGCAGCCCAATGCGTACGAACCAAACAAAATGCTAAACACACTGTTCCTTGGGAGACGGAAGCAGTTAGACAAAGGAGAAACGATATAAAAAAAAGCAGCCCAACGCAATAAAATAAAACCAACTAACATAAACCTGCACAACTTTAA
Organism: Doryteuthis pealeii; assembly: GCA_023376005.1. Classification (NCBI taxonomy): domain Eukaryota; kingdom Metazoa; phylum Mollusca; class Cephalopoda; order Myopsida; family Loliginidae; genus Doryteuthis; species Doryteuthis pealeii. The sequence continues at coordinate 29,447,627 of CM042178.1, read as the reverse complement.
GAAAGCCCAGATAGAATTAACCAAAACATACAAGAAAGAACAAATAGAATATATCGAAGCACTAATAAATAATATCAGACAATCAGTGGAAGACAGACAAACGAGATTAGCATGGCAAACAATAAACGAAATTAGCGACAGGAAAGGTACCTCTAGATCAAAGCTAAAGGCAACCAGCCAAAGATAGACTTCAGAAATGGAAAGACCACTTCCAGAAACTTCTGGGGAACCCACCTAAAATCATAGAAAATAACATCCAAAAGATCATAGATAGACAATTAGATATCAACTAGGGATTTTTTCACAGAAGAACTCAACGAAGTCCTAAAAAAACTAAAAGGTAGAAAAGCTGCAGACTTGACGAAATTCCCCTGAAGTATGGAAGATGGGTAAGTTCAATGACATACTTCTTAGGCTATGCAATGCAGTATATAGGCAAAACAGAATAGATAAATAGACGAAAGGATGCATCGTCCCATTCCCCAAAAAAGGAGACCTGGGAATAGCTAAAAACTACAGAGGCATAACCCTTACTGCCATTGCAGCTAAGATATATAATGCCCTTCTTTTTAATCGAATCCGACCCGAAATAGAGAAAATCCTCAGGAAAAAGCAAAATGGATTCCGCAGAAACAGATCCACAACCTCTCAGATCCTAACTGTACGAAGGATCATAAAAGGGGTTCGAGCAAAGAATTTGGAGGCAACGCTACTATTCGTAGATTTCTCCAAAGCATTTGATTCTATACATAGACGGAAAATGGAACAAATACTACTGGCATATGGTCTCCCCGAAGAAACTACTGCCGCTATAATGATGCTCTACAAAGACACTAAGGCAATGGTACGCTCACCTGATGGCGATACAGATTTCTTTGACATCGTTGCAGGAGTCCTACAAGGAGACACATTAGCACCATATATATTTATAATATGCCTAGACTATGTACTCCGAACATCATTAGATACCATAAAAGAAAAGGGCTTAACACTAAGAAAGGCAAGAAGCAGGAGATATCCTGCACAAACAGTCACAGATGCAGACTATGCTGATGACCTCGCACTTTTTGCAGATACACCGGCTCAGGCTGAGACACTACTGCATAGCCTGGAGGAGGCAGCAAGAAGCATCGGCCTGCATGTGAACTCTGATAAACGGAGTTCATGAGATTCAAAAGAAAGGAGACATCTCCACATTAGACGGTAAGCACCTTAAGCCAGTGGAACAATTCACATACCTAGGAGTAATATCTCATCCACAGATAGCGATGTTAATACACGAATAGGAAAGGCGTGGATGGCCACGAACAAATTATCTGTCATATGGAAATCTGGTCTCACTGACAAGCTAAAGCGACATCTCTTCCAGGCTGTAGTCATATCAGTACTGCTGTATGGCTGCACCACCTGGACCCTAACGGGGCGCCTCGAGAATAAGCTGGATGGGAGCTGCACAAGAATGCTGCGAGCAGTATTGAACAAGTCGTGGAGACAGCACCCCACAAGGGAGCAGCTGTATGGTCACTTGCCCCCTATCTCACAGACCATCCGAGTGAGACGGACTAGGCATGCGGGGCACTGCTGGAGAAGCAAGGACGAACTCATAAGCGATGTTCTCCTGTGGAAGCCAACACATGGACATGCCAGTGTGGGCCGCCCAGCAAGGGCCTACATTGACCAGCTATGTAAAGATGCTGACTGCAGAGAGGAAGAACTCCCTGGTGCGATGAATGATAGGAAAGGTTGGCGAGAGATTGTCAAGGATATCCGTGCTGCCAGCGCGACATGATGATATAAATTATTAACATGTGATCTATATTAGAATTGTTTTAAATTATTAATATGTGATCTACATTAGAATTGTTTTAAATTATTAATATGTGATCTACATTAGAATTGTTTTAAATTATTATCATGTGATCTATATTAGAATTGTTTTAAATTATTAATATGTGATCTACATTAGAATTGTTTTAAATTATTATTATGTGATCTACATGAGAATTGTTTTAAATTATTAATATGTGATCTACATTAGAATTGTTTTAAATTATTATTATGTGATCTATATTAGAATTGTTTTAAATTTTTAATATGTGATCTACATTAAAATTTTTTTAAATTATTATTATATGATCTATATTAGAATTTTAAAAAATTATTATAACATTATTTTAAACATTGTTAGGTGGCCAATAATAAACGTTCTTTTAATCATTATTACGTTCATCGTAGCAGTTTCAAGTTGAATGTATTTTGGGATTTTCTTAATGTGTTTACTTTCACCCGTTGATGATATTAGGCGCTTGTATTAAGCGTTATTAACTTTCCTTGATGTCACGCAATCACATGAGTAGCACGTTGATAAATTGTGGTAAATTTCGCATGTTTATCGTATCTGTTTAGGATTTTTAACTTCGAATTCTCTGTCTGCTAAGAAAAGTTTCCAGCACGTTGTGGCTCAACAATGAGATCCAGAATTCCGTGAGGGGTAATCCTGACTCTTAATCTCAACAATCAATTTACATTCCCCGACGCGAGTATCACGGCGTTCGCATCAGCGTCGTCATATAGATCGCAACCCTCGCAGGCAGTCGAACTTCCTGTCACTATTACACAAATAAAAATGTTACAAATTTAGTCATATTAAAAAAACGCTTTCTCTAATACTTTTTATTCTAGGTCGCGAAGTTTTCTGATCCTATTAACAAAGGTAACAGTACATATCTATACTAATTCAAATTCAGACATTCCTAATGATAATTGCATTAACCATACCATTCATCTGCGGAATTTGTATCGCCCGATTTGAACAAAACGTTCATTGAGATCACAAAACGTGGCTGCATTCCAACCTTTTTCAAAGTATAATATGACAAATGTGGATATGATTTTTGATATGCTGTGGTGAGAGAAATCACACACGTGGTAGCTCAAAGCCTGCACGAATATGTCTGTCATGCAAAATGAGATCAGGGGGGAGGGTGTAGCGGGCGAGTAGGGAAATTGAACACACCGGGTTAGTTGCGTTCTAATCTTGCTGACGAGGGCACTGACATACTACAAAGAAGAAGGGCGAGTGAGCTTTGGCGACGGACTGCTAGAAAAGATTGTTACAGATTAGAATATCTTGGTCAGGGGATTTTGGTATCTGGGAGAACACCTTTTTTTTGGTGGAGAAATCCGTCCCTCCTACCCGACGGATTTTCAATTCATTTATTATATATGCATTCTGAAAAGAGAGAATTATTTTTATGAAACAAATTAAACTATAAGAAATAAATGTGGTTTTAGCTTGAATAGCTAAAACTGCTTCTTATAATACATTAGGGGCTTCAAAGAAGTCTCTAATGTAGGTAAACATATATGTAATAAAATCCAACAAAGAGGTACATATAACAACAATACAGACTTTATTGTCTGAACACATGTAACGTAAAATACAGATACAAAACAGTTAGGATTCTAGGTCGCGAAGTTTTCTGATCCTATTAACAAAGCTAACAGTACATATCTATACTAATTCAGAGTCAAACATTTCTTATTATAATTCCATTAACCATACCATATAAGGAACATTTAGATGACATACAGGATTACGTAATTGTACATGTCTACATTTAATGATTATACAAAGATCCACAACACCAAGCAGTTTGGATGGCAAATGCAATCTATGCCTGGAGGAGAAAATTCAAATTATGAAGTATAAAGAAAGAGACAAACTGTTGAATCAGAGCAACGAAATTGTGGCGATGTGCCGACACAAAAGTAGTTTCAAAATACAAGAAAGTCCCTTACAGTGGCCATCCACGAAAAAGAACCCTCCCCCATATAAGAGACACTTAAATGACATACAGGAATACGTAATTGTACATGTCTACATTTAATAATTAAACCAGAATGTAAGTAAAGTTGAATTTATATTAATGACTTTTTAAAATAGCTGAGCAAAATTTAAGAAATTGTTGGAATAAAGTAAAGAGGGGAAGAAGAGAAAAAAAAAACCCACAAATTTTATTAACTACATAAATAAATGAATAAGATAAATGAAAATTTGCAATTAAAAAATATTTCAAAATAAAATTTGAACCAATATCCAGAAAAAAAAAAGATGTTGAAATGGAAGTTGATATTATAATAAAGTCCTCGGGGTGGCCTAATGTCGGTTCCAGCCAGACAGTGAGGGAGTCTATCCTCTTTTCACTAGCGCTAGATTATTTTAGCGTCTGTGGTAGAGCGCCACACCTACTATCAGCTCCTCACTTTACCGCACCGAAGTTGATATACCACAAACAAGCCAAACAACTAAATTTTGGTTTCGTCTGTCCATAATAGTCTTTTGCAATACGATTTTTCCTTATCCTTATCTTCACGAACGAATTTCAACCGAGTTTTTAGAGGGGAGCACAACTTTGGATTGTTAAGGGGTTCAAGCAATAACCTAGAGGCAACGCTGCTATTCGTAGATTTCTCCAAGGCATTTGATTCCATACACAAAGGGAAAATGGAACAAATACTACTAGCATATGGTCTCCCCAAAGAAACGGTTGCCGCTATAATGAATGCCCTACAAAGACACTAAAGCAATGGTACGCTCACCTGATGGCGATACAGATTTCTTTGACATAGCTGCTGGAGTCCTACAAGGAGATACATTAGCACTGTATATATTTATAATATGCCTAGACTATGAACTCTGAACATCATTAGATACCATAAAAGAAAAAGGTTTCACTCTTAAAAAGGCAATAATCAGGCGATATCCCACACAGACTGTCACAGATGCAGGCTACGCTGATGACCTCGCACTTCTTGCAGGTACACCGGCACAGGCCAAGTCACTACTGCATAGCCTGGAGAAGGCAGCAAAGAATATCGGTCTTTACGTGAACTCTGTTAAAACTGAGTTCATGAGTTTCAAAAAGAAAGGAGACATTTCCACACTCGTGGTGTTGGCGGGGGCCGGTATCGAGCGAAGAACTTTGTGATTCCTAGTCGAACACCCTACCGACTGAGCTAAACCGGCCCGGTGTGTGTGTGGTGTGTGTGTGTGTGTGTGTGTGTGTGTGTGTGTGTTTTCACTTCGAATTCCCTGTCTGCTTCGGTAAAAACTTCCAGCACATTGTCGCTCAGCAATGAGGTCCAGAATTCTGTGGGGGGATTTTGACCACCATCATTAACACCATCATTCGATTTACATTGTCCGAACTTTCTGTCAAAATCTGCCTGCTTAGAAAATTTTCTGGCAAGTTGTCGCTCAGCAATGAGGTCCAGAATTCTGTATGTGCGTATGTGTGTGTGTGTGTGTGCGGGTTCTTGACTCTTATAGGCTACGGGCCCAAAGGCCAAAAAGGCTCTAGTTTTTGATTTAATTTGTAATTTTTATGGCGGGGAAAAAAAACGGCCAAATGAATGCCTATAGACTCCTGAATATCATACTATTTTTCTGATGCGTAAATGTTGCACATATTAAAGTTTTCCGTGGGTACCACCAATTTTCCCCGTGAAATTTACCCCCCCACTATATTTAACATAATAAAACTTGCATAAAAGTTAATATTATCATAAATTTTTTTATTCACTCGAAAGAAGAAGCATTAAACAAACTCCTAATGATTAAAGAAAAAATTTTCAGCTTACAAAAATAATGCAAATTATAAACGAAAAACAATGTTTACATTTTTTCACCGTTAAATCAATTGAAATTTAACGTAGCCAAAAACAAGTTAAAATTAAAATACACATAAAACATTTATTTTCTGGTGTGTTTACATTATACACTTCTTCTTTGCTTGAAGCAGACATAAATCAATTGAAATTTAACGTAGTCAAAAACAAGTTATAACTAAGGTTTTTTTAGAGATTAAAATACACATAAAAAATTTATTTTCTGGTGTGTTTACATTATACACTTCTTCGCTTGAAGCAGACATGTTGAGTGATAACTCATGCTACGGTGATCGTGATTGGTTAATTTTATCAGCAGTCAATGAAAGATGTATTCTGATTGGCTACTTCGTTGTACGCAGCTAACTAAAATTTTAGCATCTAATTTGTGTATTAAAATATATATTATTAACTAACATGAAAAAACGTAAAGTCAAAAAAAGTTACAGAATGTTTCTCATGATTTTATACATATTTCTGCAAAAAATAATGCCCACCGCTTTTATTACAAGTTAAAAGTCATCTTTTTCGCCTTGGGAAACCGACCTATTAGCCTCATCATTCGATTGAACTTTCTCCAACAATTAATTAACATATTCAGAGCTCATTAGACTACATACCACGAACATCATTAAATTTGTTGAAATAAAATAATATTTTGACTGCGAATTTCCTGCCTGTTTAGAAAATTTTCCAGTACATTGTCGCTCAGCAATGAGGTTCAGAATTCTGTGTGTATGTGTGTGGCTTGTAGGGTAATCCTGACTCTTAACCCTATCATTCGATTTACATTCTCCGACAGAGGAATTACGGTGTTCACATCAGTGTGTCTTATAAATAGTAAACCTCGCAGGCAGCCGAAAAATCGGCCTGCTTAGAAAATTTTCTCGCAAGTTGTCGCTCAGCAGTGTGGTCCAGAATTCTGTGTGTGGGGGTTGGGGGGGGGTTGGAGGGTAATCATGACTCTTAAATCCATTATTCGATTTAGGGTAATCATGAACTTTGGTTTAGTTTTATCTGAAATGAACTTAATTGTTATTAAGAACACATTTTATGATATTTTTGTGCTAAAGCACGCAGTTGTATTGATTCAAACAAATTTGTATTTTTTGTACGATAATGCAAGGCTGGATTAATGGGCTCTGAATATGTTAATTCATTGTCGGAGAATCTAAATCGGGTAATCATGAACTTTGGTTTTGTAAATTCCTACTGTAGCGATTACCTGCCCCTGCACTAACATAAAATTGTGCTTGCGCATTATCTGAAAGGAACTTAATTGTTATTAAGAACACATTTTGAATTATCGTACAAAAAATACAAATTTGTTTGAATCAATACAACTGAGTGCTTTAGCACAAAAATATCATAAAATGTGTTCTTAATAACAATTAAGTTAATTTCAGATAATGCGCCAGCACAATTTTATGGTAGTGCAGGGGCAGGTAATCGCTACAGTAGGAATTTACAAAACCAAAGTTCATGATTACCCGATTTAGATTCTCCGACAATGAATTAACATATTCAGAGCCCATTAATCCAGCCTACGATTTTTCAGATGGTACTGCGTCAGATTGGATCGGAGATTATCTCGGGAAACATACAAACATCTCCGGTAAGGAACAAATTGAGCAATTAGCTGCTTAGTACGGATAGTCTTTTTTTCTTCTTCTTTGTTTTAACTCTATCCAGACCGACCGAGTCTTAATAAGACCACGGCAAATTAAAGATGAGGCTCTCGCTTGGTTAGCTTGGTAGGATGAGATATTAGTTCTATTAGCATATCAGGACTCTGCATTTAGAGAGGACGCAGCCGTGGGAGTGAAATTGGCTGAAGTATTCATTGAAGCTCTTAGTAAACCCTTTATTAAGAAAGATGTAGAAAGAGACGATCCTATAAGAGAGAGAGAGAGAGAGAGAGAGAGAGAGAGAGAGAGAGAGAGAGAGAGAGAGAGAGTGGAAAGAGCGAAAAAAGAAGAAATTGATAGACATAAAGAACAAGAGAAAGAAAGAAAGAAAGAATGAATGAATGAGAAAAGTAGAAGGAGACATAAAGACAAAGAGAGAGAGAGAGAGAGAGAGAGAGAGAGAGAGAGAGAGAGAGAGAGAGAGAGAGAGAGAGAGAGAGAGTGAAAGAGCGAAAAAAAGAAAAATTTGATAGACATAAAGAACAAGAGAAAGAAAGAAAGAATGAATGAATGAGAAAAGTAGAAGGAGACATAAAGAACAAGAGAGAGAGAGAGAGAGAGAGAGAGAGAGAGAGAGAGAGAGAGAGAGAGAGAGAGAGAAATGATGTAGAAAGAGACAATCCCACAACGTAATCGGAGGCGTTATCAAGCTATATACTAATATTCGTGTTCCTTAATTGCACGACCATTATCATATTGTAACACTCTTTGGTTAAAAATGAGACCGTCCAAATGTTGAAAACAAGACCGTCCCAATCATCCAAGATGAAATGCAAAAAAATGTAAATCCTGATTATCTGGTGTTGCTTATCCGCCACCGAATTCTTATTTCTTATGAATGTCGTCACCTCAGCAAAATAATGGACAATTCGAATTCTCTTGGAATAACGACGAAGTCATCGGATAGAAGGAAGAAGAGCAGGCATATTTCGAAAATAGGGTTTTTAAAAACAGAATCCTGTTAAATCAACATCGATACTTTTAATATATATATATATATATATATATATATATATATATATAGTGTTGTTATGGGTCTAACGGGAGAAAATCAAATGTTTCATAAAAGAGGACCGCAAAATGAATTTTATTATACCAAAACTTTTTTCACTTTAGCTACACGTGTTTTTTGAAAAACAAAATTCCGTTTGCAGGCCTTCTTTTTATTATATATATATATATATATATATATATATATCTTATTATAATGGAGATTGTGTGTTTTTCTGTCTGTAACCGAAACTATATTCCTACTCAAGTCACAATTCTCTTAGTTATTGACATCACATTCTCCATGATTTTATTTTTATCTGAACCTCAATTATTAATAAAATTGTCTTACATTATTAATACTGTTATCTATGTCTACGTACTGATAACATGCAATTATATTTATATATACAACAAAATAGCGGTTTACAATGTGAACGGGAAGGCTAATTTGCATATTAATATTAAAAATCGAATTTAATAAATTGTGTTTAGTATTATTGATTTCTAACTGTTTGGTTTTATTTTAATGAATATAAGCAAAAATCTCTTCAATAAATCTTAAATAAAATCCATTAACAAGAAAAATAACTGTCATTTTATTCTTTACTTCCTCTTATAACTAAATACTTAAATTCGAAAAAATAACAATGAAAGACGAGAGTGATGGAAGAGTAAGTTTCAGTTGTTCCATTTTTTATTATACTCCCTCTGTTTTAAATCTTTTATTATACTCCCTCTGTTTCAAATCTTTTTATCTGTATTCTTATTTAGTTTCATAGCCTTTCTAATTTAATACAATATTTTATTACATTAAAACTTAAATACTTGCACCCGAAGGGTGCATATATTTGCTAGTATATATATATATATATATATATATATATATATATATATATATATATATATATATATTGAAGATACAAAACCAGCGAGAGTGAGACAATTTTCAATAAAGTTAGTGGTTTGATTAAACTAATGTGTATACACAGACACCTTTGGGTAGAAATAGATCTATAACCGCAAAATTACCGATATTTAAGCCTTTTTACCAATTATATATATATATATACCAATCCCTCCCCACGAGCCCGATGCAGCACAAGGCCAATTTCTCAAGTGGAATTTAATAGGTTAGAATTTAGTGTTTCTTTCTCCTAGACTGGTTGCCAAACTGAGGTTAAAGAGACCAGTCCGTGTTACTATTTTACCCATAGCTAGAGGAAAAATAGTTGGATTCATACTTTTCCCAATGGTATTTCAGCTATGTAAAATGCAAACAGCCTAGTACAAGATTTGAACTCGTCTCACTATGTCTATTTCACACACACACACACACACACACACACACACACACACACACACATATATATATCGCGCTATTAGCACGAATATCCATGACAATATCTCTCCAACCGTACCAATCACTCAATGTTATCTGGAGGTCCCCTACGCAGCATCCAGTATCCGTACAGAGCTAGTCAATGTATGTCTTTGCTGGCCGGCCCACACCGGCGTGCCCCTGTGCTGGCTTCCACAGAAGAACGTCACATGAGTTAATCCTTGCTTCTCCAGCTGTGTCCTGTGTGTCTTGTCTGTCTTACTCGGATGGTTTGGGTGATACGGGGCAGGTGGTCGTACAGCTGTTTTCTCGTGGGGTGTTTATTTCCACGTCTTGTTCAGGATCACCCGCAGCATTATTGTGCAGCTCCCATCTAGTTTATTCTCGAGGCACTTCCTTAGGGTCCAGGTGGTGCAGCCGTACAACAGTACCGACACGACAACGGCTTGGAAGAATTGTCTCTTTAACTTGTCTGTGAGTTTGGATTTCCATATGACTGATAATTTACTTATAGCAGACCATGTCTCTCCAATGCACTGATCTGCAGCTAGGCTGGATTGACACATGGTCTCTTTTTACGGAGTGAATTTTTATGGGTATCCAGTGAGGATTGAACCCGCTATTCAGTAATAATGGATTTGTGAGAACATCTTGCTAAACATTACACTACGATTGGACGCCTTTCGAATTTTTTTATTAAATGAATTAGTTGCAGCGGACAATAGAGTGTAAATAAAACAAAGCGAAAAGATAAAGAGAAATACTTGGATCTTGCTAGAGAGCTGTGAAAACTAGAACTTGAAGGTGTTGGTGCCCTTGAAACGATCCCGAAAGGCTTTCAAGAGCTGGTGATCAAAGGAAGAAGACCACAGCACTGTTAAAATCAGCTCGAAGTAGATGTGGCACTCCACTTCAGTAAAAAATATCTCCCTGGTCTATGCGCTAGCGAAAAGGGGATAGATTCTCTTGCTGTCCGGCTGATACAGATGTAGCGATTGCCTGCCCCTGTTTGGATAAATGCTGGGCTCAGAAGGGTTATCTTCCCTTGCTGTCAGGTTTTCCCTTGCTGTCGCCTGTGCGGAATGCTTTCCTCAATTCACGAGAATTTTCTCGCGTTGCTGGCCCGAGAAAGAATTAGAATTTCACGGGCTACTACTTAAATACTCTAGTTCTCTACTGCGAAAACCTGTCGGCAAGGGAAGATAACTCTTCTGGGCACCACATCGATCCAAACAGGGGCAGACAATCGTTACACCGACAAAAGACCACAAAGCCAACTTTAGTTATTTTAGATTATAATTTCAAATATATTTTTTTGAATTTTTTTGTTATTCTCGCGGCCCAGATTTTGTTTAGATATTAGATGCCCCAGTTGGAATATTTGGCATATAATTCCCCACCTGAATTTATAGACTAGCCATGGTCACGTGGTTTACTCATGTAGCCAATCACTAAACATACTGCGTGCATGGAAGAATATTTAAAGCCCCCACATTGGTCATAGCTACAACTGCACTCTTTGAGGACGGACATAGGATTGCCGGATCTTTACCAATACTCTCGAAGAACTTATACGATTACCAGAGGAACCAAAGGATTCATTATCGAAGGACTCTTTACAAGTAACTGAGAACACTTTAGTAACCAAGAGGATTCATTATCGAGGGACTCTTTATCAAGGGTCCAATTCCAATGGATAAGCGCATCTGCCTTAAGGCCAAGGAATGGCCCTTAAAAACGTAACAGTCCCCACGCCGGATAAAATACAAATAGGAAGTCAGACATTTCTTTTGTTGATATTGCTGATACCAACGACTTTACTTTATTAATGAAAGATTTTAGCGCAGTTTAATAATCAATGTCAAGGTTGAGACTAAAATCACTTCCGGTTGTCGGTGTCGTTTCCGTTGATTACAAAAATCAAACTCGCTCATTTAGAAAAATAAAAAAGTTCATTTCCAACGAATCAACAAATAGAATTTTGTACGTCTTTCATTTTTTTTAAAATACCTAAATTATTTATTTTCTAGAATTTTAATTTCTTTTTTCCCAGTTATAAATTTTAAATCTTTTTAAAATTTTTTAAACTCTTTAACATTGTTTTTTTCTAAATTCTAAACTTTTAAAAAATTTAATTTTTTATTATTTTTCAAATTTAATTCCATCATAAAATAAAATTGGAAGAAAAGAATGTTCTTTTCGCTTTCGGTAAAAAAACCCCAAAAAAGCACAAAATAAAAAATCCTCATTTCTAAAATAATTTGTGTCATTGTGAAACTTTCTGATTATTCAATAATTTTGAAATAATCAAAATAATCCAATAATTAAAAAAAAAAATCCAATTAATCGTTTTTAAAGACAAAAAAATTTTTTTGGGTTTTGTTTTCAATCGATAAACTTCCAGGAAATTTGTTAGATTTAAAAATATATTTTAAAAGTTTCTTTGTTTAATGACATATCAAACTTGGTGGGTTATCTAATGTCAAAACCATCCTTGTTAAACAGTAATGGTACTACTTAAAGAATAACTGGGGGCATAATAGGTTTTGATGACGCTGACATAGGTAAAAAGAACACACACA
>CM042178.1:29417855-29425355 GCA_023376005.1 Doryteuthis pealeii | reverse complement strand
ATTCCGAGAGCTAAAAATCGACATAACTCCGCCAATTCTTGGAATTGGAAGCTAAAATTTTGGTGGTTGCCTAACTTTAACATAGTCAATAGCTGTACAAAATTTCAGAATGATTGAAGGGGGTGGGTGAAAGTTTTACTTTTTTCTGGATGATTTGACATGGAATTACCCAGTGATTACTGAAACTGCAAAGGTTACGCGAAACGTCTACTGTTGTTGTGTTACATACTCATACACATATACCCATGTTGGGTATATACACAAGTATTCTTTTACTAGAGAGGGGGAGAGAGATAGACATAAACAGGTAGACCGAGATATGCTATGCATAACTTGCATTACTTACTTCTTTGGCCATTGGTGATCTCTAGTCGTTTCTATTCTTTCTCTCCATGTTGACTTCTATTTCTAGGTTCCTGTTGACGGTTCATCTTTGGTTCATTCCTTCTTCTTGGTCAGTCTTTTTGCCAAGACATTCATCAACCAACAAAACCATATTATTTCTTTAAACTTTTATTTGCTTAACTAAACTTCTTCCTCTAACCAAACACAGCGCGCGCGTGCAAGTGAGCCCCAGCTAAGGCAAGACATGCCTTCCGCCTGACGTCCAAGCTGGTACTGATCAGTTCTCTAGCTTTCACGTGATTCTCGGCTTTCCCGCGTCTCGGTTCAAAGGTCTCCAACGGTCTGTATCTTTCCATGGAAAGCCGCCACCCGTGACATGAAAATACCGTCCCTGCAGAAACACAGGGGATTGACAATAATCTGTGCAACCACATAGATTATGCAACAATTATGGATTTACCATATTTTCTGGCGCATATGTAGTTGAATGTACTAGTATATTGAATATTGTATGATACAGTACACAACAAGTGGCGACAAGGATAGGATAGCCCACAGAACGTTTGGACGTTAACACCAAAAGAAAAAAAATATTTCCAGTAGGAAATAAAACTCAACGGGGAGGTGTTGTAGACTAGCTGAGCTTACAATGCATAGAAAATGAATGCATTGGTCCAGGACGATTTATGTCTGAAGAAATATGGGAGTGATTACTGAGCCTGCAAAGGCCCCTCGGGGCCTCCTCCAGAGCGCTTCGGCCTCTGGAGTGGCTAGGTAATAAAATTAACAACGTCGATCCCAGGGGGCTATCCCCCACCAGGCAATAACTGCCCCCTTGATTTAAAGGGACAGGACTGGTTTTTTTTCTAGCGCCTGAGGCGCCCCCTACCACCCATGAGCTTCTGCTTGTGGTTGGTCCTACGTTAATAGGGCTTTGAGCCTAACCCGTACAAGTGGGGTACGAGGTAGATATCCCTGAGACTGCAAAGGTTACTCGAACCGTCTACCTCGAGGTTCTAGCACTCTGTCGCTATAGAGTTACTATATGTCTGGCGTACATGTAGTTGAATGTATTACTGAATACTGTATGATCCAGCATAACACATCACTCAATAAGTCCCGGCTCTGACATATAGAGGTTACCACTAATAAAAATCCATATAATTTTTTTATAAAGTAATAACCTTCAAATGGCACGTTTCAAAATTTGAGCCCAATCGGTTTATTAGTTTACAAATTACAGTTATTTAAGTGAAGCTACTGTTGAAAATTTTCAAAACAATGGAAAAATCAGAATTTCGTGCGTTGATAAAGCATTGCTTTCTGATGGGAAAAATACTGTTCAACCAAGGCAATGGCTTGATAAGTGTTATTCGGAACTTACTCCGTCGAAAAAAAAAACGGTTAAGAGGTGGTATGCTGACTTTAAACGCGGTCGTACAAACACAAATGATGCTGAACGCTCAGGTTGCCCAAATTCGGTAGTTGTCCCGGAAAAGAGCAAAATACTGCACAAACTCGTTTTGGCCGATCGTAAATTGATTTTCCGTGAGATAGCAGAGGAGTCGAAGAGATTTATTGAGTGATATGTTACAACAAAAACCAAGACTGAACGGAGAGAATAAAACAACGAAAGGGTTTGCTGCCGTCCACTACTCAAACTTATAGACTCTGCGTGGGCGCGTGGATTAAAATCCAGCCAATCAACAGCCCGAATACGTGGTTAATTAACTATTTAATCACCGTTCTGGAAAACCGTTCATTTGCACGTATTCGACATTGACGAACGGACCTGCAGCCAACGACTTTGCTCAACCGAAGGATTCTAGCCAACACCAAGGGACACCAAGGAATAACCAAAGGATGTTACCCAACACTAAGGGACACTGAGGAGCAACCAAAAGATTTTTCACTAAAAATAAGCATCTGTTTAACATTACTATAACCAAACTATATATAATACCAGTCATGTATTTATTAAAACTTGTTTTAAAAAACAATGAGGACTGTCTAATGTTGCATGTTCAAATTTTGAGTGTATTTATTCTATGTTATGATGATTTTGGGTAATGTGACGTAAGCAGTGACGTAATTTTTGTTACAGACAAAAACCGGAAGCGAATCTCCATTATTAATAGAGATATGATTTTTTGGTTACTTATGTTTATTTTTTTACATTTGAGTTTAGAATTTTTTTTGTATGAATGAAAACTCCCTGATGAAGTATTATAAATGAACAGTATGAATTTTATTTAGCGTTACCAAAAAATTTGACAAAGAAGTATTAATTATTATTTTCCTTAAACCAGTTATTCAAAAATATATACTATATTTACCACATGAACTAGGATGGAAATAAAATGAGAAAGATAGGGTATATAATTTTGCTTTTGTGCAAGGTTTCCTTCAGACATGTAATTTATTTTAAGGGTTACACAAGGGTAAAAAGGTTGAGAAATGATGGTTAGATTTCTGATTTTTGCTCACATCAGAAACTTTTTTTTTTAATGCAAAAAATATAAAAGATCTATTTGAAAATTCAATGAATTTCTATAGTAAAAAAAAACCCTCATCTAATGAATTTCTATAGTAAAAAAAAAATCATCATCTAATGAATTTCTATAGTAAAAAATATTATTCAACTTATTCAAGATGGTGGATTATAGCGTCTTGTACAAGGTTCCTACTAAAAAAAAAAGGGCAAGATAACTACAATGTTTAATTTTAACATTAAAATCTGTTCGATGGAACTTTCATCCACTACTTTTCATCTATAAGCTTCGGTATTAAATAACCCATGAAGATTGATATGCAATTAAACAAGGAAACCAAAACAGCTTTTCAAACCTCTTAAGTTTGAGAGTACGAATGATTTTTAATGTTTAATGGTATTTTCAGTTTTCACCTCATCAATGAGCGAAATTACTCAAAATTAACTTGTGTAAGTTTTGAGCTATTTCATTCAAACCATGACTTCGAGGATTTTGAGATTTTAAATTCACTTAGATTTGTGATATGTCGCCGAGTACCTCATATCTCTGGCCTTGTGCCACACCAAATAGGAAAAAATGCTTAAAATAGGGACATTTTATTTTTTAGTGGTTTAGAAAAAGACTTAAACTACTTCAAGCACTCAGTGACCAAATTTCACCTCCTTGAATGAATAGATTAAATTACAAAACAATTAATTTTCCTGTATCTAATACGGGGAGTTTGGCCCCCTATTTAAGTTTTCTAAAACAAGTAATCTTACAATTGTATAAGTTAAGTTTAGAATTATGTAACGAAAAGATAATCGGATAAATATTAGTTTCGAAATATTTTAGCAACAATATAAACAATGATTTAAATTCCATTGAAAATATGTACGCCATCGGATTGTAACAAAATCATCCGATATTTACGTCATTAGAAAACAGCTGATATTTGAAAATTCCAATGTTAAATTTAACTTAATGATCACGTAGACAATGACAAAAAAATTATAAAAAGCCCCATAGAGCTGAAAATCTTCAGTGGGAGCTTACGCTCTTCCCGACTCGACAGAGTTGGAGCGCTCCTAACCTGACCGTGGGAACGGACGCTCTTCCCAACTCGACACAATGGGGAGAAGACGCTGTCCAAAAACAGTAAATACGACTCAACATGTCTGTCTATTTTTTTGTTTCATATTTTCTCTCTCTCCTACTCAATACGACACAAGTTTAAATCACAGACATTGTTTTATCAAAACTGCTACAAATTTGACAAGTCCAAATGCACAAATATATAGGAATAACTCCTATATTTGTTTACAAATAATTAGAGATCTTAAAACAATTATTTTAGTAGCCATGAATTAGGATTTAGATTTTTTTTTAATTGTGATTGAAAAAGAATAGAAAGAAAATTAGTTTGGAAATATTTTAGAAACAATAGATAATTGTTTACAATGTAGATAATCTAAGGACAAAAGATTGTTTACAAACGAGAAATAATAGTTGAAAATTCCAATGATGATATTTATATCAATAGAAAACTGAACGGTCATTGGAATGCCACAAGTAACGGAATCAGCTGATATTTGAACATTCAGATGGTAATATCTACGTCATTAGAAAACTGCCGATTTCAATGGAATGCACAAAGATCAGCTGATTTTTTATTAATAATTAATATTATAAAAAAAGGAGTTTTGGGGGAGAAATGGCCAGACAGCATCGGAACATCACCAAAATCACACAGAGAGTTGAGACACGTCAAACAAAGTCACAACAACTCAATCCGTCTCACACCTTTTCTCTCTTTCTGACTTGACACTGTATAAGCAAAAACATTCTTTACTTACTTTGTTTTGGTTTGAAATCACGGCCAGCCACTCTTATCAATGTAAGTCTTGTCTCATTCATAAATATAATATAAACAATACATCAACATACACTACTAACTACAGGCACATATCGTATGTCACCTCGTTGAAAGAACAAAACTATACCACTTGTATTTATGTATATAAAATTGTTTATTGTATCAATTTTGTCTTCTTCCTTGTTTTTTGCGGAGACTGCATTTCCGTAGTAATAAACATTTACATTGTGGGGATCAAAACTCGGGTCTTCTTTAATCACACAAACACCAAACAAATCGGCCCCTATAAATATAAACAAAACTTACGCTCTCAGCAAAACACAACTACCAACAGACACATACAGCCAGCACATCAATGAAAGAACAATTGACTAACACTATATTAATTGTAATATCTTGTATATAAAGTTGTTTCTTTTATAATTTTCATCTTCTTCTTTTGTTTTATACGGAAACTACATTTCCGTAGTCTTATACATTTAAATTGTGGGGATCAAAATTCGGATCTTCTTCACACACACAAACACGGTCCCTACACTAATAAAATTTGCATAGGAAATGAGCGAAATACCTCCTACATTTTAAACTGTCACCTGTGGGGTGCAAGTGAAGTTAGGTATGGGGCAATAGCTCTTACCTTTTTTTTCTTTCTCATACGATCAGTTACGGTCACAGTTTGGATCGGGATACACATCGTGTGTTTGCTGTTGAAACTTTTTATTTACGATTGGTGAATTTGTAATTACTACAGATAGCTTTTCCTGCTCATTTTATGTTACATGGAATTGATGCTGTTCCGGATAGAATTTTCGGTAATCTGAATATTAGCTACATAAATGAGAGTAACTTCCCCTTGTTTGTTTCACTTTGAGGAAGCCGTTTGTTTTGGTCAGCTATTTTCATTTCCCCGTAAATCTACACTGAAAATACGAAGTTGAAGCATAAAAATGGCCACAGAAAATGTAACGGCATTCCACCGATGACAACTTTGCAAACTTTCATTTGGGTGATGTCGTAACACTAACATCTACATAGACTTATATCAGGAATTAATACTATAGTAATACGTAAAACAAACAAAATAAATAAATAAATAAATAAATAACGAAAGCCGAAACAAAACCAAAAATAAATAATAATATAAAAACCCAAGCAAGAAAATATAATATATAAAATCTGTTGATATAAAAAACAAAACAAAAACAAAACCTAGAAGAATAAGGCTGTGTATAAATAATTTTGATATTTCGGTCTGTTGTCCTCATCTTTATTGTGTACGAACACAACGTTCAGGTCACAGTAACCTCGGGCTGTGTTCAAACTTTAAAAAAAAAATACCTTAAAATAGACGATTACTCATAAATTCAAATTTGAATTGATTTGAGCTCCGAAACTACGTTTGAATTCATAAGTAATCATCTGAAGATGACTTATTTTAAGGTAATTTAAAAATGTACAAACAAACGTTCAGGCCACAGTACCACGGGCTCTGTTCAGATGGTTTTTTGTTTTTTTTTAAAAGACGATTACCCTGAATTCAAATTTTAAGGTAATTAAAAAAACAACAAAAAAAAAACCATCTTAAAAGAGCCCGAGGTTACTGTGGCATGAACGTTGTATTTTTATGCACATTAAAGATGAGGACAACAGTCCGAAATATCAAAATTATTCATATTAAGCGTCATCTCATAAATAGACATTAAAATATGTAAAAGACCACTGATAGCTAAACTGCGTTTGAATTCGTGGCTAATTGTCTGAAGATGATTATTTTAATGTAATTGAAATGATAAATACAATAAAAACACTTAAAATAAAGCCCAAGATTATTGTGGCTTAAACGTTGTGTTTATACACAAAGATGAGGACAACAGTCCGAAATATCAAAATCATTCACATAAGAATAACTTTAATATAACCAAAACAGAAAAAAATGAAGCAAACATCTTTAAAATCGCGCAATAAAATGAAGCAAAAATCTTTAAAATCGCGCAATAAAACTAAAAAACAAAAAACAAAAAATAGACTCAGGTTCATATTATAAAAAATGAAGCAAAAATCTTTAAAAATGAAGCAAAAATCTTTAAAATCACGCATAAAATTAAAAAAAACAAAAAACAAAAAAAAAATAGACACAGGTTCATAATATAAAACAAATTCTTACAGTATTTTAAAAACAT
Organism: Doryteuthis pealeii; assembly: GCA_023376005.1. NCBI lineage: Eukaryota > Metazoa > Mollusca > Cephalopoda > Myopsida > Loliginidae > Doryteuthis > Doryteuthis pealeii. Next base: position 29,418,483 of record CM042178.1, on the reverse strand, counting down.
TAAAAAAACAAAAAAAAAACAAATAAGGGCGAGTATTTTTCAAATCAACCAATTGGGAGAGACGAAATATATAAAATGCTCTTTGGTTCTAGGAAGCTGACAAAGTATCTATCAAGAGACTTTTTTGTCCTGGGTCTTCTTGCCCGCAACCCTTTTGATAATATATGTGCTAGAAGGCGATGACTGAAGGTCTTAGTATCCTGGATATGACGTTAAACTCTATCTGATGGTGAAGTTCCAATTCTGGAGCTCTGGGGAATGTGGAATACCATTTCATCATCATTATACCCAGGTCCACTCTGACCCTGGGTGGTAGTACCTGTTCGGGTCCCATCAATGGGTTAAATAGATCAAAAAAGGAATTTTTAAACGTGTGTGTGCGTGTGTAGTATATCTTACAGAGGCAGTTTTACGATATTTCCAAATATACAGAAAATTTTTCGGTGTTTTAATCCGCAAAATAGGGATTTTAGAAGGGTGTTACTTTAAAATATGGTTATAAAAAGTACAATTTGACTGTAATAGTCTTAAAGATAAATTACTGAACCCTCTCCCAAAGGGTTAAAGAAGAAAAAACAAATAAAATTTGTTCTACAAATTTTATAAAATGATGTAGAAAAACATTTAA
>CM042178.1:29402855-29415355 GCA_023376005.1 Doryteuthis pealeii | reverse complement strand
CTATTATTATCTCAAATAATGGCTTAAGTAAGAGATCTAGTTTTTTTTTATATCAGTATTTATTATGGCAACATATAACTTTTATTGTTTGAGAGAATTTCATATAAAAAAAACCCGCGAAAAATCAACCTATCCTACTGAGCAGTCTCATTTGTTGAGTAAGGGCGCTAAAAAAAGGGGGCGGTGTATAAGCATGTAAAAATATTAAAAAAATAAAAATTAAAAAATTAAAAAATTAAATAAATATGTTTTTAAACATAAATTTGCATTATTTCGCCTTCAAAAATATATTATGTAAAAATATATTGTACAAATTCAATCGAAAAATTCAATTAAAAAAAATCGTAAACATCTAAGTTTAACCGTTTTTTTTTATGTCCGTCGCTGAAAAACATAGCGTAAATAAGGACAGGAATTCGGGGCTGATAAGTACAATGGAGTGATCTGCCTCTGTATCTAGACTGAAAAGGGTTAAGTTTTGAAAGAATCAAAACTATAAAAAACAAAAAAATTATGATTTAAAATATTTTTTTGTTGTAATATCTTCAACATTTTAACAGCAATAAACAAAATATTGCATATTTCTTTATAGAAAGAATCCACTTTATGGAGAAAAAGAGGTAGGTTTAAAAAAAACTCTAATAACACTGGTTTACAAAGAAATTGAGGCAAGCACAAAAATAGCTGTTTTAACCTAATTTGGGGGTGCAGCTGAATTCAGATTTGAAATCCGTTTTTACTCATCACCTCTAGTTTTTTTTATATGCATACTGTACATTTTGTACACATACTGTACATAAAGGCGTACATGCATTCAGGGTTAATTTCTAATATTGTGTGACTTATGTCTTCTTTTTTAGTTATTATGCAATAAATGTAAATGCATTACATTATATATATATATAGCTATATATCAAGACGGATTTTGGCAGTTAAGCGTAGCCAACACGTCTCAATCAATCAGGAAACAGCGTCAAGGAGAATCCTCTGGTTGACATGAATAAGGTGCTTCTTCCTCCTCTTCACATCAAGCTTGGTTTAATGAAGAATTAATGCAATTTACGCATCGAAATCTCTCAGAAAACCCAATAAAATCGAAACCAAAAATTTACACGAAAATAGGTGCTTTTTAAGGCACTATCAGTGGTTTTAAAGGCTCATATCTCCACTAATTTCTGTGAAATATTTACAACAGCTTTGAATCAGTAAAAATTGAATTGAATTAAAACTTTATTATTGAAATCTTATCATTTAATTTGTTGTTTTTTAAATTATTCTTTAATTAAATATAAATGACGCGAATTGCTAAATTTCAAATTAAATATTTCAAAGCAAATAAATAAATAAATAAGAATAAAGTAATCAAATTCAAGTAAAACGATAAATAATCTTTAAAAAGTAACATTATTAATTCAAAGCATAGCCGATCGAATATCAAATTATAATAGGTAATTTAACTTACCGTAATGTCAAAAGTGTAACTAAGTGATTAATTCTTAAATTGTTCATAAAAATTGTATAAAAAAAAAAATAGATTAAATAAATGATTGTTTATAATGTACAGTGAAATATTTACTACAACGACAAGTTTTAACATGAAAAAAATGAAAAGAAAAAATTGAGTGATTTAAAAGGATTTCATTTGACTGATGCTCCTGTGTTCCCAACTTACCAACATGATTGATATCACTATCTCCAACTCATACACAAGCAGATATGCCAGTCGATATGTAAATAATCTATTTACGACAGGAACTTTTTAGTGTTTTTAATTTAGCATTTTCTTTGCATCAATGCAATCTACGCATCGACATCTATCGGAAAAGCCAATAAAATCAACATTTAATTATTATTTTTACGAAAATGGGTGCGTTTTTAAGGCATCAGGGGGGACCTTTGAATCCTCATATCTTCGTTAATTCTTAAAACAAAGAAATATATTGGGTATAATTTTGATCTACGCATCGAAATCTATTAGAAAACCCCATAAAATCGAGAGCTAAAATTTACACGAAAATAGGTGTTTTTTAAGTCATCAGGGGACATTTGAACCCTCATATCTCCGTCAATACTCAAAATATAGAAATATCTTTGGTATAAATTTGATGTACGCATCGAAATCTATCAGAAAATTTACACGAAAATAGGTGCTGTTTAAGGCATCAAGGGGACATTTGAACCCTCATATCTCCGTCAATTCTCAAAATATCGAAATATCTTTGGTATAATTTTGATGTACGCATCGAAATCTATCAGAAAACCCAATGAAATCGATTCAACATTTGAAGAGAAATGAAACAAAATATAAAGCATATTCATTTATTATTATTTAGAAAGTATGTACTTACTCCCAATTTGTTGTGGGTTGTGGTAGGTCTCCGATCGTGGTTAAAGTCAACGTTGACCAAAACAGTGAATAAAGGTACTTCCGTGTGACCCCGGCGAACTCGCCGACGGGTTTTGGGTAGGTCCATGCCCCAACAAAGTTCTCTGCTTCGGAGATTAGATAAAAAAAGGCGGCAAACCAGTGCGCTCCGAGGAAGAGGATGTGGGTAAGATTGGCCACGCGGAAAAGATTCGGGTAGGGGGTCCTCGATTCCAACATATACACGCACCTAAATGTCCGGTAGATCTTCAGAAAACGCGGGAAACGAAGGATCGGGTGCCAGCCAATGGCCAACTGGATCAGATCCAGGGGAGTAAGGCAGATGACATCTAGTTTGAAGTCGGCAGAAGTCATGTAGTTCTTGGAGAGTTTCCTCGAGTCGTAGACCAGAAGGCCCTGCTCCAGGTAGCCGGTGCGAAACTGTACGGCGACGTCGACCAGGTAGATGAGGTCGCATATCACGTCGAACGAGATCCAGAAGCTGGTGTACTCCAGCTGGATCTCCCGAAAGGCCTCGCGCGCAATACACGTCCACAAGTTGTAGAGCACCGCCAGTGCGAGTATCAAAAGCCAGTACATCATGAACGTACCCTCGGGGCTGATCACATAGCGGTAGAGACGTTTCTGCTCTACCTCTTTTTCTATTTCTTGTGTGACCGCCTCGTTGTCCTCGCTGTCCGAGTCGCCGTCCAGATTGCTGTTGTGTCGCGTGGAGAACTTGCGCAGGAACGAGTCTTGCCGATGGTGGTTGTGCCGTCGTTTCGACCGCTGTTTCACCACGCTGGCTATTTGGACCGTGGTGCGCAGCTTTGACCAGTGAGACTGCTGCGGCAACGCCTCGCTGTCCACTTCGCCGGCGCCGTCTTCGGATCCTGAGGCTACGGTCGGGGCGGCGGCGACAGCTGCGTTTTCACGCTTACGAGCAAGCAGGCGAGCGAGACGCTCGTACGCGGGCGTCATGACGAATGGTTCGTCTTGCTCTTCGCTTTTGGACTCTCCTTCCTCGGCATTTTGACTCTCATTTTTGCACTCAGCAGAAGCGGAAAGAGATGAAACACTTGTTTCGGCAGCTGTAGTTGCAGTAGCACTAGGAGTAATGGCACTAGTAGTAGTAGTAGCAGTAGTAGTACTAGTAGTTGTAGCTGTTGTTGTAGATGATGATGATGATGGTGGTGGTGATGATAATAAAGTTGCTGTTAGTGTTGACAAAGACGTAGTTTTTTTTGGTGGAGGTGCTTGGGATTTTGATGCTACTGACGTCGACGTCAGACCTGCGGACGATGTGACGTCATTGACTGGCGTTTTAGCTGAGGGGGGTGCCGCCTTCGACTTTGCCGACGATAATCCCACCAAAACTGATTTGAGATCAATTTTGGCGGGAACTCGTACTTCCGTTTCCGGTTGGTCCTTGGCAGGCTGGGTTTCGGCCTTACCCGGACCGGACTGCATTTCAACAGTGTGTTCCATCTTAGAGACGTAGGCGATTTTACGAAAACTTTGCACCGGAAATGACGTAAAGAAATTATATATTTTTTTATTTTTTTATTTTTTCGTTTTATTTTATTTTATTTTATTTTTTTGTTGTTATTTGAGGATATTTCGTTTATTTCGTTTGTACATTCGAGTGGTAGAGACGTTCCGTAAGGAAATAATTTGTATTTGGTTGATGTAAAAAGGATTTGTCGAACACAAGGCCAAGCAGAAGTCATGGAAAAGAATAGAAAAAAAGAAAGATTAATAGTCGTTTTACTAATAAAAACAAAAACATTTACAGTTCTAGCCTAAAAAGAAATAGAAAAACAAATGCATTGGACAATGATTTTTACTATAAAAATGCGTTAGAAATGATTTTTACTATAAAAATGCGTTAGAAATGATTTTTACTATAAAAATGCGTTAGAAATGATTTTTATTATGAAAATGCATTGGACAATGATTTTTATTATGAAAATGCATTGAACAATGATTTTTACTATGAAAATGCATTGGACAATGATTTTTATTATGAAAATGTATTGGACAATGATTTTTTACTATAAAATGCATTGGACAATGTTATTATGAAAATGCATTGGACAATGATTTTTATTATGAAAATGCATTGGACAATGATTTTTTATGAAAATACATTGGACAATGATTTTTATTATGAAAATGCATGACTATGAAAATGCATTGGACAATGATTTTTATTATGAAAATGCATTGGACAATGATTTTTTATTATGAAAATGCATTGGACAATGATTTTTATTATGCATTGGACAATGATTTTTATTATGAAAATGCATTGAACAATGATTTTTACTATGAAAATGCATTGGACAATGATTTTTATTATGAAAATGCATTGGACAATGATTTTTACTATGAAAATGCATTGGACAATGATTTTTACTATGAAAATGCATTGGACAATGATTTTTATTATGAAAATGCATTGGACAATGATTTTTACTATGAAAATGCATTGGACAATGATTTTTACTATGAAAAAGTAAAAATCATTGTCCAATGCATTTTTATAGTAAGAATCATCGTCCAATGAATTTTATGTTATATTGACGGTGTAAATGAAAAACATGTCCTTTCTTAATCGAGATTAAAAAGTGGTGCCTAAAGATCATATGGTCCGATTTATCAGAAGACTTGAATTTCAGAAGTACAAATAAGTAAGATGTAAATAAAATGAATAATTAAAAAAAATAGGATAGGTGTTGGCACGGCGGATAAATAGAATCACAAATTACTTTTGCCGGGTGAACATTTAGTAAACAAATCATTAATTTCAAAGGAAAAAAAAAGTTTTAGAGACAAAAGTTTATTGTTAGGAGACATAGATAAAAAATAATCTTAAACCAAGCGAGTATTATCTACATAATTTCTTTATTTCTCCTGAAAATTATTAATGCCAAACTAATCATAGAATTATCTCCCCTGTTTTATTTAGCAAAACGTTTTTTTTATCTGTTCAATTAATGAATTGTGATTTAAAAAAAATGATAATGATGGTGGTGGCCAACAAGACACACTTCATTTACAGGCTGATTGTAAAGTAACTACCTATTTTAATAATCTTATAATCTATTTCTGAAAATCATGTTTTTTACAAAATGTCTCACGCCTTAAGTCAGAAGCGCTTTTTGAAGAAAGATGGTGAACAATTATTATCTTCTATTAATTTATTTTATTATTTATATCTTAACTAGTATTTTCTTTTATACATCATTATACTCTAATGTTTAAATTTAAAATCTTTTTATTTTACTTGTCTTTTTATATTTTAATATACTTTCTGTTTTTTCTGTCATGTCTCCTTTTTGTCTGTCTGGACACCCTAGAAATCAACTTTGAGATGTATCTCTTTTTTTCATTCACTCCCTGTTTCTATGGTTACACTCCCACACTGTTAAAAAATATATATAATTTTTTTATTATTTTTTTGTTTTTGGTTGAATTTACATATATTCAGCTCTTTGGGGTTTTTTGTGATATGCTTGTTCATAAGTGAATTGTTACCCATCTGATGAGGCAAAAACTTGGGGAGCCGGTTTAAATCAACTTAGATTTATATGGGCCCCAATTTTTGTCGAAATAAATTTATTATGGGATTACTGTATTGAGTTCTTCCTTTATTGATAAATATTGCTCTGTATATAATCTAAAATGTTATTTTACATTGAGCTCTCTTTAGTGATTTATGATTCACTGTATTTATACATACTGGATCATCAATATTAGTACAGTGGATCTAGAAATCACATATAGAATCATCCCTTACTACCAAGTTTTGGATAAATCTCTTATATATATATATATATATATATATATATATATATATATATATATATATATAAGTTAAGAGAAAGGAAATGAATCCGACGGTATGAGTATAGATAAAAGGATATGAAAACAACACAATATGCTGTTAAAGTGAAAAGGTGTACATTTAACACCGAAACCGTGATTGAGATTAAAACTTTTCTACAACCACACACACACACACACACACACACACACACACACACACACACATATATATATATATATATATATATATATATATATATATGTATATATATATATATATAATCTGAATGGGAATTTTACTTTAGACTTAACAACTACAGACACCGAATAAAAAAATACTGACTATAATAAGCTCATCCCAATAGAGCAACACTTCCGCTGATCTGGATGATCACGACTTTAATAGAGACGCCAAGTTTACCCTCATTGAAAGAATTCAAACAAACACCGACACCAAATCGGTAATCGAAAACCACGAATACAGATGGATACAAATGTTAAAAAGCTTTCATCCGTACGGCTTTAATAAAAAAAAAAAAAACACGTCCACTTTAACAGTGGGTAATAAACCTGTCTACACCTACGAGGGTGGCCGAGGTCACCTAAATAAACAAACACTGACCACCATGCATCAAACAAGCCACTCTTGACCCAATTAAAAATCTAGAAGTCACGCGCACAGTACCGTGATACAGACACACGCTCACACCCACACACGTATATGTAAACATACACATACATATATATGTATACACATACAGTCATACATACAACTCCCATGAACCCCTCCCCTCACATATATAAGAGCATCTAAAAAATAACCTACCTCATAGAGGTTCTTCACGGAACAAATGGACATGCTACTATTAAACACACTCGCCTACCCGGATTTTAACAGCATGTTAAACCCACAAAAACACTTGAGCTTTTATAATTCTTCTATAATGCTCCCTTTCTAATAATCTATCAACAATTTCTTCAAATAAGAAATTTTCTCCTGAAGATGACCTAAAGTCGAAACTAGTTGAGAATAAACAACATACAAGAAATATTCCTGATTGTCTTAATACTTTTTGTTCACACTATATATATATATATATATATATATATATATATATATATATATGTGTGTGTGTGTGTGTGTGTGTGTGTGTGAATAAAAAGGCCTTAAATACCATGGGTATCGTGATTATGGACCATTTCCACTCATGTGTATCTGGGGCCCACCGAGCTTCGTCAGACCACGTTTTTATTTTATTCAGACTGGCAAATGGCCAAATTCAGTTTACATTTATACATATCTCCCCGCCTCCCGGAGCGATATTTGTATATGTTTTCTTTCAAGCGTCTTTTTGATTCGTGGAAACGTTTTTTCCTGACCTCTTCCATTAAAGTGGTTGTGTTTATGTCTGTCTGTTAATGTCTAGTGTTAATTCTTTAATCAAATTGCTTATCGATGGCCCACTGAGTTCTACTCTTTTATTCTGCCCTAGTTAGACAGTGATGCCCCTCGACAACACCGAGAAGTTGGAGTGGAAGATGCAACTAATTCTTGGAAGAAAATATACACATGATAAAATTCAAAGATAGAGACAAACTGCCAAATCAACGAGAAGAGATAGTAACGAGATGCAGACACAGAAACAAATTCAGAATATAAGAATAATAATATAAACATACATTTTTAAATATATTTTTTAAAAGCCTCCTGCCAGGATCCATATCGATAAGAAAAGGAGAAAAAGGAATAAAATAATTACCTAAAAGTAAATGGATTTAAGATTATACTCGTGCATATCAAATGAAGTCCCACAGAATAGCGAAAAAATAAAAATAGACACTTAAAGTCATTAAAAACCGGAACAATGTAGATAAGGAGATTACATAAACAAATAAATAAAATAACAAAATAATAAATATAAAAAATAACGAGATAGAAAAGGAGGAAATCACTGAAATGGAATAAAAATAAGCACCAAAATATGAGATAAAATTAGCTAAATGTGGGAGAACACTCATTTAACATTTAACGCTGTAAATCCCGAGTACTTTTACGACCATTGTTGTGGTCGACTTGGGCCAAAAAGGGTACGTGTTCGTATCACTTCGGGGTATCACCAGTTGTGAGGTTCAAAGTCATAATTGAACATACAACTCCGACAAGGGTTGATAGACAAAACATTTAATAGGTATACAGCACATGGATATGACGAGATACATAAAGTACATAGATACATATACAAGAGTAGAGATAATGACACATTCATGAATGGTAAAATACAAGATATTTAGGTATCAAAGAGATACCTAAATGTACATAAAAACGTAGTTACGGATACATGACTAAAGGATAGTCATATATCGTATAAGAGACTTACTAGCAGTGAGTGGCCAGTGTTAAGGGCCGAAGCCCCAACGAGAAAGGTGTAGACCGTGTCTAACCCACGGGGTCTCGTAGCGAGCATATATTTTCCATCCCAAATGTTACGTTAAAATTGTAAACAAGCGCCTAAAACCATTGAAAAACAGCCAAAATGGCCGTCGGCGAACAAAATTGACCAAAACAAATAGTTTTAAATGTATTAAAAATAAACTGCATATGTAATGATATTTTTCTTTTTTAATGATGGTTATTATGGTACTACTTATCGATTTAGACAAAGTTTAACCTTAAATAATAGATTTAATTATTCTTAATTCGCTTTTAAATCTCATAGTATCCGATTTTTTTGGCTACTGCCTAAGATAAATATATTGTGAATATTTTATCAACCTCGATTGATTAATATTAATAATGCAAACGTATAATAATTAATAATGCGTATAATAATTAATAATGCAAATAATGTACTATAATATAAAGAACATCTATAGAATAACTTTAATTATTAGATAGATGAAATCCTACATACTTTAGCACCTCTTTTATAATATGCTGACAGATATCTGTTTCAACCTGTAGAGTTTATACAGTATAATTCAATTGAAATCATTTTAAAATTAAAATGAAGACAATTGTAAAATACACTTTATAAACACTGGTCTTCATCAGAGCACATATATTGTTGAATTAAAAGAAGGAGGAACATTTAACCGTTTGGCACGAGGTGTTCAAATAACGCTCACGTTCTGGGCCGGAATGTCTTTTTAAATTTATACAAAAAAAGCGTATTTTGGAATAAAAATAATGTAAATTTTATTTTTAGACCTAAAAGTCTTAAAAATCAGTGAGCAAAACTCAAGAAAGATTAATCAGTTCTAGTTATCTATCTATAAAGGACAGTTGGTGTGTATGTATGTCCATATGAAATTACGAAAATAAAAACAACGACAATTATTTTTTATTGATTCTTTGTTAATGTTGTAATATTGAATGTACAAACCTTTAATAAATGTATTGGAAATAATATTTTTCAATAAGAATGCACAAGGAAAGGACTTTTACTGTAGGAATCCATTGGAAAATCATTTTTACTATGAAAATGCATTGGAAGATGATTTTTACTATAAAAATGCATTGGACAATGATTTTTTCTATAGAAATCCATTGGAAAATCATTTTTAATATAGGAATGCATTGGAAGATGATTTTTACTATAGGAATGCATTGGAGAATGATTTTTACTATAAAAATGCATTGGAAGATGATTTTTACTATAGGAATCCATTGGAAAATCATTTTTACTATGAAAATGCATTGGAAAATGATTTTTACTATAAAAATGAATTGGACAATGACTTTTACTGTAAAAATGCATTGGAAGATGATTTTTACTATAGGAATGCATTGGAAAATGATTTTTACAATCGGAATGCATTGGAAAATGATTTTTACTATAAAAATGCATTGGAAATGATTTTTACTATGAAAATGCATTGGAGAATGATTTTTACTATAAAATGCATTGGACAATGATTTTTACTATAAAAATGCATTGGAGAACGATTTTTACTTTAGAAATCCATTGGAAAATGATTTTTACTGTAAGAATGTATTGGAAAATGATATATACTATAGAAATGTATTGGCAAATGATTTTTACTATAGAAATGTATTTGAAAATTTATTGTTTTACTGCTTCAACTTATTATTTGTTGACACTCAAATTTATTATGTTGAAGTTTTTATCTATTTGTGTTAACGATTCAATTTGTTATGAATTAAAACCTCAATTTATCATATGGTAATGCTTTAATTTATTATAACCCGTTGAAACATCAATGTTTTGTGTCAGAAACTGCATTTGATTTTATGTATTAAAGCTTCAATTCATTATTTTAGGGCTTCAATTTGTTGTTTGTTAGAGCTTCAATTTATTATTGTGTTTTAGAGCTTCAATTTGTTATATGCGAATGCTTCAATTTATTTTCGTGATTTGAAACTTCAATTTATTTTCGTGCGTAGGAGCTTCAATTTATTTTTGTGCGTAGGAGCTTCCTTTTATTTTCGTGCGTTGAAGCTTCATTTTTTTCCTGTGTTGGAGCTTCATTGTATTTTTGTGTGTTGAAGCTTCAATCTATTTTCGTGCGTTTGGGGCGTTGTGTGTTAAAGCTTCAATTTATTATATGCTAAAGCTTCAATCTATTTTCGTATGTTTAATATTCAATCTATTTTTCTGTTGAAGATTCATTTTATTTCGTATGTTGGAGCTTCAATATTGTGTGTGTTGAACTTCATTTTATTTTCGTGTGTTGAGCTTCAATACTGTGTGTGTTGAACTTCATTTTATTTTCGTGTGTTGGAGCTTCAATATTGTGTGTGTTGAACTTCATTTTATTTTCGTGTGTTGGAGCTTCAATATTGTGTGTGTTGAACTTCATTTTATTTTGTGTGTTGGAGCTTCAATATTGTGTGTGTTTGAACTTCATTTTATTTTGTGTGTTGGAGCTTCAATACTGTGTGTGTTGAACTTCATTTTATTTTCGTATGTTGGAGCTTCAATATTGTGTGTGTTGAACTTCATTTTATTTTCGTATGTTGGAGCTTCAATACTGTGTGTGTTGAACTTCATTTTATTTTCATTCATTGGAGCTTTAATCTATTTTCCTGCGTTGGAGCTTCATTTTATTTCCAAGACTCCTGATGTTTGTTATTTTCTTCTATAATTAAGAAATACGAGATCATCTTGCTTCGATTATCGAACACCGGTTTTAATATGGCTTTGCATGAAGTAAACTTCGGTTTGTAATGTGCATGTATTAAGCACCTTTGGAGAAAAGTGCACCAGAGAATGAGTGAAAGGTGCATGTTGAGAAATTGGCAACTGCAGCCATTACGAAGAGAGGAACAAGATACTGTTCCATTAAGACCGGGTTTGATGGGGAAACTGATATTGAGCATTGAGAAGCGCGAAAATGGTCGACGAAGGGGAGAGGGATGGAGGGATGGAGGGGGAGAATTAAGGAGAAATAGAGAAAAGAAGGAAAAACAGTGGAAGAGAGAGAGAGAGAGAGAGAGAAAAAGGGAGAGAAACTGAATTAAACAGAGAGAGAAGAGGGACGGAATTAAGGAGAGAGAGAGAGACATAATTAGAAGAGAGAGAGAGAGAGAGAGAGAGAGAGAAAGAGAGAGAGAGAGAGAGAAAAACAATTAAAGAGAGAGAGAGAGAGAGAAAGAGAGAGAGAGAGATAGAAAGAGAAAGAGAGAGAGGGGAGTGGGGAGAGAGAGGAGGGTGTGTGTGGGGGAGAGAGAGAGGGAGAGAAACAGAATTAAGGAGAGAGAAAGACATAATTAAGAAGAGAGAGAGAGAGAGAGAGAGAGAACAGAATTAAAGAGAGAGAGAGAGAGAGAGAGAGAGAGAGGGGGCAGAATTAAGGAGAGAGAAAGACACGATTAAGAAGAGAGAGAGAGAGAGAGAAACAGAAATAAGGAGAGAGAGAGAGAGAGTGAGAAAAGAGAGAGGAGAGAGTGTGTGTGTGTGTGTGTGTGTGTGTGTGTGTGTGTGTGTGAGAGAGAGAGAGAGAGAGAGAGAGAGAGAACTCAGTTGGATTTGTATTGTAAATGGATAAATAAACTTTGAAAAACTAACAAAAGGATAAACAAACAAATAAAGGATATATATATATATATATATATATATATATATATATATATATATATATATATATATATATGGACATGCTACTACTAACACACTCGTCTACCCGGATTTTAATAGCATGTCAAACCCGCAAAAATACTTCAATTTTTATAATTCTTCTATAATGCTCCCTTTCAAAAAATATATAAACAATTTCTTCAAATAAGAAATTTTCTCCTGACGATGACCTAAGGTCGAAACTAGTTGAGAATAAACAACACACA
>CM042178.1:29392855-29397855 GCA_023376005.1 Doryteuthis pealeii | reverse complement strand
ACAAGTTTCAATGACAATGAAAGAAAATGAATGTGAATGAGAATGAAGGAAAATGAATGTGAATGAGAATAAAAGAAAATGAATGCGAATGAGAATAAAAGGAAATGAATGTGAATGAGAAAAAAAGAAAACGAATGTGAATGAGAATGATGGAAAATGAATGAATGAGAATGGAAGAAAACGAATGTGAATGAGAATGAAGGAAAATAAATGTGAATGAGAATGAGGAAAAACGAATGTGAATGAGAATGAAGGAAAATGAATGTGAATGAGAATGAAAGAAAATGAATGTGAATGAGAATGAAAGAAAACGAATGTGAATGAGAATGAAGGAAAATGAATGTGAATGAGAATGAAAGAAAGAGTTCTCACCTGAAAAATTAGTCATAGTGTCATCAGCCCTTCACACCGGCCATTTCTTTCAGTGGATTAACACCTCCCGCACCCAGTGACCCTGTTTGGCTAGATATATCATCTCGTGCGACCTGCGAAAAAGAAAGGAAGGTATATGTAAATTTACCTTACTGAGAGATTGGGCTATTTTTTTTTTTGCCTTGCTATTGCAACCAATTTAGGTGAAGTAAAAATCGCAAATGGAGACACATGACATAATGGTTAGAGTCGTGGGAAATGGACTTGCCGGCCAGAGTTCAAATCCTAGACAAGGCTGTTTGCATTTCACATAACGCTAATACCCTTGAAAAAGGTGTGAATCAAACCAAACTCCCTCTAGATATGGGTACACAATAAAGCTCTTCAACCTTGGTTAGGTAACCTGTCTAGAAGAGGGAAAACTCTGAATTCAAACCTGTTGAACTCCGCTTAAGAAATTGACCTTGTGTCACATCCTGAGTGGTTGATAAAAAATAGAAAAAAATAGAGAAAATTACAAATACAAACCAGCTCTACTCCGTTTAACAAATTGACATTGTGTCGCATCCTCTTCTTGGGGAAATTGGTTGATTGATTTTAGAGTTAACTTATGCCGAGAGGTTAAGGAATCGCATTCGTTGTACGTACAATAGGAGGGTCGACTGAAAAGTTCATAGATTGACCGCGGAACTCTCATGGAATGTGACTAAATGCGGTTTATTTTACAACACAGCCTCCTTTATGCTCCACACACTTCTTCCATCGATGTTGCAGTGGTTGGATCCTATTGGTTAAAAAAATCATCAAGAGCAGATACGACGTCATTATATGAACCATTCAGCTCATCTTCGTATTTGCATTTTTGTGTAATTATTTCTTTTGTTTTTTTTGCACACCGTCCTATTGAATAATCTTATCATAATGCAGATTCGGTGTCTGTCTGTAACCGAAACTACGTCACTGCTTACGTCACAATACCCTCAGGAAATGCAAAAGTTTATCAATGAGTATTTAATCTATAGTCAAAATCATTGTTTGCTTCTTTCCTTTTTTTTTCACACGTTCATATTGAATCTTATTATGATGAAGATTCGGTGTCTGTCTGTCTGTCTGCAAACTGAAACTACGTCACTGCTTATGCCACAATACCTTCAGGAATTGTGTAAGTTTATCAATGAGTATTTAATCTATAATCAAATTTATTAAATCATAGAATAAATCTAATTTATTAACGATGTCTCAATGAAAATCTAAGTTAGATTTACCTCAAATCAGCCCATGTTATTAGTGCATTCAAAATCATGCAATATGTCTTACATCACTAAGAAATAAAGACTTACATAATATATGGTGTGGTTATGGGCACCTCAAGTGGTGTAATGGTTAACAAGCTAAATTCACAGGCCAATGTTAATGAGTTCGATTCTGACTGGGCGCCCCATATTTCTGGCCTTGTGCCACATCTAAGCTAAGCTTAGTAAATAACAATATATTAAAATAATGGGCACCTTACGTGGTGTAATGGTTAACAAGTTGGATTCAAAAACCATTGTTAGTGAGTTCGATTCTGACTGGGCGCCCCATATTTCTGGCCTTGTGCCACATCTAAGCTAAGCTTAGTAAATAACAATATATTAAAATAATGGGCACCTTACGTGGTGTAATGGTTAACAAGTTGGATTCAAAAAACATTGTTAGTGAGTTCGATTCTCACTGGGCGCCCCATATTTCTGGCCTTGTGCCACATCTAAGCTAAGCTTAGTAAATAACTATATATCAAAATAATGGGCACCTTACGTGGTGTAAGGGTTAACAAGTTGGATTCAAAAAACATTGTCAGTGAGTTCGATTCTCACTGGGCGCCCCATATTTCTGGCCTTGTGTCACATCTAATCTAAGTTTAGTAAATAACTATATGGTGTGGTTAATTTGCATACTGGTTTTAACAAATCCGGGTTTAATAAATAATTACTTGGAGACATTGATCTCTAATATTATTGTTTTATTCTCCAATGTATTAAAATTAATCCTATGAAATATTTCATAAATAAACCAATTATAATATAATTAAAATAAGTATAATCTTTTTATATGCGTTCTTATTTAATTTCCTTACTTTTTCTAATTTAATATATATTTCATTACATTAAACCTTAAATACTTACATCCGGAGGACGCGTATTCTTGCTAGTACGAATAATTTTTAAACACATTTATTTACCCATAGATGAGAATTTAAAAAAAAAAACAACTACACATATCTAAATATGAACGTATAATGAGCACAATTCTCTAACCTCTAGGTTGTAGAATAATCATGAATAATTATAATTACTGTCGAATTGGTAAGACAAGACAACAAGTAGCAGTAACCCAATACAGATCTAACCTTGTTGCAATCCTACTGCAGAATGCCAGAGTATTTATGAAGCCTCATAACATCTCAGAAACCAAGCAGCCAATCAGGACTCAAAGAATAGAATCACCAAAATATATGAATGGACTATTCTTGAGTTCCATATGTACCAGCTGTTTTGGGCACTAGTTCAGTTGTGCTTAGCCAGTTGCTGTTGCCCAAACCAACAGTATACTGTCTGACTTCAACATAGGTACAAAATAACGTTAGAGGGACTAACATTTTGTTGAGATCGGACCATATGACCTTAAGGCATATCTGTCAGCATACTAATATTATCTTTTGTCTTTTTTCTCTCTATTTTCAATCACACACACACACACACACACATATATATATATATATATACATATATATATTATTATAAAATGGGTACAAGAGATAACCTACTCGAGTTTCACCATAAGGATTTTCAGGGTTAAGTCCACTGAATTAATCGAGACACCGATTAATAGCAGTCGATCCCACGTGTGTGGTCAATGCAAGATGGTAATGACCGGAATATTTAAGAACGAGAATATTAATATATGGATGGGTCTCATTTTTAACCAGAGGGTGCTGCAAGATAATAACGGTCGTAAGATTAAGGAAAAAGAGTTATTAATATAAAGATAGGTCTCATTTTTAACCAGAAGGTGTTGCAAGATGATAACGGTCGTAAGATTAAGGAACAAGAGTATTAATATAAAGAGTTGCCGCATTCGCGGTTAAGTCCAACCGAATTAAACACCAAAAATTGAAGCAAGCTATTAGAAAGGGTAATTTTCATCCCAGCAACATTCAAAGTGGAGAAGTTCCAACATGTAGTTTATGTGGAAGAGTATGTCTCTCCAGGGCTGGCCTGGTGAGTCATCTGAGAAAACACAAGGATACAGTGTCAAATGCTACTGGCACTCAACTATGAAAAAAAAGGACAATTATTTGACTCCATGGGAGTTTTTCATAATCACCTTAGCCGGTGGTTCACTGGAGCCTGAGTGACCTCAAGTCTCCAGCACTCTTCGCAGTATTCTAACCAATCTCAACAATGCTGTTGTTTGGATGGTTTTGATTCTTCCTCTGATTTCCAATTCCCCCAGACCCTTTTCTAAGCCCTTAGGGACCATTCCAAGAGCTACTACTACTACTACTACTACTACTACTACTAGGTTTAAATTCAGAGTTTTCCTTCTTCTAGGTTACTTAACTAAGGTTAAAGAACCCAGTCTGCCCTACTATTTACCCATAGCTGGAGGAAAAGTAGTTGGATGACTTGAATTGAAGCTCATGGAATGGTAGGCATAAAAATACGTGGATCCCCTTGGCATTTCCCCTCAGGCACAGGGCAATAAACCCAGCCCTGTCCCTAAAGGGGGCAGATGTTGCCTTGGGGATGGTCTCCAGGGATCACCCTGTTATTCATTACTTTACCAGAGGCCGAAGCTACTGGACACAGGCTCGAGGGCTAGGTAAGGCTATTTGCCTCATACCCCACTTGTATGGGCTGGGCACAAGGTCTCGTTTTAACGTGGGCCCACCCACAAGCCGAAGCTCATGGGTGGGAAAGAACGAAAAATTGCGTCGATTCCGTCGGCATTCCCCCACAAGGGGGCGCCTCAGGCGCTGGGCAATAAACTCAGCCCGGCCCTTTTAAGTCAAGGGGGCAGGTGTTGCCTGGGGGGAATGCCCCCTGGGATCGACGCTATTAATTGTACTTTACCGGTCCAGAGACTGAAGCACACTGGACCCCCAGCCGAGGTCGGGTGGAGAGGTAAGTCTCAGAGCACAGTAACTGGAACAGATACTGCACTCCGATCCCTTCTAATCCAGGGAAGTATCGAGGGCTAGGTAAGTATCCAAAGCTCTGGGGCATTAGGGATACTGTTCCTGGGGCTATCGGCAACACTATTGTGTTTTTTTTTTGTGTGTGTGTGTGTGTGTGCTTGCGCCGGCACATGCCCCAGCAGGCGCTTCGCTGCCACGCCCAATTAATTGGGTTTGGTTAAGTGTGTGACAAGAATAGAATTCAACAATAAGAGACAACGCCATTCTGAGTCAGTTTTCCGGGAAATCCATCAGAAACAACTTTTCTAAACAGATATTCCCACAAACGTGGGAATATTTCAATGTTTAATATATTCTCTATTTATCATATTTATCTTATTCATGAGAAGAGGCTCGGTAGATATCACCAGTTTGTTCCTCATATATATATATATATATATATATATAT
>CM042178.1:29367855-29385355 GCA_023376005.1 Doryteuthis pealeii | reverse complement strand
GGAGATTGTTTTCAGCGTCTGAGGTTGCACACTTTTCCAAAATTGTATTAGTGCTACGTGAAATGCAAACAGCCTCGTCCAGGATTTGAACTTGTTTCACAGAGTTCATTACACGCTGCACCTCCACATTAATCATCAACCTCCCAACACTTTTTAAATAATCTAATGCTATTTTACACATCTTGCGCGCTATTCTGCATTTGTACCGTTCAACATTCTTTCTATGTTCCAATTTTTTTACCATGATAATTTCATATTCGATCGGCTACGCTTTGAATTGATAACGTTATTTTTATTTTTAATTATCTATTATTGAATTTTACATATCACAAAAAAGAATAAATTAGAATTAAAATTAAAGAATTATTCTAAATTTAAATATTGTATCTATTTAATTTTTTTGTATGTTTTTTTTTTTCAAATATCAATTTAAAAAATCGCTTAATTTATATCTTTTTTTATTTTATTTTGAATATATTTAATTATGGAATGAAAATTTCTCACTAAATCATTATATGTGATGTCATTTCTTCTGCCCTAACGAAAACAAAAAATCCACTCTACCTACCGGCCAGGCCAGATTAACAAAATTTTTTTTTTTTACATGGGGATTTTTATGGGGCATCCAGCGAGGATTGAACTTGCTAATTCAGTAGTAATGGATCTGCAAGACTAACTTGCTAACCATTCCACCACGTTTATTCTATTTTTCTCTCTACCAGGGCGGTGGTTGAGGATCTTAGTGTCCTGGGTATTATGTTAAACTGCATTTGATTAATGAGGAATGTTCCAAACAGCGGCAGAATATATTAAATCATCAGCGCGTGTGGAAAATATCTAAATATATATATATATATATATATATATTTAGGAGGATATGTTTATTTATGAATGAATTTATTTATGAATGTTCTTCGAGTGTTTCGCATTCGTTCATAAATAACCACTTCCTGTGAATATTTTTTCTTATCTTCTATACTGCTATATATATATATATATATATATATATATATATATATATATATATATATATATATATGTATCTGTGTGTGTGTGTGTGTGTGTGTGTGTGCGCGTGTGATTGAGTGTGTGTATATGCGTATGTATGTATATATGTATATATATGTACACATATATGTATATATGTGTGTATATATGTATGTATATACATGTGTATATATATGTGTGTGTGTATGTGTGTGTGTGTGATTGTGTGTGTGTATATGCGTATGTATGTATATATGTATATATATGTATACATATATGTATATATGTGTGTATATATGTATGTATATACATTTGTGTATATATGTATGTATATATATGTGTGTGTATGTATGTATATATATATATGTGTGTATACATTATTGTATATATATGCATATATATGTATATGTGTATATATATATGTATATATATGTATATATATATGTGTGTGTATATATATGTATGTATATATATGTTTGTATAACAATGTATATATATGCTTGTATATATATATATATATATATATATATATATATATATATACAATTGATTTATAGTTGTACGGATATATATATATGTATATATATGTGTGTATATATGTATGTATATGTATGTGTGTATAAGAATGTATATATATGCTTGTATATATATATATATATATATATATATATATATATATATATATATATATATACACACAATTGATTTATAGTTGTACGAACTTCAAAGATGATAACATTAACGTATGTAACCTTTTTATTTTCACAGATTGTTCATCTGACTTTGAAAGGTCTTCAGTGAGAGAAAAATGAAAAGGTAAAAAATAAAAAATGAATGTCTTCGTGAAAAAAAAGAAGGATGAAAAAAAGAAAGAAAGAAAAAGTTTAAATATAATGATTGCAATAAATAAGATTTAAAAAAACACAATTAAAAAGAATAAATAAAATAAAATAAAAAATCAAGGATATTAGTAAGAAATTATATATGATAAAAAAATGACTTACCGGTAAAAATATTGAGTTGTTTTCAATATTGGGTTGATATAAGAGTTACTAAGACAAGTCAGCGTTATAACCAATATAAAATGCTCAATACGTAAGTAGAGCGGAGTTATTATTATTAATTATCATTATTATTACTAGCAAATATATGCACCCTCCGGGTGCAAGTATTTAAGTTTTAATGTAATAAAATATTGTATTAAATTAGAAAAGCTAATGAAACTAAATAAGAATACAGATAAAAAGATTTGCAACAGAGGGAGTATAATAAAAGATTTGAAACAGAGGGAGTATAATAAAAAATGGAACAACTGAAACTTACCCTTCCATCACTCTTGTCTTACATTGTTATTTTTTCTAATTTAAGTACTTACTTAAAAGAGGAAGTAAAGAATAAAATGAGTTATTTTATCTTGTTAATGGATTTCATTTAAGATTCATTGAAGAGATTTTTGCTTATATTCATTAAAATAAAACCAAACAATTAGAAATCAATAATACTAAGCACATATTTATTAAATTCGATTTTTTAATATTAATATGCAAATTAGCCTTTCCGTTCACACTGTAAACCGCTATTTTGTTGTATATATAAATATAATTGCATGTTGTCAATATGTAGACATAGTTAACAGTATTAATAATGTAAGACAATTTTATTAATAATTGAGGTTAAATAAAAATAAAATCATGGAGAATGTGATGTCTATAACTAAAAGAATTGTGACTTGAGTAGGAATATAGTTTCGGTTACAGACAGAAAAACACACAATCTCCATTATAATAAGAAGATATACTGTACACACTATAATATATATATATATATATGTGTGTGTGTGTGTGTGTGTTCATTTTGAAAAACCTTAACTTAGGTTAGACAACATGATACTCGTCCAATTATCCTGATGAAGGTTTTTTAAAAACACTGAAACTGTTTCACGTTGAGGAAAATATATTTGCATGGTAAATCTACACACACACACACACACACACACATTCATCAACAATCAACAACCCCCGGTGACCCTATTGGGTGATTTTAACCTTATATATATATATGTAAGAATGGAAAGGGAATTGAATCCGACAATATGAGGAAAAAACGAGTAAAGAAAAGAAATGCAGATGGATAAAAAATGAATTTTATCGATATCACTATTAATCGATATCACTTACACATGTGTTTCGGTCCGTTTATCAAAATGTATACGGATTTACGCTATTATTATAATTAAAATAATCAGATGATGTTGAAATGATAATAATAATAATAATAATAGGAAAAGTGTAAAAATATTCCGTACACAGAGAGATTTTTTTACGACCTTCATCAGAGTGAATTTTTTATTTTTTGAGTAGAGACAAAAATCCGTTGGAAACAAAACAGAATTTTAAAATGTTCGAAAAAAGAATATTTTTTTAATCATTTGGAACGCAGAGACCGTTAAAAATTTTGAAAGTTTTGGTGGATGGATACAGTTTGTATTACAAAGAATAAAATGTTATTAATATTCTTAAACTTGTTGATGATTCAACGTCGTAAAAAAATCTCTCTGTATACGGAATATTTTTACATTTTTCCTATTATTATTATCATCATCATTTCAACATAATCTGATTATTTTAATAATAATAATAGCGTAAATCCGTATACATTTTGATAAACAGACCGAAACACATGTGTAAGTGATATCGATTAATAGTGATATCGATAAAATTCATTTTTATCCATCTACATTTCTTTTCTTTACTCATTTTTCCTCATATATATATATATATATATATATATATATATATATATATATATATATAGGTACAAGTGATAACCTACAAATTATCATATGTATATCTTCTATTATTATACTAAAGCTGAGATTTTGAGCTTTCAATAGCTAAAGGATTTTTTGCTGGTGACCTTTGATCACACGAAATTTGTCATAAATTATTCCTTAGTTTTAGGATTACTTAATGTTTGAAAAAAAATCCACTTTAATTGGTTTAATTAGTCGTAATGTGAAATTAAGTCAAATCTTGACCCGTCTCTGTCTTTACATCCTGTACTCCTCGGAAACGTGGACTACACATCGTCGATATATCAAAGCCTTGGAGAGATTTCATCAGACATGTCTCAGAAAGATAGTAAACGCAGGGTGGCAATCCCTCATGTCAGACGCTGAAGTCCTGCAACAAGCCAATACGTCCAGCATAGAAATGCGCATTATACGGAACCAGATGCGCTGAGCTGGGCATCTTGCCAGAATGCAAGACGACAGACTCCCGAATCAATTGTCCTACGGAGAACTGCAATGTGGGAAGCGTCCGAGGCACAAGCCCAAAAAGCGTTTTAGGGATGCTATCAAAAACAACATCAAAACTCTCAACATAAACGTTCATGAGTGGGAGAGAATAGCTACGAATCGTGCAGGATGGTGCAAACTTGTCTGTGATAGCTGCAAGGGGTTTGAGGTAAAACGGCTCGAACACTCCATCCTGAAGCGGTCTCTATGCAAATGGCACATGACGAACGTCATGGACACATTTCCTACATTTAAGCCGGACTATATATGTGACGCATGTGGCAGGGCCTGTCTGACAAAGGCTGGGTTTCTTAGTCAAGTACGGTCGCACACAAGAGGAAACCGGGGAAGAGGCTCATATGTATAACAGTGAATAAAAAACAAAGCTGAACGCCTGGGCCCAGCGCGCTCACAGCCGAACTTGTGGAAATGGCCTTATTCTGTGAAGAAGTGGCAATCACCATATATATATATATATATATATATATATATATATATATATATATAATTAATAAATAAAAGGTTTATCTTTTTATTATTATCATTGGAACAATTATTACAACCGTTCGGTTTCTTGCTATGGCATTCGTCAGGTAAAACGAAATTGCTTTTGAAAATGATACAAATGGTTAAATGTGTGAGTTTTTAAAACTGTATTCTCGTGTTGCATGTTTACGCGATTGCATGTGTCTTTTTGTTTGTACGTGTGCGTATGTTGGCATGCGCGTGCGCATAAAAGTGCGTGAGGGCTGTGACGTTATGATCCTATCCACGCGCGTGTGTGCATATGAATGTGCGTATTTGTGTTTGATGTCCTTGGTGACGTGTAGATTTTGTGCGATTATTAGAATGTAGTTTTAATACGCTGTTAATAATAATTATGTGTGTATGTAATAATCGTGTTATGTAATTTGGTTGTGTTGTGTATTAGTATAGTATTATTGTACAGTGTAGACTGGTGTAATATGTCATGTTGGACGTAATATAACGTAATATAACGGTTTGGTAAATAAATGGCTTGTTGGTGTGCTACATCGAGTGGAAATTGTGATAATTATGGAATTGTATTGTGTATAATGCTGTGCAATAATAAGGGTACTTGTGGGTGTATGTGACTGAGGGAAAGGTACTTACGGATTGGCGGATCTATTGGGGTATTTGCTATTTTGGTTTGGTTAATTTTACTTTTTTATTTTTTTAATAGATGATTTGAATGGTGGAGGTGTCTGTGGGTTATGTATATGGATCGAAGTGTGATATATATATATATATATATATATATATATATATATATATATATATATATATATATATATAACCCACATACATATACATAACCCACATACACCTCCAGCACCCAATCATCTATTTAATATATATATATATATATATATATAAGTAAGTAGAGTCGTCGGGGGCGGCCTAATGTCGGCATCAGCCATGCAGCAAGGGAGTCTATCCCCTTTTCACTCGCGCTAGACCAAGGAGATTATTTTAGCGTCTGAGGTGGAGCGCCACACCTATCATCAGCTCCTTACTTTACCGCACAGGTCCCTGTGCTACTCATACGCTGAGTTAGCGAGGGCGGGTATCGAACTAGGAACCTTGTGGTTTCTAGCCGAACGCTCTACCGACTGAGCTATATATATATATATATATAATCAACCTCTGCATCTATCTACCTTTGGCTGTCACTTTCTATCTATTTCTCGATCTATCTATCTATCTATTTAGCTCTGTCGCTATCTATCTATCTATCTATCTATCTATCTCTATATCTATCTATCTATATATATATATCTATTTATCTGGCTATCTATATCTATATCTATCTATTTATCTATCTATTTATCTCTCTCTCTCTCTCTCTCTCTCTCTCTATATATATATATATATATATATATATATATATATGATAATAAACACGGTATGTTTGGAATGGCTTTTTTGCCGACAATTTTAGGGAGAATATATGCTTAATTGGAGTCGTACCTAATTTGAAAATTAATTAATTAATAATGAATTAGGCGGGAATGCCTATTTAAATGTATGGCTAAACAAATCGAGAAAAATCAATCTCTACATTTCGGCCTATTCTCATCAGCAGAGCTATAGATAGGAAGGCCGCCCTGTGCTGAAACTGGACTGCCAAGCTGACAGGCCGATATCACAACCCCTCTTCCTAGATTTTACGATTTGTTTAGAGTAGGTTAATATTCCTCTTCAGTGACTTTTATTACACGACGATATGATATATATATATATATATATATATAACTCTATCAAATGATCTATCTATCTACATATACATATATCTATCTATAAATGTTTTTCTTTTGAAAGTTTGTTCGCTTGGCCCCGAAAGGTCTTTATTATTTTGAGTGGAGGAACATGAAAAGTTAAAAGAAATTCATCAAAGTTATCACAGTTCATTACACTTTTGATGAATCAATCTTCTTTAAATAAATAATCCGGTTGATCGTCTCCGTCGAAACGAAATAAGCCAAAAATCGATGATAATGAAAAAAAAAAGAATTGAAAATTGGAAACCAGTACGAGTATGGGCAAAATATTATTCACTCTCCTCTCTCTCCCTCTCTCCCTCTCTCTCTTTCTCTCTGTTTATTTGTCTTCTCTCTCTCTCTCATCTCTCTCTCTCTCTCTCTTCTCTCTCTCTCTCTCTATATATATATATATATATATATATATATATATATATACTAGCAAATATATGCACCCTCCGGGTGCAAGTATTTAAGTTTTAATGTAATAAAATATTGTATTAAATTAGAAAGGCTAATGAAACTAAATAAGAATACAGATAAAAAGATTTGAAACAGATGGAGTATAATAAAAGATTTGAAACAGAGGGAGTATAATAAAAAATGGAACAACTGAAACTTACTCTTCCATCACTCTCGTCTTTCATTGTTATTTTTTCTAATTTAAGTATTTAGTTATAAGATGAAGTAAAGAATAAAATGACAGTTATTTTATCTTGTTAATGGATTTCATTTAAGATTCATTGAAGAGATTTTTGCTTATATTCATTAAAATAAAACCAAACAGTTAGAAATCAATAATACTAAGCACATATTTATTAAATTCGATTTTTTAATATTAATATGCAAATAAGCCTTCCCGTTCACACTGTAAACCGGTATTTTGTTGTATATATAAATATAATTGCATGTTGTCAATATGTAGACATAATTAACAGTATTAATAATGTCTGACAATTTTATTAATAATTGAGGTTTAGATAAAAATAAAATCATGGAGAATGTGATGTCAATAACTAAGAGAATTGTGACGAGTAGGAATATAGTTTCGGTTACAGACAGAAAAACACACAATCTCCATTATAATAAGATATTATGAACAAAAAGTGATAAGACAAACAGGAATATTTCATATATGTTATTTATTCTCAACTAGTTTCGACCTTAGGTCATCGTCAGGAGAAAAATTCTTGTTCGAAGAAATTGTTTTTAGAGTGTTTTTTTTTTAAGGGAGCATTATAAAAGAATTATAGAAATTGAAATATTTTTTAGGGTTCTATTATAATTATAATCCGTGAAGAGGAGTGTATTAGTAGTAGCAATTCCATCTGTTCCGAGAAAAAAAAACCCTCTTTGAGGTCGGTTCTTTTTGAATGCTCTAATATACGTGAGGAAGGGTTCTCATATATATATATATATATATATATATATATATATATATATATATATATATATAATTTAATATACCAAGCGTGTTGGTAGATCCTTGTGGAGAGAAAAAACCCGGCAGAGAGTTTGATTGTAAAAATATACTACCAAACATCAACCAGGAAGAAAAAAAATTTTTGAAAAATAGAAAAGACCAAGATATTCGTACCAACAAAAAATAATCTATTGGTATAGTATTTGGCCAAAAGAAAAAACAATTTATATGTATATATATGTATATAAGATATATATATATTCATATAACCGCTAGGAGAAGCTAATTTGTAAAAAGTGCTCGATACCTAAGTAGAGCCAAGATTTTAGCCCTGAAGAGCTTTATGCGAAACTAATAGTAGGTTCGTCTGACTCAGTAGATTATCTTTATTATATATATATATATATATATATATATATATATATTGTCATTCAACAAAAGTATGTGCTCTGATGAAAACTGGTGTTCATAAAATGTCTTTCACAATTGTTTTTATTTTAATTTTAAAAGGATTTCAATTGAATTACATTTTATAATCCCTCTAGAGTTGAAACAGACGTTTATTTGGCACAATATTTACCAATGTTTTTCAATATCTATAACTCATACTATCGGGTTTATTCCATTTTTATATACTTTTCATATATATATATATATATATATATATATATATATATATATATGAGAAGTAAACAAACAAACAAACATTGTGTTTTGATATGGCTTTTTTAGCCGACAATTTTTGGAAGAATATGTGCTTAATTGAAGTCGTACCTAATTTTGAAAATTAATTAATTAATAATTAATGAATTAGGCGGGCATACCTATTCTAAATGTAAGGCTAAACAAGATTAATTTTTTCTCGATTTGTTTAGCCTTACATTTTGAATAGGCATGCCCGCCTAATTCATTAATTATTAATTGATTCATTTTCAAAGTTAGGTACGACTTCAATTAAGCACATATTCTCCCATATATATATATATATATATATATATATATATATATGAAAAGTTTCAAAATTTTATTAGGACACGTAAAAGCGAATTCATCTTAAAAGCGAATGGAAAACATTTCTAAAAAGAAAGTTAGGGTACCCTTATAATTAGATGTATAATCTAAAATAAATTATTTTTTCGGTCAATCCTCATCAGAGAAATACATTGAAAGCAGGTTATACGACGGTTGGAATAATTGAGAAAAAAGGTAAATCTTTTTTTTTTTAATTCATTTATTTTTTCTCCGTTTTCAATATATATACGCGAGAAAATAAGAGAAATTACGAACCGTGCGGAGGGGTTTGAAAATTTCTGGTTCCACCACACGAAAGGTGGAGGTGTTAAAGGGAAGCAATTGGTGAAACTGTTTTTGTATACACAGAGCTGACTGGATACGGGAAATGTAAATATATATATATATATATATATATATATATATATATTATTATAATGGAGATTGTGTGTTTTTCTGTCTGTAACCGAAACTATACTACTACTCAAGTCACTATTCCCTTAATTATTTACGTCAAATTCTCCATGATTTCATTCTTTTAGACCTTCAGTTATTAATAAAAATTGTTTTACATTATTAATACTGTTGATCATATCTACGTACTAATAACATACAATTGTATTTATATATACAACAAAATAGCGATTTACAGTTTGAACGAGAAGGCTAATTTGCATATTGATATTTAAAATGTTATTTAATAAATATGTGCTTGGTATTATTGATTTCTAATTGTTTGGTTTTATCTTAAGAAATATAACAAAATCTCGTGGATAAATCTTAAAAGAAATTTATTACAGAAGAAATAACTGTAATATTATCCTTTACTTCCTATTTTAAGTAAATAGTTAAATTAGGAAAATTTACCAATGAAACAGGGGAGTAATGGAAAATGATGGAATAGTTAGTTTCAAAGTTGTTCTATTTTTCGATTATACCCCCTCTGTTGCAGATCTTTTTATCTGCATTCTTCGTCAGTTTCATTAGCCTTTCTAATTTAATATGATATTTTATTATATCAAAACTTAAATACTTGCACCCAGAGGGTGCATATATTTGCTAGTATATCTTATTATAATTGAGATTGTGGGTTTGTCTGTCTGTAACCGAAACTATATTACTATGCAAGTCACAATTCCTTTAGTTATTTACATCATATTCTCCATGATTTTATCCTTATTTAAACCTCAATTATTAATAAAATTGTTTTACATTACTTACACTGTTGACCATATCTACATACTAATAACATGCAATTGTATTTATATATACAACAAAATAGAGGTTTACAGTGTGAATGGGAAGGGTAATTTGCATATTGATCTTTAAAAATTGATTTTAATAAATATATGCTTAGTATTATTGATTTCTAATTGTTTGGTTTTATCTTATTGAATATGAGCAAAAATCTCTTCAATAAATCTTAAAAGAAATCCCTTAACAAGAAGAAATCACTGTAATATTATTCTTTACTTCCTATTTTAACTAAACAGTTTAATTAGGAAAATTTACCAATGAAAGACGGGAGTAACGGAAAATGATGGAAGAGTTAGTTTCAAAATTGTTCTATTTTTCAATCATACCCCCTCTGTTCAAAATCTTTTTATCTACATTCTTATTCAGTTTCATTAGCCTTTCTAATTTAATATGATATTTTATTATAAAATTTAACTAAAATACTTGCACCCGGAGGGTGCATATATTTGCTAGTATATATAAAGAAGGTCCGCAAAATATATTATTATTTTTTTAGAAAAAAAAAAGTTAATTCTTTTTATCTTACATATGCAACACGTGTTTCAGATCTTCTGAAGCCTGAAGAAGATACGAGAAGATCTGAAAACACGTGTTGCATATGTAAGATAAAAAGAATTTTTTAAAAATTTCCTAAAAACATAATACATTTTGCGGACCTTCTTTTTTATAAAATATTGAATTTTCTCCCGTTGGAACCAGATCAACATTATATATATATATATATATATATATATATATATATATATATATATATAATATACGAACCTTGTTGGTAAGAAAAAAATCAAAAAAGAAAAAATAGCTTGATCGTAAAAATATACTACCAAACATCACCTGGGGAGAAAAAAATTTTTGGGAAAAAGAAAAGACCAAGATAGTCGTACCAACCGAAAATAATCGGTTGATACTATAATACTTGGCCAAAAGAGAAAACAATTATATGTATATATATATATATATATATATATATATTATATATATATATATATATGAAAAATATATATACATATAAAAACCGCAAGGATATACTAAAGCTAATAAGTAAAGAGTGCTCAATACTTAAGTAGAGCAAATAATAAAGATAAACCTAATGAGTCAGATATACCTACTAAAAGTTTCGCTTAGTGCTCTTCAGGGCTAAGATCTGACTCTTAGCCCTGAAGAGCACTAAGCGAGACTCATTAGGTTTATCTTTTGTATATATATATATATATAATATATATATATATATATATATTATATATAAATCAAGATATAAGATATACACATATTATGGTACGTTGGGATCTATTTAGCTTTTTATTGCCATAATCAACTTCTAATGACGCTACAGAGAAGAAATAGAGTTAAAGTGAGATATTTTAGTTTTATATATGACCCAATTATGTCATCATAGTTTGGGTCTATCATACATCTACATAAAAAAGCATTCATTCATTCTAATGATTGCATATACACTGAACTTATTTCACTACAAAAATGCATTAGAAATTATTTTACCATAGAAATGCATTAGAAAGTATTTGATAGAGAAATGCATTAGAAAGTATTTTACCATAGAAATTTAGAAATGCATTAGAAAGTATTTTACCATAGAAATGCATTAGAAATGTTACCATAGAAATATATTAGAAATTATTTTATAGAAATTCATTAGAAAGTATTTGATAGAGAAATGCATTAGAAAGTATTTTACCATAGAAATGTATTAGAAAGTATTTGCTATGCATTAGAAAGTATTTTACCATAGAAATGCATTAGAAAGTATTTAATATAGAAATGCATTAGAAAGTATTTTACCATAGAAATGCATTAGAAAGTATTTAATATAGAAATGCATTAGAAATTATTTTACCATAGAAATATATTAGAAATTATTTACCATAGAAATGCATTAGAAAGTATTTGATAGAGAAATGCATTAGAAAGTATTTTACCATAGAAATGCATTAGAAAGTATTTAATATAGAAATGCATTAGAAAGTATTTTACCATAGAAATGCATTAGAAAGTATTTTACCATAGAAATGCATTAGAAAGTATTTAATATAGAAATGCATTAGAAATTATTTTACCATAGAAATGTATTAGAAATTATTTTACCATAGAAATGCATTAGAAAGTATTTGATAGAGAAATGCATTAGAAAGTATTTTACCATAGAAATGCATTAGAAAGTATTTAATATAGAAATGCATTAGAAAGTATTTTACCGTAGAAATGCATCAGAAAGTATTTTACCATAGAAATGCATTAGAAAGTATTTAATATCGAAATGCATTAGAAAGTATTTTACCATAGAAATGCATTAGAAAGTATTTAATATAGAAATGAGTTAGAAAGTATTTTACCATAGAAATGCATTAGAAAGTATTTAATATAGAAATGCATTAGAAAGTATTTTACCATAGAAATGCATTATAAATTATTTTACGAAAGAAATTAATTTGAAATCTATCTATCTGTCTGTCTGTCTGTCTGTCTGTATATCCATCTAAATTTGTTCACTGTCTACCTGTCTGTCTGTCTGTATGTATATCTATTTATCATCTCTCTCTGTTGATTATCTATCTATCTATCTATCTATCTAACAGAACTTAACTAGACACGATGTGTGTCAGCCCAACTGAGATGTGTACATCCAAGCGTGCAAGAAATCTAAACTCTTAGATAATTAATTACATTTCAAGTGTAAGAATTGTCGCCAAGTCCAATTCCAATATCTCAACTGACATTTCAAGTCGGCGTTAGGAGATTCGCTCCAGCAACCACCTGGAATATAATTAAACGAAAATATTGATTCCGAAACTCCAGCGTATTTGTTTGAAAGATGTGATCAATCAGTCACCTCTAAGTATACACAAGTACTTCAACTACTAATATATAAGTGAGTAAAGTTGACGGGGCGGCCTAAAGTCGGTATCAGCCAGTCAGCGAGGGAGTCTATCCCCTTTCCAATAGCGCTAGACCAAGGAGATTGTTTTTTTAGCATCTGAGGTGGAGCGCCACACCTACCATCAGCTCCTTACTTTACCGCACAGATCCCTGTGCTACTCATAAGCCGAGTTGGCGAGGACCGGTATCGAACTAGGAACCTTGTGGTTTCTAGCCGAACGCTCTACCGACTGGGCTAACAAAAGTAAGGAAATGAATCCGACGGTGTATAAGTGTAAGATAGTATGAAAAACACAGATGTTGTTCAAATAAAGTTATTTATTCTGCAGATATTGCAATATTTCGATTTGTTTTAAATCTTCTTCAGAGCATATTATGTTGTGTTAAATACGAAGACAGTTTATGAAAATTATGACTGTTTTGTGATGGGATCACAATTTTCATAAGCTGTCTTCATATTTAATATCTAATAATAATAATAATAATAATAATAATAATAATAATATATATATATATATATATATATATATATATATATATATATTATGTGTGTGTGTGTGTGTGTGTGTGTGTGTAAGTTGACAATATGCTGTAAGGATAAATAAATAAATAAAGGACAGAAAATGTTTAATGGATAAAATTAGTTTAATGAATTACCAACACCTGTTTCAACCGGGAGTTTGTTTATGTACACATTGTATTCTATTTATTATCATTTTAAATATGAAATAAAATGAAATAATAATAATAGAAAATTATAAAATATTTAAATATACAAAGAAAAACAGCCTTCTTCAGGGTAAAATGTTTGATATTTGAAGTTAAAACGGTCAAAATACAAAGAATTTTGAAGTGTTTGAAAAAAGATTTTTAAAAAATTTTTTTGAGATGCTTACGATTGGAGAAATAGAGAAATGTTTGGTGGTGGTTGCGGTTAGAAAATAAATATTATTCGGTGAAGAATGTCATTTGAAAAAAAGGGGGACTTTTTAATTTCATAAGTAATATTATTGACTTATATATATATATATATATATATATATATATATATATATATATATATATATAAGGGTAAGATAATATGAAAAACACAGATGTTGTTCAAATAAATATATATATATATATATATAAAGGTAATTGGTAATTTGCTTGAAGCATTGTTAAGTATGTTATAAAATACTAAAATTCGAAGGCAATACAATGCGTATAAAAATAAAGACAAAAAGATGTTTTTTATGTCTTATCGATTTCGAAGCAAGGGCTTCATCATCAGAGTTTATTTTCAGAAATGACGTGCTTATGTTTTTATCTGTGTGGTTATAATTTCTCTTCTTATTTCCTTTTCCTCTCCTTTTTTTCCTCTCTTTCTTAATATACCAAGCGTGTTGGTAAATCCTCGCGGTGAGAAAAATCCCAGCAAATAGTTTGATTGTAAAAATATACTACCAAACATCAACCGTGAAGAAAGAAAAATTTAGGAAAAAAGAAAAAACCAAGATAATCGTACCAACCAAAAATAATCTATTGGTACAATACTTTGGCCAAAAGAAAAAACAATTTATATGCATATATATATATAAGATATATATATTCATACAAAATCGCCAGGAGACTAAATCTAATAAGTAAAAAGTGCTCAATACCTAAGTAGAGCAATAATAAAGATAAATCTAATGAGTCAGACGAACCTACAAAAAGTTTCGCTTAATGCTCTTCAGAGCTGAAGAGCATTAAGCGAAACTTTAAGTAGGTTCGTCTGACTCATTAGATTTATCTTTATATATATATATATATATAATATACCAAGCGTGTTGGTAGATCCTTGCGGAGAGAAAAAACCCAGCAGAGCGTTTGATTGTAAAAATATACTACCAAACATCAACCAGGAAGAAAAAAATTTTGAAAAAAAGAAAAGACCAAGATATTCGTACCAACAAAAATAATCTATTGGTATAGTATTTGGCCAAAAGAAAAAACAATTTATATGTATATATATGTATATAAGATATATATATATATATATTCATATAACCTCTAGGAGAAAGCTAATATGTAAAAAGTGCTCGATACCTAAGTAGAGCCAAGTAATAAAGATAATCTACTGAGTCAGACGAACCTACTATTAGTTTCGCATAAAGCTCTTCAGGGCTAAAATCTGAATATATATATATATATATATATATATATATATATATATATATATATGCCGGAGTTAGTTGCAGTGGTAAAGGTATGAATCCCATTCTCCCTCCAGCTATGTATAAATAGCAGGGCAGACTGATCTATTTAACCATTGTCTTGGAAAAAGAAAACTCTGAATATCAAATTTGTTAAATTCCGCTTAAGTCATTGACCTTGTGTCGCACACTGCTCGTGTATATATATACACGAAAAACTGAAATACACAGACAGATATGTGATATGTGTGTGTTGTATATATATATATATATATATATATATATATATATATATATATATATATATATATATTTATAACAAGATTGTATGCAATTTCAAATTTTACAGAAAACGATCACCTGGAAAGTATCGGACACACACACACACACACACACACACACACACACACACACACATACATATATATATATGTGTATGTATATATATATGTGTGTGTGTGTGTGTGTGTGTGTTTGTACGAAAAAGCTTTTATTGAAAATGGGTCGGAAAATATAGGCTATTCAAGAAAACACTTAAATCCTATCAAGAACTCTCAGGAATATTTATAGGTGACTAAATTCGAAAATGGGAAAAGCTGACTGTTGAACTGCGAAGAGGATCTGTTAAATGTACTTGCCATGACCCGTGGGTGTCGCTAAGCTGATACTAATGCTATTAACTCTCTCTACACTTATTGCTTTAAATCATCCAGAAATGTTCGATATTTACAAGTTTGAGCGCCTCTTTTGGTGTGATACTTATGTTTGTTTGTTCGTTTATTTTGTTTTACGGC
This sequence comes from Doryteuthis pealeii, assembly GCA_023376005.1. NCBI lineage: Eukaryota > Metazoa > Mollusca > Cephalopoda > Myopsida > Loliginidae > Doryteuthis > Doryteuthis pealeii. Next base: position 29,369,231 of record CM042178.1, on the reverse strand, counting down.
ATATCAACCTCAGTGGGTCATTTAATGCCGACAAAGTTTTGAAATAAATCCATTCTTAATGGATACTTAATTTTCTTTATAAACTCATGTCTTTCTATTTAACCCATAGATGGGACCCTAATAGGTACTACCACTCCGGGTCAGAGTGGATCAGGGAGCAATGGTGATGAAGGGGTGCTCCACATTCCACAGACCTTCAGAGTTGGAACCTCACCATCAGATAGAGTTTAACGTAATTCCTAGAATATGAAGACTCTCAGCTACTGCCTTCTAGCACGTATATGATAAAAAGGGTTGGGGCATGCCATAGGGGCAAGTGAATTTCGGTAAAGACTTATTCGATGTGTGGAACATCGTACATACAGTTGAAACAGTCTGTACGATGTTCTACACACCGAATAATTCTTTACCGAAATTCACTTGTCATTATTATCTTCTATAATTATCGAATTTTATGTGATATACGCATTGTAATTGCCTTCATGCAAAAATATAAATAATAATATATACTTTATTCAACAATGCTTCTAAAAAAAACAAACATCCAAAAAATCTTATAATAATTAATAGATGCACACAACATTTTATTTGAGGAGGAAAGAGCTAAGTTTCTACTTTAAAGTGTTTTATTTTTTTTTTTACTCGTTAAATAAATTTGATCATTTTACTTAATTATGATACAAACCGTCTTTCATCAGTATTAGTTCGAAAGTGAAAATAGTAACGCGACTGGAATTCGAACCCGCTGACTACTATGCCGCAGTCAGGCACGTTATTCACTCGACCTCGGATCCCTGACCCACTGGTGTGAGTCAGGCTAGCATTCTATCCGAATTTTATGGTTCTGATAAGCAACTAATAGATACGGTCCTCCTGACATTTAAAATTGCGAAGGAGTCATTTCAGCGGAGCGTACCGGAAGTGAACTTCCGGTTCCGGTTCACTGAACGATCGCGGTCTTTAGGAAAATTTTGACTCTGAGGAGATATCATGGAGAGTTCTGTATTTATATTAACGATATGCTTTTAAGGGCTCGAAATATTTGAGATGCTTGTCCTTTTATCATACGAAAATGTCCACACGCGCACACACACGCATACATGCCCAATAAGGTAGGTCGATTTTGGAACTGTAACGTCTGTGGCGAAAGTTGTAAATTAACATAAAGAATTACCACACAAAATATTTTTTGATGCCTTCGTTTGAGGAAATAGATTTGGATCTTTTAAAGTGTGATCACTGTCACAGCTTTATTATTAGGTGAACAAGAGCATATTGGATGTGTAGTATGGTGGCGCGTGGGCTAATGGTTAGAGTCGTGGAAAATAGACTTGTCAACGTGAGTTCAATTCCTGGACGAAGCTGTTGGCATTTCA
>CM042178.1:29357855-29362855 GCA_023376005.1 Doryteuthis pealeii | reverse complement strand
GTACAATGAATGGAACGTTAATTTTTTTCAGAATACAACGTGTGTCATAAAAGTGCTGAGTTTGAAGCTGTATTTACCAAGATAGAAATGAACAATGAATGGAACGTTAATATTTTTCAGAATACAAGGTGTGTCATAAAAGTGCTGAGTTTGAAGCTGTATTTACCAAGATAGAAATAAACAATGAATGGAACGTTAATATTTTTCAGAATACAAGGTGTGTCATAAAAGTGCTGAGTTTGAAGCTGTATTTACCAAGATAGAAATAAACAATGAATGGAACGTTATTTTCTTTTCAGAATACAAGGTGTGTCATAAACGTATCGAGATTGAAGCTGTATTTACCAAGATGGAAATGAACAATGAATGGAACGTTAATATTTTTTTAATTAATTTTTTTAATCAATCTTTTTTCAGAATACAAGGTGTGACATAAAAGTGCCGAGTTTGAAGCTGTATTTACCAAAATGGAAATGAACAATGAATTGAACGTTAATTTTTTTTCTCAGAATACAAGGTGTGTCATAAAAGTGCCGAGTTTGAAGCTGTATTTACCAAGATAGAAATGAACAATAAATGGAATGTTAATTTTTTCAGAATACAAGGTGTGCCATAAAAGTGCCAAGTTTGAAGGTGTATTTACCAAGATGGAAATGTACAATGAATGGAACGTTATTTTCTTTTCAGAATACAAGGTGTGTCATAAAAGTGCCGAGTTTGAAGCTGTATTTACCAAGATAGAAATGAACAATGAATGGAAGGTTAATATTATTCAGAATACAAGGTGTGTCAAAAAGTACACAAAAATCTCGATACTTTTTTGACACACCTTATATATATATATATTATAAACAAAAAGTAAGTTACAAAAACACACACAACCTATCAAATATCAGAAATCACACATGTACATTTTAATATTCTGCCAAAATATGGTTAATTAATGCTTGAAGAAAATAACAGAAGATCTGAAACACGTGTCGCATATGTAAGATAATAATATCTTCTTTTTTTTTTAAACATAATACTTTTTGCGAACCTTCTTTTTACAGAATATGTAATTTTCTCCCGTTGGACCCATAACAACACTTTGTGTGTATATATATATATATATTATATATATATATATATATATATATATATATAATCAATAATAATGATATTATGGATATTATAAACTCATAACTTTAAGTTTCATGCTTACGCAATCTTCAGACGAAAGTTAAATGGTTGAGATTTTAAAAACCAGTAGTTTTTTAGCGTTTATATAAACGTGAAGCGTGTTCACGCGATGGAATGATATAATGCTAAAGTTTTTTTTTTTTAACTGTGGCTTGTTTAGCGTTTATATGACGTGAAGCGTGTTCACGCGATGGAATGATATAATGCTAATGTTTTGTTTTTTTAAAACTGTGGCTTGTTTAGCGTTTATATGACGTGAAGCGTGTTCACGTGATGGAATGTTATGACACTAAAGTCGTGTTAAAAAATGATAATAAAACAAACTTACTTTTGTCTTAATGTACGCGGTGTCCATATATATATATATATATATATATATATGAGGTATTTGTTTTGTTTTACTATTATTTATTATTATTAGTTAACATTCTTCTTCTTCTTCTTCTTCTTCTTCTTCTTCTTCTTTCTTACTATTATTATTATTATTATTATTATTATTATTTCTCATACACTCTAGATCTCTTTCTTCTTCATTTGTTCTCCTTCTTTCTCTTTCTCTATTCTTCTACTTCTCCTTCTCCTTCTAGAAATACTCATCTTCTTCTTCTTCTTCTTCTTCTTCTTCTTCTTCTTCTTCTTCTTCTTCTTCTTATTATTATTATTATTATTATTATTATTATTATTATTATTATTATCTTCAAGTCATGCATTTACCCATGGATTCGTGTCTTTCCCTAGGATTTGAACTCGTATCGCCGGTACCATTTCCAACGACAATAACCATTACGCCTTTTGCGTATCTACGATGCAGGTGGGGCAGGTGGTGCTTATTTTGCATTCGGGGTGGGGCAGGTGGTGCTTATTTTGCATTCGGGGGTGGGGCAGGTGGTGCTTATCTTGCATTCTTCAAACGCCAGTAAAACAATAGTTTTCTTAATTGACAGCCGAAGAGAGATAGAAATTATTAATTTCTGTGAAGTTCTTCTTTTTTTTTTATTCTTCATCTTCCATCATTTCAAGATTGAATTCCTTTTGACAGCCGAACTAAATTAGCATGGAATAGGAATAGACAGTCACGCTATTCCATTTTCCAAGAGATTCATGGACGGCGCTTTAATCAGTTCGGTCATGGAAGCCTATAACCGGACGAAACTTTCAAAGAAATAATTCCTTATTTTTCTTAATTTTTTTTAGTTCTCAAAAAAAAAAAAAAAAAAAATCAAATAAAAATTAAATAAAAATTAAATAAAAAATTTATTCAAATAAAAATAATTAATTTAATTAAATAAAAAAAAATAATTTAATTAAATAAAATTAAATTTAATTAAATAAAAAATTGATTTAATTTAATAAAAAATTAATTTAATTAAATAAAAAAAAATAATTTGAATTAAAATTAATTTAATTAAGTAAAAAAAATTAGATAAAAAATTTAATTAAATAAAAAAAAAAAAAAATAAAGATTAAATAAAACTTAAGCACGTTCATTTCTGATTTTCGTCTCTGAAGATAAAGTTTTCTTTGAAATCGATGAGTCAAAAAACAACATCTTTTTGTTTTTATTTTTTATACGCATTGTAATTGCCTTCAAATTATTAATATATTATAAAAAAATTAAGAATTTTTATAATTCGTACTAAAGCATAATATTCAAATTTTGCCTAAGAAATATGTGTGATATTTAAATATAGCAGGTGTAATAACAATAACAAAATAAAAACAGAACTGTCTTACGCCTAAGATTTATCGAAAGTTTTTGTTTTTTTTAGGTTGTAGAAAAATTCTTATTTACGTTCTAGTGCTCACAAGTCTTTGATCTTTGTCAGAAAAAATATATATGTATTTGACTGCCCACAAAGCCAAATGTGACACAAGGTGAGGCACAAGTTGGGTCTAAAAATGATTTAAAGTTCCGTTGGTATTCCCTCTTTGGGGCGCCTCAGGCACCGAGCAATAAACACTACACTGCTCATTTCAGATGAGGTGTCAGGTGCTACCTGGTTGGTTGTCCCCCTGTTATCGAGGGGGAATCTTTTGCGGGTTTCGAGCACAGATACTACACTTTGATTTTCGATCGGACAGAGAGAGAGAGAGAGAGAGAGAGAGAGAGAGAGAGAGAGAGAGAGAGAGAGAGGGGGAGGAGCTCTCAAAATAGTTTTTTTTTACTAACAGGAAGGGAGCCCCTTTGGTTTGAGTTCAGAGTTTTCCTTCTTCTAGACTGGTTGTCTAAACCAAAGTTAAAGAGCCCTGTCTGACCTACTATTTACCCATGCTTCTCATAACTTGGAAATAAATTTGGGAATAATCGAAATGAATTTTGAAATCCAACGAAAGTTTGTATTCACCACGTACGCGTTAGGCAGAATTGCGAAATCTAGCGAAAGCCACCCATGAAATAGAAATAGTTGCTTGTACTTAAAGTATGAGCCTACATACATCAATTTGTCTTTAAATTAAGTGGCAGCAGAAGAATTATCAGTAAACTTATAAAAGGTAGGCTTAGATATTAATGGAATATTTAAAGTGATGGAGGCGCGTGGTCTAATGGTTTGGGTCATAGGAAATGGACCCGAGTTCAATTCCTGGACGAATCTGTTTTCATTTCACATGGCGCTAATACCCTTGGGAAAAGGTATGAATCCAATTCTCTCCCTTAGCTATGGGCAAACATCAGAGCAGACTGAGCTCTTTAACCATGGCTAGGTAACCAGTCTAGGAGAAGGAAAAATATGAATTCAAACCTGTTAAACTCCGCTTAAGAAATTGACCATGTGTCGCATCCTGCTCGTGCGGAGGGGTTTGGTAAATATGTTTAATATTCCACTTAAGTCCTCACATTAATCGGAGGGTCATGTCAAGCCCTAGCAGCTATATGATTGTCCCAACCCTATTGCCCTTATGTCAAGTCCCAACCCTTTTAATCATATATGTGCTAGAAGGCGTGGCTGTGGGTCTTCATGTCCTGGAATGACGTTAAACTCTATATGATGGTGAGGTTCCAGTTTGGAGGTCTGGGGAACGGGGAGCACTCCTTCAACACCATTGCTCCCTGGTCCACTCTGACCCGGAGTGGTAGTACTTATTAGGGTTCCATCCATGCGTTGAATAGAAAAAATGTTAATAAAAAAATTGAGTATCCATTAGAAGGAATTTATTTCAAAAGTTTATCGGCATTAAATGACCCACTGAGGTTGATATGCCGTAAAACCAACCAACCAAAGAAACAAATAAATTTGGTGATCAAATTGGAGCAAAAAGAAATATCTACTAAGAGATGACCAGAACGCAATCAAAAGGTTCAAAGCTCGAGCTTAAAGCTGTTAGGAATACCTCAGAGATATAAAACCCAGGCTCACAGATTACTTCTATGCAATATATATATATATATATATATATATGTATTTAATATACCAAACTTGTTGGTAAATCCTCGCGGTGAGAAAAAAAAAAAGCAAATAGTTTGATTGTAAAAATATACTACCAAACATCACCCGGAGACCAAGATAATCGTACCAACCAAAAATAATCTATTAGTATAATATTTGGCCAAAAGAAAAAACAAGTTATATATATATATATATATATATATATTATATATATATATATATTTGTAAACAAGGTTTGTTTAGAATGGCTTTTTTTGCCGATAATTTTAGGGAGAATAAGTGTTTAATTGGAGTCGTACCTAATTTTGAAAATTAATTAATTAATAATGAATTAGGCGGGAATACCTATTAAATGTATGGCTAAACAAATCGAGAAAAATCAATCTCTGTATGTACATTTTTCGCCTATTAGGCCTCTATCAGCAGATCTCT
>CM042178.1:29354998-29357755 GCA_023376005.1 Doryteuthis pealeii | reverse complement strand
TTTTATTTTAAAATCAAATTTGTAATATCAAATATGCAAATATTACAAAGTCTTTTCTCATTCACACTGTAAACCGATATGGTGGAAGAAGGAAGATGGTGGTAAAGGAGGAAGAATGGAGGGAAGGAAGGAATGAATGGTGGGAAGGAATTAAGAAGGTGTGTAAGGAAGGAAGTAATGGAGGGTAAGGAATGTGAGATATGGTATGGTTTGTACAGGAAGTAATGTGGGAAGAAGGCAGATATTTGGAGGGAAGGGAAGGATAGAATGTGGAGAAGGAATGAATGGTGGGAAGGAGAAGTAATGGGAGGAGGAAGGAGAATGTGTGAGAAGGATAGGAAGAATGGTTGGGAAGGAAGAATGTGTGGTGAAGGAAGGAAGAATGGTGGGTAAGATAGAAGAATGAGAAGGATAGGAAGGAGGAAGGAAGAAGTATGGTGGGAGGAGAATGTGGAAGGAAGGAAGTAATGTGGGAAGAAAGGAGAATGGTGGAAGGAAGAATGGAGGGAAGGAAGGAAGAATGGTGGGAAGGAAGGAAGAATGGTGGGAAGGAAGGAAGGAAAGGAAAAAAAGAAAGTAAGAATGAAAGAAAGAAAGAAAGCGTGAAAGAAAGAACGAAAAAGAAAGGATAAAAAGTAAGAAAGAAAGAGAGAAAAGAAAAAACGTTAAAGAGGGAAGGAAGGAAGGAAGGAAGGAAGAAAGGGGGAAGAAAAAGTGTGAAAAGGGAAGGATGAAGGGAAGGGAAGAAGTTATGGGTAGATGGAAGAAAGGAGAGAAAGGTTTGAAAAGTATGACAATGCTAGGAAGGAAAGAGAAAGCGAAGGAAAAAAAGGAAAAATGTGTGAAAAAATAGAACGGTAAAAGGAAGGAAAGAATTACGAATGTAAGGAACGAAGAAAGAAAATGGAGGAAGGAGGAGAAAAGAGTGAAAAGGGGAGGAAGGAATGAAAGTGAGAAGAAAAGAAATACGCTCCCACCATCTCCCCTCCCTTTCTCTCCACCTTTTCAATATATATATATATATATATATATATAATATATATATATATATACATAGCTGTTCTGTTTTCAAAATAAAAATGCTGAAGCTTCGTTAATACACCGCGGCGAAATATTAATTGAATGAAATTGTTTCCGTTGTTTTATTCACTTTTATTCCTCAAGTTTTAATCACATTTTACCCAATCAGTTATTTCCTTAGGGCCGGGTTAGCTCAGTCGGTAGAGCGTTCGGCTAGAAACTACAAGGTTCCTAGTTCGATACCCATCCTCGCCAACTCAGCGTATGAATAGCACAGGGATCGGTGTGGTAAAGTTAGGAGCTGATGGTAGGTGTGGTGCTCCACCTCAGACGCAAAAAAACAAAAAACAATCTCCTTGGTCTAGCGCTAGTGAAAAAAGGATATGCTGATTGTCTGATACCGATTTTGGCCACCACGACAACTGCTATATATATATATATATATATATATATATATACTAGCAAATATATGCACCCTCCGGGTGCAAGTATTTAAGTTTTAATATAATAAAATATTGTATTAAATTAGAAAGGCTAATGAAACTAAATAAGAATACAGATAAAAAGATTTGAAACAGAGGGAGTATAATAAAAGATTTGAAACAGAGGGAGTATAATAAAAAATGGAACAACTGAAACTTACTCTTCCATCACTCTTGTCTTTCATTGTTGTTTTTTCTAATTTAAGTATTTAGTTATAAGAGGAAGTAAAGAGTAAAATGACATTTATTTTATCTTGTTAATGGATTTCATTTAAGATTCATTGAAGAGATTTTTGCTTATATTCATTAAAATAAAACGAAACAGTTAGAAATCAATAATACTAAGCACATATTTATTAAATTCGATTTTTTAATATTAATATGCAAATTAGCCTTCCCGTACACACTGTAAACCGCTATTTTGTTGTATATATAAATATAATAGCATGTTGTCAGTATGTAGACATAGTTAGCAGTATTAATAATGTAAGACAATTTTATTAATAATTGAGGTTTAGATAAAAATAAAATCATGGAGAATGTGATGTCAATAACTAAGAGAATTGTGACTTGAGTAGGAATATAGTTTCGGTTACAGACAGAAAAACACACAATCTCCATTATAATAAGATATATATAGGGATAGAAAAATACGAATAAACTCACCTCCTTCAAAATAAAATACACATAAAACCATAAAAGCAAACGCTGGAATTAAATAATTAAATAATTTAAAAAAAGCATACACAAATTTACAGCAAGATTTCTGACAAATCAAAGAGAACGCACATAGAGACAGTAGACACCATTCCTGGGGGGATGGAGCACTACACACACCAAATCCACACACCAATCTAAAAACAATTTAAATACACACACAGACCAAATTAAAACAACTTGAATACACAAACACACACACGCACACACACACACATATGAACACACAAAAACAAACAAACAAACCAACACACTGAAACCCACACACCAAACTAAAAACAACCTAAATACACACACGCACAGTCACCAAATTAAAAACAACTTAACACACACACACACACACACACACACAAACACACACACACACACACAAACTAAAAACAACTTAAACAGACAGAGAGACTGACAAACACAAACCCACACACAAACTAAAAACAACTTAAACACACACACACACAGTCACGAAATTAAAGACAATTTAAATACACACGCACACACACGCACACACACACTCACACACACAAACTAAAAACGACTT
>CM042178.1:29332498-29344998 GCA_023376005.1 Doryteuthis pealeii | reverse complement strand
GAATGTGGAGCACCCCTTCATCACCATTGCCCTCACGTCCACTTTGACCCGAGGTGGTAGTACCTGTTAGGGTCCCATCTATGGGTTAGATATAAAATTTGTTTACAGAAAAATTGAGTTTAGATAATTTTCTATCAAACTATCGCTACGAATCTGTCAAAACTTTATCGGCATTAAATGACCCACTGAGGTTGATGTGCCGTAAAACAAAACAAACAAACAAATATAAATCATATGAGTTGATTGAATGATTTTAATAGAATGTTAACCCTTCTGTTGGTTTAAGGGGAGGGGAAGCGGATGTAAATGTCCAGGAGAAGAAGAAAAGTAACTCAGAATGATATTTCCGGGGGTCTAATTTTGTTGGGGCAATTATGGCTTCGCTGTATTCAGGATACGATTATGGCTTCGCTATAATTCAGGATACGATAAAAAAAATAGCATTGATTTAAAAGTGCCTCCTTTGGATAGACAATTTTATTAAGTAGATTATTGTACATGAAGTTTACGGTTACAACATATAACATTACGTAATTCAATGTTAGTTTAGATAAAATATCATATTCATTTAGGTCACGTAAAAAAACGAGATTTTATACAATATGAATATATATTCATACATTTGATAGGTTCATTGTGTAAGGATTAAAGGTGATATATACTTAAAGATACAAACTCCGACAAAGGTTTGATAAACAAAACATTTAATACGTATACAGCACATGGATAAAAGGGTACATACTACAAGGTGTACATAACTAAAGATAAAGACACATTCATGAATGGTAAAAAGATAAACATAAAAGCCACAGACATGAGACTAGGAATAGTCCATGCTGTGTAAATAACTTACAGTAATGTAAGGGGGGACGAAGCCTCAACGAGAAGGGGTAGACCCGGATCTAACCCATGTGTCTCGTAGTTTGAGGAACAGGAAAAGAGAAAGAAGCGTTTGAACCAGGCGCTTAAATACTATAGCCCCTGGTGAGAACAAGCAACAAATCAGGGGGAAGATAACTCTTACAGGCCAAATGGGAAGATAACCCCAACAATTGATTGATTTTAACAAAATATTAACCCTTCTATTGGAGAGGGGACAGCAAAAGTAAATAGCTTCCACAGGAGAAGAAAAAATAATTTAGAATAATTTCTCCGGTGGTCTAATTTTATTAGGTCGATTCTAGTGTTGTATACCCTTTTCTTTACTTTCTTATATTCTTCTTCTGGCGTCTTTGATATCTTAAGTTCTTCTAGCGTCTCTTATAACATCTCTGACTTCATCTTGGTGGTCAGTCGCACTTAACTCATTTCTTCTTCTAGATCAGTCTTGTTACCAAGACATTCATTAACCACAAGACCGTGTTATTTTTCTTAAACTTTTATTTCCTTAACTAAACATTTTATGTAACTAAACATCTGACTAACATAGCACGCGTATGCAGTGAGTTCGAGTTAAGGCAGGACATCTTCTCTGCCTGACGTCCAAACTGAAACTGAGGACCCAACCAGGTCCCACGTGAATTCACGTATTTCGTGCGCTTTCTGTAATATTCCATAGAAAGCCCCGCCCGTGATATGAAAAGGGCCTATCCCTTTAGAAAAAACAGAGTATTGACAATAATCTTATGCAACCGCATAGATTATGTAACAATAGCTTTGCTATAATTTCCCGATACGATAAGAATTATATTGACTTAAAAGTGCCTCTTTTGGAAATACATAATTAGATTTATCAAGTAGATTATTGTACATTGAAAATTACGGTTACTCATATCAAAATACGTAATTCAATGTTAGTTTAGATAAAATATCATATGTATTTAGGTCACGTTAAACTGAGACAGTTTTATACGATATGATAATATATTTATAAATTTGATAGGTTGATTGATTGATTTTAACATAATGTTAATCCTTCTGTTGGTTTTAGGAGAGGGGGAAGTGAAAGTATAAAAATCTGAAATACGTGTCGCTGAAGTTAGATTTAAAAACTTTGTGAAAAGAAAAAACTCAAACCATTTTTGGGCATTCTTTTTAATAATAATAATAATAGTAATAATAATATATATATATATATATATATATATATATATATATATATATATATATATTGGGAAAGGTATGATAAATAGTCTCCCTTCAGATATAGGTAAATAGTAGGGGAGATGAGACTATCTATGATTAGTTAGGCAACCAGTCTAGGAGAAGGAAAAATCCGTTTAAGAAATTGACATTGTGTCATATCCTTATCGTGCGTAGGGGCTATATATATATATATATATATATATATATATATATATATATATATATATATATGAAATTTTACATTTTGAAAAAACATATGATGTTTCTTATGTATGTTTTTTCAAAATGTTAAATTTCATCCTGTCGGATTAATTTCCATCTATTTTTCATAAATATGTATATATATATGAATTTAACATTTTAAGAAAAAACAAATGATGTTAATAGTTTGCTGACAGAATCGGTTTCGACCTTTTTAATAGAGCGGTCTTCATCAAGAGCAAAATATGAAGGAAAGACTGTAAAAAATAACCGTTAGAAGGAGGGGTACAAACGAACACTGGTTTTCGGTGCTGGAATTCTTTTTTTTTAAATTATTAAATTTATTTATTAAAATAAAAAATTTTTTTTTAAATTCCAGCATCGAAAACCAGCGTTCGTTTGTACCTCCTTCTAACGGTTATTTTTCCCGTCATATGTTGCTCTTGATGAAGACCGCTCTATTAAAAAGGTCGAAACAGATTCTGTCAGCAAACTATTAATATCGTTTGTTTCTTCTTAAAATGTTAAATTCATACTATCAGATTAACTTCCATTTACTTCATATATATATATATATATATATATATATATATATATATATATGGACAAGAAGAAAGAGAGATATGTGTATATATACATAGATACACTTATGTACGGACCAAAATGTGGTTAATCGAAGCCTGAAGAAGATATCAGAAGATCTGTAACACGTTTCGCTTATCTAAAATGAAAACAAAAATACTATATGAATATATATTCAAAAATTAGATAGGTTGATTGATTGATTTTAACTTAATTTTAACCTTTCTGTTTCTTTTAGGATAAGGGAAAGCGAATGTAATGGACATTACAGGAGAAGAACAAAAAATTAATCAGAATAATTTTTCCGGCGGTCTAATTTTAATTGGTCGATCATTGCTTCGCTATAAATTCAGGATACGATAAGAATTATACTGACTTGAAAGTGTTTTTTCTTTTGGACAGACGTAATCAATTTTATTTAGTAGATTATGGTACGTACATTTATATTTACGTTTACTTATATTAAACTAGCAGCGGCTACCCGGCGTCGCCTGGGTAGAGGGGGATATTTTTAAGTTAGTCCCGCAGATCCATTATTACTGAATTGTGAGTTGAATTTTCGTAGGATGTCCCATTTAAATCCCTATGTAAGAAAAAAAAAAGACTTTGCATTGATCCAGCTACTCTGAAAAGAAATGTTAATGTCTACTATCTAAAATATTAAATGAAAAAAAAAACCATGCTGTTATCATTTAAATTTTATTTTTTAATGATCTTCACGAATATAAATCAAATCTCTATCAATTTTGGTCAAAACCCCAAGCCCTGGTGATATTTAATGTGTATATATATTTACTTTGTTGTTAATTGTTTTATTTTCAAAGTTTCCTCCGGACATACATATACACACGACTGCCCTTTATATATGTATAGATTACATTCGGACATACATACACACAACTGCCCTTTATATATGTATAGATTACCTTTGGACATACATACACACAACTGCCCTTTATATATGTATAGATTACATTCGGACATACATACACACAACCGCCTTTATATATGTATAGATTACATTCGGACATACATACACACAACTGCCCTTTATATATGTATAGATTACCTTCGGACATACATACAGACAACTGCCCTTTATATATATATTACCTTCGGACATACATACACACAACTGCCCTTTATATATGTATAGATTACATTCGGACATACATACACACAAACTGCCCTATTACATACATACACACAATACATACATACACACAACTGCCCTTTTATATATGTATAGATTACATTCGGACATACATACACACACAACATTACATTACATACATACACACAAACTGCCCTTTATATATGTATAGATTACATTCGGACATACATACACACAACTGCCCTTTATATATATATAGATTATATATGTATAGATTACATTCGGACATACATACACACACTGCCCTTTATATATATATAGATTACCTTCGGACATACATACACACAACTGCCCTTTATATATGTATAGATTACATTCGGACATACATACACACAACTGCCCTTTATATATGTATAGATTACATTCGGACATACATACACACAACTGCCCTTTATATATGTATAGATTACTTCGGACATACATACACACAACTGCCCTTTATATATGTATAGATTACATTCGGACATACATACACACAACTGCCCTTTATATATGTATAGATTACCTTCGGACATACATACACACAACTGCCCTTTATATATGTATAGATTACATTGACATACATACACACAACTGCCCTTTATATATGTATAGATTACATTCGGACATACATACACACAACTGCCCTTTATATATGTATAGATTACATTCGGACATACATACACACAACTGCCCTTTATATATGTATAAGATTACTTCGGACATACATACACACAACGCCCTTTATATATGTATAGATTACCTTCGGACATACATACACACAACCGCCCTTTATATATGTATAGATTACATTCGGACATACATACACACAACTGCCCTTTATATATGTATAGATTACATTCGGACATACATACACACATGCCCTTTATATATGTATAGATTACATTCGGACATACATACACACAACCGCCCTTTAAATATGTATAGTTAGATGTTATTCAACGTTAGCACAGTTAAAATACCACCTGTATTTAGGTCACTTTAAATGTAGACAAATGTTGTAAGTTATGAATATATATTTACCATTAGATGGGTTTATTGATTGATTTTAACATAATGTTAACCCTTCGGTTAATGATGGGGGAAGGGGGAGGCGGAAGTAAAATAAAAGGAACTGAAAAATGATTTGTCCGGCGGTCTATATTTGTTATGGCAATTATGGCTTTGCTATGAATTCAGGATACGATAACAATAATATTGACGTAAAAGTGTTTTTCTTTTGGACAGACATAATCAAATTTATTAAGTAGATTATTGTATATTTATGTTTACTTTTATACTTATATCAAATTACGTAAGTCAATGTTGGCTTCAATAAAATAACATATACACGGACTGGTGCATTGTATGTGACTTGGAACACCAACTCGTTTTTCCGACTGAAATAACGTTAACGGCCCAGCGTCCTGATATTGCCATCTGGTCTGTTAATCAAAATAAAAAAATAAAAAAAATAGAATTAACAGTTCCTTTTGAGGGAAATCTTGACTGTGCACATCAGCGTAAGAAGATTTACGAGAACAATGCGTCAGAAATGGATCGATAACGGATGTATTTCCTATCGAAGTCGGATGCCGGGGATTTATTACCAACTCAACCTTGGCATTTTTGTCTAAACTTGGACTTTCTCCACTAGACAAGAAGAAATACATCAAAAAGATCCAAGAGAAAGCTCTAACCGCATCAGCATGGATATGTCAATCCTACAATGTGACATCAAACCGACAAAGTCTGGTGGTATCGTCAGATACTGCTGGGGCGCTCTTGGTTAGTGGTAATGATGATTCGGCCCCGAAACCATGCCTGAACCTAGAATCATCATCTGATGAAGGCTTTGTTGGTTGCAATGCTACCGTGTAAATTGCAGTCATTGTATGAAGACTAATTCTTTTTAGGTCACGTTAAACTTGGAAGATTTTATACGATATGAATATATATCTATAAAGTAGATAGGTTGATTTTAACGGCATGTCAACCCATCTGGGGTAATGTTATGCTTAGATGTTAGAAAATCGCAATATTCTACGTTTATATTTACATTTTTATAGCTATCTCTCAATAGAATTTGTGTAGTAATATGATATCAAGTATTTCTATCCAATACAAATGTTTTGCACACATTTATATGGCATTATTAAGATCGGCTAGAATACTCAGAAAAGTCCTGGACACCCGAGGAGACTTATTTGTCACACAGAATCCAGTGAGAAAACATCAGCTTATGCTGGTGTGAAAACTCTCCAGTAGTGAAACAACAACAACAACCACCACAACAACAACAACAACAATAATAATAATAATAATAGACAGACTGACAGACAGATAGATAGATATAGATACTTGGACCTTGCAAGAGAACTGAGAAAACTTTGGTACATGAAGGTGAAGGTCGTACCAATTGTAATTGGTGCCCTTAAAACGGTCCCCAAGGTCTGGAAAACAATTTTGGTGAATTGGAAATCAGGGGAAGAATCGAGACCATCCAAACTACAGCACTGTTGGGATCAGCTAGAATACTCAGAAGAGTCCTGGAGATCTGACGAGTCTTGCTGTCAGCCTGCCTCCAGTGAACCACCGGCTACAGCAGGTGTGAAAAACTAATAATAATAATAATAATAATAATAATAATGCAATAATAATGTATTCTTATCTAATACGAATAATTTAGGCACAATTCTCAGACGGTAGAGCGTCCACTTAGGAACCACACAGTTCCTGTTTCGATACCGACCCTCGCCAACTCAGCACACAGCACAGGGAACTGTGCGGTAAAGTGAGGAGCTCCACTTTAGACGCAAAACAATCTCCTTGGTCAAGCGCTCGTGAAAAGGGGATAAACTCCCTCTGTGTCAGGTTAATACGGACATTAGGTCACCTCAACAACTTTTTATATGGTTTCAAGTAACTATCCCCATTTAATATTAACAATCCAACTGTCTGCACAATTAACATTAAATGGTTTCAAGTATTCCTATCTAATACTAATAATTTCGGATTACCTCAATCGATAGAACGTTCGGCTAGAAACCACAAGGTTCCTAGTTCGATACCGGCCCTCGCCAACTCAGCGTAGCACAGGGATCTGTGCGGTAAAGTAAGGAGCTGGTGGTAGGTGTGGTGCTCCACGTCAGACGCAAAAACAATCTCCTTGGTCTAGCGCAAGTGAAAAGGGGATAGACTCCCTCGATGTCTGGCTGATGCCGACATTAGGCCACCCCGACGGCTTTTTACTTTTTTTTCCCTACATAATAACAATAATTTATACACAAAAATGAACAACAAACAGAAAAGCAAATGAAAGAGTCATCTAAGCTTATATATACAAAAGTGCTTCATACACTGAGTAGAGCAATAACACTGGAGAACAAAAAAAATATTTTTGGTAAATTGTTAAAGTTTTTTTTTTTTTTAAGATGAGTTAGGATGATTTTTTACCGCTGAATCGTAAAATGACATCCGTGTCTCTCGATCAGGTGAGTTTTTTTTTTTTTTTTAATGCTCAGTTGATTTTTAAAAAATCTTCTCATTAAATCGATTAAATTTTTATGATATTATTGGTTGATTTTTTTTATCCTCATCCGAAATAGATCTTTAAGAGAAAAAAATGTTTTCCAATAGAATTTAAAATAAGCGTAATCTTTTTATATTCGTTCTTATTTAATTTCGTTAGTCTTTCTAATTTAACATAAACAATTTTGACATCACACGGTCGCAACATATTGCAACATCTTACAAGGCTGACATCCGGTCAGCCTTGTTCTCAACAAACTTTGAAAAAAAAGAAGAAAAAAAAGAGAGAATAAGAAATTACAGTTATTCGCCCATTCATAAAGGAGGAGAAGAAGAAAGAGAGGAAAAAAAAGGAGAGGAAAAGGAAATAAGAAGAGAAATTATAACCACACAAATATAAAAAAACATAAGCACGTCATTTCTGAAAATACACTCTGATGATGAAGCTTTGCTTTGAAATCGATTAGACATATAAAACATCTTTTTGTCTTTATTTTTTCCGCATTGTATTGCCTTCGAATTTTATTATTTTATATTTCATTACATTAAAACTTAAATGTTTACACCCTCAGGGTGCATATTCTTGCTCGTATTCTTAATAACTATTCCCTTTTAAGCTAATATATAAAAGAGTGCTCAATACACTGAGTAGAGCTATAACACTGGCCATAAAAATATTTTTGGTAAATTGTTGAATTTTTTTTTTTTTTTTTTTTTTCAAATTATTTTTTACCGCTAAATCGGAAAGTGACATCCGTGTCTCTTGATCAGATATTTTTTTTTATGCTAAGTTAATTTGAAAAAAAAAAAAAAAACTAAACTTCTCATTTAATCGATTAAATTTTTGTGATATCATTGGTTTTTTTTATTTTTATTATTATTCTCATCTGAAATAGGTTTTTAAGAGAAAAAATGTTTTCTAACAGAATTTAGAATAAGTGTCAGCATCATCAACATCAACATCATCATCATCATCATCATGTCGCGCATGCAGCACGGATATCCATGACAATCTCTCACCAAACTTCCCTGTCATTCATCGCCCCAGGGAGGTCCTCTGCGCAGCATCCAGCATCCTCACATAGTCGGTAAATGTAGGTCCATGTGTTGGCTTCCACAGGTCATCAGCGTAGTCTGCATTCGTGGCAGTCTGTGCGGGATATCGCCTGCTTCTTGCTTCTTTTTTTTTCTTAAAGTGTGAAACCTTTTTCTTTTATGGTATCTAATGATGTTCAGAGTACATACTCTAGGCATATTATAAATATATATGGTGCTAATGTATCTCCTTGTAGGACTCCAGCGGCGATGTCAAAGAAATCTGCGTCGCCATCAGGTGGGCGTACCATTGTTTTAGTGTCTTTGTAGAGCATAATTATAGCGGCAACCGTTTATTTTTTGGAGACCGTAAAAAAAATAAGTGTATTCTTTTAAAAATTCGTTCTTATTTAATTTCGTTTACAATGCAAATACTGGGTCAAGACGATCTCTGACTTCTCGACACGTATGTATACTTGTTATCTTCCCATTGTTTTTATTTTTTAATAAAGAATTTAATATAAAAAAGGACCTACGTCGATCAGCTCTGCGCGAATACTAGATGCTGTGCAAAAGTCCTTCCATGAGCGATAGCTGATAGGGACGGGTAGCGAGGAAGAGTCATGGAGATGCGTGGTGTAATGGTTAAAGTTGTAGGAAATTGACTCGTCGACCAGAGTTCAAATCCTGGACGTGGCAGTTTACATTTCACATAGTGCTAATACCCTTGGGAAAGGTCTGAATCTAACTACCCTCATCCAGCTATGGGTAAATAATAGGACATGCTGGGCTTTTAAATCTTAGATAGGTAACCAGTCTAGTAGAATGAAAACTCTGAATTCAAACCTATTAAACTTCGCTTGGGTTGGTCACTACTACAATAGGCTCAGTCCTAATTAGTGATCTATTTCACTAATTTGTAATCTTTTTATATTCGTTCTTATTTAATTTCGTTAGTATTTCTAAAGAGGGTGCATATTATTGCTATTATATTCAATAGTATTCATACAATTTTATCTGTTGGCAGCCTTCCGTCTACGATATACGTTGGAGTAGTGTCAAAGTGTTTTCTTTTTACTACATAGCCTGGGCGGGTTCATATGGAGGATGAGCTGCTGCCCATGCAACAAATCCCCCTCTCCACACTGCCGCTGGCCTAAAGGAAAGGTAAGGAACCAATGCAGTTTTGCAACGGTAGTGTCGCAGGAGTTGATGGGTGGCACTGGATTTCAGCATCACACCACATTTAGTGACACCGGCAATTTTACGTATGATCGTAGTAAACTTCCTGAGGGATCTACACGATATTTATGGCACTTGTATCCATCTTGAACAAGAGCCTCGCGAATTAATCGTGCCACACAATGGCCCAAGCCAAATGAGGAAATAGAAAAACAGCATTATTTCAAATGCAGTGTCTTAATGTAGACAGACAGGTAAGATCTCCCTATTTTGAACTGGGGTTGAAAATAGCCTTGCCATATCAATCACACTTCCACCAGTTTGATCTTTTACCTTAATAAGTAAAGTTTATATATATATACACACACACACACACACACACACACATATATATATATATATATATATATATATATATATATATATGATCGATAGATAGATATGAACAAACTGAGATAGAGACATATGAATATAGATAGATATGAACAAACTGAGATAGATAGATAGATAGATGTGAACAGACTTAGATAAATATAAATAGACTGAGATAGATAGATAGATAGATATGAACAGACTGAGATAGATAGATAGATAGATATGAACAGACGGAGGTAGATAGATAGATAGATAGATAGATAGATAGATAGATGTGAACAGGCTTAGATAAATATGAACAGACTGAGATAGATAGATAGATAGATGTGAACAGACTTAGATAAATATAAATAGACTGAGATAGATAGATAGATAGATAGATAGATAGATATGAACAGAGTGAAATCGATATATATATATATATATATATATATATATATATATATTATATATATAGATAGATAGATAGATAGATAGATATAAATAGACAGATAGATAGATAAAAAAAGATAGATAGATAAATAGATATGAATAGTCTGAAACATGTAGATAGATATGAACAGACTGAGATAGATATGAACAGATTGATATATATATATATATATATATATATATATATATATATATATATATATATATATATATATATATATAGAGAGAGAGAGAGAGAGAGAGAGATAGATAGAGAGAGATAGATAGATAGATAGATAGATATGAACAGATTGAGCTAGATAGATAGATATGAACGGACTGAGCTAGTTTGATTGATAGATATGAACAAACTGAGTTAGATAATAGATATATAGATAGATAAATAGATAGATAGATATGTGTAGACTGAGACAGATAGGTAGATATGAATAGACTGATAGATAGGTAGATATGAACAGACCGAGCTAGCTAGATCGGAGCAAATAAAGATAGATATGTAGATAGTTAAAAACATGCTAATATTGATAGATAGATAGATAGATATAAACATGCTAAGATAGATAGATAGATAGATAGATGGATAGATAGATATAAACATGCTCAGATAGATAAATAGATAGATAGATAGATATAAACATGCTAAGACAGATAGATAGATAGATAGATAGATAAATAGATAGATATATAGATAGATAGATAGATAGATAGATAGATAGATATAAATATGCTAGATAGATAGATAGATAGATATAAATATGCTAAGATAGATAGATAGAAGATATAGATTGATAGATAGATATAAACATGCTAAGATAGATAGATAGATAGATAGATAGATAGATAGATAGATAGAAAATGCTAAGATAGATAGATAGATAGATAGATATAAATATGCTAAGATAGATAGATAGATAGATATAAACATGCTAAGATAGATAGATAGATAGATAAATAGATATAAACATGCTAGATAGATAGATAGATAGATGGATAGATAGATATAAACATGCTAGATAGATAGATAGATAGATATAAACATGCTAGATAGATAGATAGATAGATAGATAGATAAATAGATATAAACATGCTAAGATAGATAGATAGATAGATAGATAGATAGATAGATATAAACATGCTAAGATAGATAGATAGATAGATATAAATATGCTGATAGATAGATAGATATATAAATAGATATAAATATGCTAAGATAGATAGATAGATAGATAGATAGATAGATATAAACATGCTAAGATAGATAGATAGATAGATAGATAGATAGATAGATAGATATAAATATGCTGATAGATATATAGATAGATATAAATATGCTAAGATAGATAGATAGATATAAATATGCTAAGATAGATAGATAGATAAATATATATAAACTATGATACATATGCAAGATAGATAGATGTAAACATACATAGACAGTTATGATAGATAGATACGAACATACCAACTCAGATAGATATGATAGGTAGATATGAACATATAAAATATATATATATATATATATATATATATATATATATATATATATATATATATATAATGAATGAATGTATACTCAAAAACGCTTGAAACGATCAATGGAAACTATGTCACACTAAAATGACAACAAATAAATTTCCTGTAGATCAACACAAACTGATTAACCTTTCCCCGACGGATTAAAAGTTACTCTTCGGTCACGTTGACTTCTTTGTCGCGTCTTCCGTACGGCTGTACTCCTTCGCGGGTTTCGGCGCATGCGTACGCCGCTTATTTCCGGTTTTCTCTTCTCGAATCGTCAGACTAACAATACACGAAGAAAGCAAAAAAAAAAAGAAAAAAGGATTCCAAACTGCCAGTGAACTAATAACATAACGTCTTTCCTTGCCGAAATTTGTTCAGTGCTTGCGCGGTGCTGGCTTTTGCG
>CM042178.1:29327498-29329998 GCA_023376005.1 Doryteuthis pealeii | reverse complement strand
TTTTAGCTCAGACGGTAGAGCGTTCGGCTAGGAAAGTTCTTTGTTCGATACTGGCCCTCGCCAACTCAGCGTATGGGTAACATAGGGATATGTGCGGTAAAGTGAGGAACCCCACTTCAGACGCCAAAACGATCTCCTTGGTCTAGCACAAGTGAAAAGGGGATAACTCCCTTGCTTTACGGCTGATACCGACTTTAAGTCACCTCGACGACTTTGCTTACTTACAGGTGTGGAGCATTGAAAACCATGGGATGCAGCAATGTGGATGAACCCAAACGAAGGCCGACAGAACTCTATACAAGATGCTGGTTAGTAGGATCTCATAGGTCAACATCCCTGTGTCAAATATTTCGGCCAGGAAACTACTACTACTCATCTCTAAGGATGGCATCTATTAATGAGTTAACAAAACAGCTAACATAAACAGCTTTTTAAAAAAAGCTTTAAATAAAAAAAACAAGCACAAAATCTATGCTCTCAGCACGACTCGTTGATGAACAACATAACCTGAGTAAACCTGATAGATTAATTACAAAAGGAAGATATAAAGAGTGTATGTTAAGAAATGTTCTTAGCGTATGTACATGTAAGAAAAATGGAAATTTTGGATAAAGACTTACATATTTAAGAAGTGTATTGTTCTATGGTGTCGTGTTCAATGTGACACGAGGTTTGTTCCTCCCAGTCACTATCAGATACTTGACAGTCATTAACATCCTGCTTAAAATGTTTTTGTTACTATTTTACAGTACGTGTTACACTTATGAAAAAAACAATAGAGGGTTGGGTATGAAAATAAAGAATGAAAAAAAGGGTGTAAGAAAAGAAGAAAAATAGAAAGAAAAAGAGAAAAAATAAAAAGAAAGAAGGAAAGGATGGAAGTAAGAATGGGAAAAAGAAAGAGAGAAAGAAAGTATGAAAAAAAAAGAAAGATAGAAAGGAAGAAACAAACAATCAGAAAGAATAAAAGAATGAAAAAAAAGAAAGAAAGGAGGGAAGAAAGAAAGAGAAAGGAAAAAAGAAACAAATAAAAAGAAAGAACGAACGAAATAAAGAATGAGAAAAAAGAAAGAAAGAAGGAAAGGGTGGAAGTATGAAAGAATAGATGAAAGAATGAAAGAGAGAAGGAAAGAGAGAATGAAAGCATGAAAGAAAGAGAGAGCAAGAGAGAAAGAGAGAAGTAAAGGATGGAAGTAAGAAAGAGAGAAAGAGAGAAAGAGAAAGAAAGAAGAGAGAGAAAGAGAAAGAGAGAGAGAGAGAGAGAGAGAGAGAGAGAGAGAGGAGAGAGAGAGAGAGAGAGAAAGTAAGAAGGAAAGGGTGGAAGTAAGAAAGAATAGATGAAAGAATGAAAGAGAGAAAGAAAGAGAGAAGGAACGCATGAAAGAATGAGAGAGAAAGAGAGAAGAGAGAAGTAAATGATAGAAGTAAGAAAGAGAGAAGGAAAGAGAAAGAGAGAGAGAGAGAGAGAGAGAGAGAGAGAAGGAAAGGTTGAAGTAAGAAAGAATGGAAGAGAAAAAGAAAGAGAGAAAGAAGAAAGTAGGAAAAAAGAAAGAAAAGACGTAAGAATGAAACAAAAATAGAAAGGAAAAAAGAAAGAAAGAAATTACGAAGAAAAGAAAAAGGTCAGTAGATTTCTACACACACACACACACACACACACACACACACCCTCTCTCTCTCTCTTTCTCTTTCTTTCTTTCTCTCTCTTTCTTTCTCTCTCTCTTTCTCTCTTTCTCTATTTCTCTCTATCTATCTCTATCCATCTATCTATTTATCTATCTCTATCTATCAATCTCTATCTCTCTCTATCTCTCCCTCTCTCTCTCTTTCTCTCTCTCTCTATCTATCTATTTCTCTGTATTTATTACTATCTCTCTCTGTATATCTATCTCTCTATCTTCATATCTCTTTCTATTTCTCTTTATCTATCTCTATCTATCTATCTATCTATCTATCTATCTATTTCACTCTATCTATCCCCTCTCTCTCTATATATATTTATCTATTTCTCTCTATTTCTCTCTATCTCTCTCTATTTCTCTTTATCTATCTCTACCTATCTATCTATTTCTCTCTATCTCTATCTATCTATATCTATTTCTCTTTATCTATTTCTCTCTATCTCTATCTATTTCTCTCTATTTCTCTTTATCTATCTATTTCTCTATATGTATTTCTCCCTCTCTATGTATTTCTCTCTATCTATTTCTCTCTCTCTCTATCTATTTCTCTCTATCTATTTCTATTTCTCTCTATCTCTATCTATTTCTCTCTATCTCCATCTATCTATCTATTTCTCTTTATCTATATATTTCTCTCTATCTATTTCTCTATATGTATTTCTCCCTCTCTATGGATTTCTCTATCTATTTCTCTCTCTCTCTATCTATCTATTTCTCTCTCTATATCTATTTCTCTCTCTCTCTCTCTCTCTTCCAAAAGTAAAGCTAATTGGAGACATAAAAAAACGAGAGAAAAAATGTCCGACTCCCCCCCTACC
>CM042178.1:29319998-29322498 GCA_023376005.1 Doryteuthis pealeii | reverse complement strand
CTACTCTAAACCAACATCATAAAATCTAAGAAGTCCGTTAGTGTAGAGGTTATGGGATCGCCTGTCAGCTTGGCAGTCCGTTTCACAATCACGCAGCAGGCTCTTCCGATCTATAGCTCTGCTGTATGAGGCCTAATAGGCCGAAAGTACATACAGAGATTGATTTTTCTCGATTTAATTTAGCCATACATTAATACGTATTCCCGCCTAATTCATTATTAATTAATTAATTTTCAAAATTAGGTACGACTCCAATTAAGCCACTTATATATATATATATATATATATTTAAATATATATATATAATATATATATATACTATGTATGAGAGAAAAAATGAGTAAAAAAAAAATGTAGATTGGATAAAAATGAATTTTATCGAATCACTTTTAATCATATCACTTACACATGTGTTTCGTCTGTTTTGATCAAAATGTATACGGATTTACGTTATTAAAATAATCACATGAGTGAAATGATGATGATAATTAATAATAGAAAAATTGCATAAAATATCATTCACAGATTTTGCCAGTAGTGTTATTTTTTTATTCTGTTGATGAAGTTCCGCAAATCTGTTGTACAAACATTTTATGCATTTTTCTCTTCTGTATTATTATTCATCGATCATTTTCAACTCCATCTGATTATTTAATAATAATAATAACGTAAATCCGTATACATTTGATAAAACAGAACCGAAACACATGTGTAAGTTATGTCGATTAAAATAATATCGATAAAATTCATTTTTATCCATCTACAATTTCTTTCTTTTACTCATTTTTCTCCTCATATTGTCGGATTCATTCCCATTCTCACATAATATAACATATTATAGTTTTATGTACTATTGTTATATATGTATAAATATACATATATTGTTATGTGAAAATAAAATGGAAATTAATCCACAGTATGATAAAGATATAATAAAAAAAACAAACGATGTTTACAACTGAAATAGGCTCATCAGAGAGAAGTGTGCAAAACGTTTCGGCCAATCTCTTGAATTTTATTTCATTTTATTTTTAAATAAAATTCATATTATTTTTAATGCAGACAGCACAATTTTTTTTTGTTTTTTTTTAATTCCAACGTTTGACTAGCAGCGTTCTGTTTTACTAACGGTCTTTTTCCCGTCTTGTTTTTGTTGATGACCGACCCACGTGCGGTTGCTATATTATAATGCAATAGGGTCCTCATATTAGTTGAGATGGGCGAGTGTTGCTTTTTAAAACCGCCAAGAGAATTGGCCCCGAAACGGTTTGCACACTTTCTCTTCTGATGAGCCTAATTTCAGTTGTAAACATCGTTTGTTTTTTCATTATATCTTATTCATATATTGTTATATATATATATATACATTTAATTCCGCAAGTTTATCAAGAAGACTAACATTACATCTATCACATTTCAGCTCCATTTGTATCAACAATTAAAAAAAAAGAAAAACACTGTATACAACATATAGATATATTCTCATTAATAAATACAAAAATACTTCATGCTGGCAACAAATATTAAAAGATTAAAGATTTCTAAAAGCTCTATACATAAAATCTCTTGAACAACCCACAATTGATAGAATTAATCACGAAACAGATGAAAATATTCATAAAAATCTCTTACATAAATACAATATCTTCATGAACATGCGATACCCATTAAAAATCAAAATTCGAAATTTAAAAGCCAAGAAGCCGCTTCGAGTTAAGTCTTGACCATTAGTTATATTTACTATGCCTAACTAAGTAAAATACCGGGACACCCAGTGTGGCGGAACCCACTGTGAAACACCCCCTTTGGGACCCACTATGTGAGGGACCCAGTGACGCTAACGATCTACAGAACCAGCTAGCTTACTTTATCTTCCGGTCATAGATCCGTAATGACAGCACGAAATGTTGTATAATAAAGACATTTTTATTTCTAAGATGAGAGAATCACGCTGGCCTGACGTTGTTTCGAAGTCAAATATATAATAGCTGATGTTACGCTGAATCAAAAAAATCATATTCACTTTTCTTTAATCAGATGAATTTTTAAAATTCACAAGCTCTTTCTTGAAATATATTGAACAGTATTATAATTCTTATTATTTTGTGACAACTAAAGTCTACCAGCCTTTAAATTAAAGTGTTATTATTCATATGTACAACTAGATGCTACAACTGATTTTACGGTGTAAATCGGAAAAAATGTCCCCACAAATCATTTGACATTCGCGTTACCCGCCAATTTTATTCTACATCACGCGTCAAAAAGATTTCAAATTAACATTTGCAATTTAAACCTCTCCAAAAAACCGTTTGCGTCATTTTTCTGTTTGCATTCAAATAGCTAATACACTGTGGTGCTAGCTCAGTCGGTTAGAGCGCTTCGGGCTGAAACCACAAGCCTGTTCCTAGTTCGTGCGCGGCCGCTCTCGCCAACTCAGCGATATGGAGTAGCCACAGGGACCATTCTGCCGCTCGCGTTAAAGCAACGAGAAGCTCTT
>CM042178.1:29287498-29314998 GCA_023376005.1 Doryteuthis pealeii | reverse complement strand
TAATACAATTTTTTAAAATACATTTTTCTATTTAACCCATAGATGGGACCCTAACAGGTACTACCACTCCGGGTCAGAGTGGGCCAGGGAGCAATGGTGATGAAGGGGTGCTCCACATTCCCCAAACCTCCAAAACTGGAACCTCACCATCAGATAGAGTTTAACGTCATTCCCAGGACATGTAGACCCTCAGCCACCGCCTTCTAGCATCCATATGATAAAAAGGGGTTGGGGCTTGCCATAAGGGCAATAGGGTTGGGAAAATCATATAGGTGCTAGGGCTTGACGTGACCAGCCGATTGATCGGAGGGGGCCTCTCTGACTACCCGTCTAGCCCAAGATAGGGCCAAAGTGGAGTATTGCATGTCATGAACTGCTCATCCACCTGGGCTCTATCCTTAAGCATCACGGGTCGCCACCCACGGCCAACAGGTGGCCCCATTGGGGGAGTCTTACCCCTCTGCAGAGGTGCAGTCGGTGCATTCTAACGCCCCAGCAGACAGGGCGGAAATGATTTGGGTTCTGTTTTTTCTGGGTCACCCTGTAATATCATGTTACTCAACTAGGGGGGTAGGGTTAGGGTTATGGTTAGGGTTGGGGTTTAGAGTTAGTTTAAGGGAAAATAAATAATTTGGGTTTTTTTTTCTGGGTCACCCTGTAATATCATGTTACTCAACTAGAAAATAATCAAATAAATAAATAAACTTATGTTTATTTACTAAAAGTATTTACAGAGATTCAAAAGTTTTAAATACAGTACTGATCGCATCTTATATTTATACAAAACACAATGAGAATTTTAATAATGGATAATTTCATGTCAAATCATCTAGAAAAAATAAAAAATTATCATGATTTATCACGAATCCTCCTGCTCTCCCTCCAGCTATGGGTAAATAGTAGGACAAACTGGGCTCTTTAACCTTGGCTAGGCAACCAGTCTAGGAGAAGGAAAACTCTGAATTCAAACCTGTTAAACTCAAGAAATTGACCTTGTGTCACATGCTGCTCGTGCGGAGGGGTTTGGTAAATGTGTATTAGGTACTGAGAAGGCTTGCTGTCAACAGATCTACTGATTCATTCTACTACTACTACTACTACTACTACTACTACTACTAATAATAATAATCTGTAAACCATGTAATAAGCGAATGTAGCAAACTAGCACAACGGGAGTAAAAAGCTAGGCACGATTGGGTTGGGAAGGTGATCCACTGGGAATTATGCAAAAAATTACATTTTTACTATACAGCAAAAGAGTATATGCATAAACCAGAATCCGCTCTTGAGAATGAAACGCATACAATTCTCTGGGACTTCGAGATAAAGACAGATCACCCTATCCCAGACAGGAGACCTGACCTAGTGTTGATTAACAAAAAAACGAAAAAAAAAAAAAAAAGAGAACGTGTCAACTGGTGGACTTCGCGGGCCCAGCAGATCAGTGTGAAGCTGAAGGAAAATGAAAAGATGGACCTCGCCTGAGAATTGAAAATGCTGCGGAACATGAGAGTGAAAGTGATACCAATTGTAGTTGGTGCACTTGGAACGGTCCCAATAAACTTGGAAAAAAGACTGGAGGATCTAGAAATCAGAAGAAGAATTGAGACCACCCGGACTACTGCACTGCTGCAATCGGCAAGAATACTCAGAAGAGTCCTGGAGACCTGAGTTGACTTGTCAATCTAACTTTAAACTTTTTAGAAGATTTAAATAATAATAATTTGAGAACAAAACGCACAAAATTCTCTGGGACTTTGAGATAAAAACGGATCACCTTATCCCAGCAAGAAGGCCAGACCTAGTATTGATAAACAAAAAAGAAAGAACTTGTCAACTGGTGGATTTTGCAGTGCCAGCAGACCACAGGGTGAAGATAAAGGAAAATGAAAAAATAGACAAATATCTGGACCTTGCCAGAGAACTGAAAAAGTTGTGGAATATGAAAGTGAAAGTGATACCAATTGTGGTTGGTGCACTTGGAACAGTCCCAAAAGGATTGGAAAAGGGTTTGGAAAATTTGGATATCAGAGGAAGGATTGAAACCATTCAGAACACTGCACTGCAGCAATCTGCCAGAATATTCAGAAGAGTCCTGGAGACCTGAGGAGACTTGCTGTCACTCAGACTCCAGTGAAAGACCATCAGCTAACACTGATGTGAAAACTCAAAAGGAATAATAATAATAATAATAATAATAATAATAGTGAAATACCATCAGCTAACACTGATGTGAAAACTCAAAAGGAGTAAATAATAATAATAATAATAATAATAATAATAATAATAATAATAATAATAATAATGAGATTGTTCTGAAACATTTGGATATACGAGGGTATTTTTGTGGGTAGTAGGTACTGGGAAGGCTTACTGTCAGCAGATCTATGAAAGCCACCAGATACGACTAATTCATACTCCTCCTACTCCTCCTACTCCTACTACTATAATAATAATAATAATAATAATAATAATAATAATAATAATAATAATAATGCTGAGATTGTTCTGAAATATGAACTTCACTTTGCAAAGATTTAGCTTTAAGTTGATAGGAGAGTAAGGTGATCTTATCCGTTGATGGTGAGCACATCTTGTCAGGCAGCGAGATTTGACACAACCGACGTAAACGGAGATTGCAAAGTCGAATGACAAGGTGATGTTTCTGATACGTTCTCTTGAAACAAAAAAGGGAACAGTGACGTTTAACGTAGTTGAAAATGTGACCGGAGTTCAAATCTTGGACGAAGTCATTGGAGCTTGCTAGCTAGATAGATAAATAGATAGGTATGAATAGACTGAGATAGATAGATAGATAGATAGATAGATATGCATGAATAGACTGAGATAGATAGATATATTGATAGGTTTAAATAGACTGAAATAGATATATAGATAGGTAGGAATAGGCATTATATATATATATATATATATATATATATATATATATATATATTAGAGAGAGAGAGAGAGAGAGAGATAGAGAGATAGATAGATGGGTACAGACTGAGATAGATAGGTATCAATAGACTGAGATAGATAGATAAATAGATAGATAGATATGCATGAATAGACTGAGATAGATAGATAGATAGATATATAGATAGATATATTTATAGGTTTAAATAGACTGAGATAGATATATAGATAGGTAGGAATAGGCATATATATATATATATATATATATATATATATATATATATATAGAGAGAGAGAGAGAGAGAGAGATAGAGAGAGAGAGAGAGAGGGGGGAGAAATAGATAGAGAGATAGATATATGGACACAGACAGACTGGGATAGATAGGTATCAATAGAATGAGATAGATAGATAGATAGATAGATAGATAAACATTTGAAAAAGGGAACAGTGAGGTTTAATGTAGTTGAAAATGGGATCGGAGTTTAAATCCTGGACGAGGCCGTTTGTGATTCGCTTCGCAAAAATTAAATTAAATTAAATTTAAAAAGGATAGAGATTAAATGATGATCTTTAATTCATCGATTGAATTTGAAAAAAGAAAAAAAGAAAAAAGAAAAAAGAAATAAAAATTAATAGATAGATAGATAGATAGATAGATAAATGATAGATAGATAGATAGATAGATATGAACAAACTTGTATACAGGTACATACATACATAGATAGACACAGATTAGGCAAATATAATTGAATAGATAGATAGATATACAGAGTGGAAGATAGATATATAGATAGATAGGTATGAATAGACTAAGATAGATAGACAGACAGACAGACAGACAGATAGATAGATAGATAGATAGGTCGGTAGGTATAAATAGACTGAGATAGATAGATTGGTATGAATAGACTGAGATAGATAGATAGATAGATAGATATAAATAGATGAGATAGATAGATAGATAGATAGATAGACTGAGATAGATACATATAATAAACTGAGATAGATAAATAGATAGATAGATATAAATAGATAGATGAGATAGATAGATAGGATATGAATAGACTGAGATAGATAGATAGATAGATAGATAGATAGATAGATAGATGGATTGATATAAATAGACTGAAATAGATAGATAGATAGATAGATAGACTGAGATAGATAGACAGATACATATAAATAAACCGAGATAGATAAATAGATAGATAGATATAATAGACTGAGATAGATAGATCGATAGATAGATATAAATAGACTGAAATAGATAGATCGATAGATAGATAGATAGACTGGGATAGATAGATAGATAGATAGATATAAATAAACTAGATAGATAGATAAATAGATAGATAGATATAAATAGATATAAATAGACTGAGATAGATAGATCGATAGATAGGTATGAAAGACTGAGATAGATAGATAGATATAAATAGACTGAGATAGATATATATTGATTGATAGATTGATAGATACAGACTAGGGTTAGGTAGATAGATAAATGGATAATAACACACACTTCTCTTCTCGCTACAGTATTTTTCTTACATTGTCGCATATACACAATCCTCAATGTTGGCGAAACGTCTTCCACCTTCTTTTCTGGATACATATAGTATTTTTCTATTATCTCCAGGGTGTAATGCCTCTACAAAGACACTAAAGCAATGGTACGCTCACCTGATGGCGACACAGATTTCTTTGAAATCGCCGCTAGAGTCCTGCAAGGAGATACATTAGCACCATATGTATTTATAATATGCCTATACTACGTACTCCGAACATCATTAGATACCATAAAAGAAAAAAGGTTTCACACTAAGAAAGCGCAAGAAGCAGGCGATATCCCACACAAACAGTCACAGATACAGACTACGCTGATGACCTTGCACTCCTTGCAGATACATCGGTTATATGGAAATCAGAACTCGCTGACAAGCTAAAGCAACAATTCTTCCAGGCTGTGGTTATATCAGTACTGCTGTATGGCTGCACCACTTGGACCCTAACGAAGCGCCTCGAGATTAAGTTGGATGGGACCTGCACAAGAATGCTGTGTGCAGTCTTGAACAAGTCGTGGAAAAACAGCACCCAACAAGGAAACAGCTGTGTGGCCACATACCTCTGGAAGCCAACACATGGGCATGCTAGTGTGGGCCGCCCAGCAAGGACCTACATTGACCAACTATGTGAGGATGCTGGATGCCGCGCAGAAGAGCTCCCAGAGGCAATGAGTGATAGGTAAGGTTGGCGAGAGACTGTCATGGATATCCGTGCTGCTTGTGCATCGTCACATCTTCCGCACTGGGTAAAGAAAAACAGGGCCATCAGTCTGTCTACAGAATCTTCCTCTTAGGGTGTTGAGGTTAGCCTCTCCTCTCTCTTCTGGGATTCCGCTACTATGGTGACAGAGATAGCCTTCTCAGGAGTCGAGTCTAGGTTCATTTGAAGGCTAAAATGCCTCGAAATTATAGAAGCTTCTTGCTTCTTACAAATAAAATGGACAATATCGTCCTGTACATTGTGAAATAAAATAAGTCTGTTTTTCAAGCCGATACTGGCCAATAAAGTTTTCTTCTCCCCGAGGGAAGAAGTAAACTCTCTCTGAGAGTCAAAAATATAATATTTGGGTTGTCCCAATATACAAAAAAACAATTCACAATCTTCTTTGGAGAAGAAAATAATCCTACCCTGTGAGATTAAAAAAAAAAACATAATAACGGGAAAGACTATGATAAACTTTCTCTAGTTTTACCAATCTTCGTCTTTCCTGGAGTATAGAAATTTAACGTTGAAAAAGTCACCGGACCCTTCAATCACAATCTTCTGTCTGACGAATTCCGTGCTCCTTTTCAGGGAACAGGAAATCAGCCTCGTCACATCGTCACATCTTTTGTCTTTTGGTTTATCTCTTGGAGTTCCGCTCTTGTCCATTTCAAGAAAGTCTTACATGAGGAACAACTTAGGTGTTTATTCCCATGACGAGATTTCAGCAGCAGAGCTTGGTTTCTAGAGTGTTTTTGTTCTTCTCTGGGCTGACGTCTATCTGCTAGGGGTTGATTCTCTTTGTTAATTCTTCTTGTACTGGGCTGGGCTGGTCATTGTCTTAACATTCAATTAATAACAAGACTTGGTGTTTCTTGATCAAGTTTTATTTCTTAGCCCATGATTCCACTTGTCATTTTAAACGAAACGAATAAGATATTATAACTAGAATTCAAATTGAAAAATGCCCCCCCCCCTCCAACAGACACCTCCGATATGCTGCTTTTTACCAAATAATTAAGTTTTAACAGTGATAACAGTTCCAAAATCGACCTACCCTATTCTACAGTCCCACTTAGGGGAAAATGTAATTATGTTGCTGCTTGAAAAAGGACAAAAGCTCGCCAAGTGAAATATTTTGTCGAAAATGAAATAAATTGTCTTGTTTCTTAATAAAAACAAATGGGACATTTATTTTTCGTCATTCAATGGTTTAATTTCCATTTTGTATTGAGTTTCCAACACTTTACACGTCTGAAGAAGGGAAGTAACCACTTAGATAGCATTAGGCTACCTGTGTGTATTAATGTATGCATATAAATATCTATATCTTTAATATCGATAAATGATGCAATATAGAATGAATGAGAAAAGTATTGGCATATGAAGGTGCCCAATGCTAAAATAGCAGAGTAGTTTTATATTGTATAAAATATTGCATATTATGGATTTAATATCCCGTAACTAAAGTTTCATGCTTACTTGCAATCATCAGACGGACAAAATGTTAAGATTTTAAAAATAACGGTGGCTTGTTTTAGATAAATAAATAAATAAATAAATAATAATAATAATAATAATAATAATGATAATGAAGTGAAGTTAAAGGAAAATGAAAAAAATAAATAATAATAATCATAATAATAATAATAATAATAATAATAATAATGATAATGAAGTGAAATTCAAGGAAAATGAAAAAATTGACAAATATCTGGACCTTGCCAGAGAACTGAAAAAGTTATGGAATATGAAAGTGAAAGTGATACCAATTGTAGTTGGTGCACTTGGAACAGTCCCAAAAGGATTAGAAAAGGGCTTGGAAAGTTTGGATATCAGAGGAAGGATTGAAACCATTCAGAACACTGCACTGCTGCAATCTACCAGAATATTCAGAAGAGTCCTGGAGACCTGAGGAGACTTGCTGTCACTCAGACTCCAGTGAAAGACCATTAGCTAACACTGATGTGAAAACTCAAAAGGAGTAAATAATAATAATAATAATCAGAGGTATATGATTTCGCTCTTAGAAACCAAGCTCAACAGCAGAAAGCTTATCACAGGAATACATACCTGGGCCGTCCCCGTTATAAGATGCAAAGACAAAATAACAAAAGATAGACCAAAGCAATAGGAAATTAATGACCATGCCCAAGGCTCTACACCCTAGAGATGATAGAGATAGGCTATATGTATCAAGAAAAGAAGGTGGAAGAGGTATTGTCAACATAGAGGACTGTGTAGAGGCCACAATCAAACAACTCGAATAATACACAAAAAAGAGCAAAGACAGATTACTTATAGCAGCCAACAACAGCAGATGTAATGTATGGACAAACAGAAAAACAACGAAAACTAGAAAACAAAGATGGGAAGAAAAACAATGATATGGACACTTCAAACGACAAACCGGAGAGGTTGCACATAAAAAGACTTGAACATGGTTAAGAAGAGGAAACCTCAAGAGAGAAACTGAATCACTAATAATTGCTGCACAAAATAATGCCATAAGAACAAATTATATCAAATAAAAAATTGATAAGACACAACAAAACAGTAAATGTAGGCACTGCGGTGACAAAGACGAGACTGTAAACCATATATTAAGTGAATGTAGCAAACCAGCACATCGGGAATACAAAGTTAAGCACGTCTGGGTTGGGAAGGTGCATAGCACTAGGCTGCCTGTGTGTATTAATGTACGCATATATATATATATATATATATATATATAGATAAATAAATAAATATTTTAGTATATATTTATTTGCATGGAAACGAGCCTGTTTTGGTTTTTCCTAAGGATTTTCTCTATTTCGGGTCGTATGCGATAAAGAAGAAGGGCATTATGTATCTTGGATGCAATAGCTGTAAGAGTTATACCCCTGTAGTTTTTAGTGATTCCGAGGTCTCTCTTTTTAGGGAATGGGAGGATGCAGCCTTTCGTCCATTTATCTATTCTATTTTGTCTATATACTGCATTACATAGCATAAGCAGTAGGGGTATTTCGTCAAGACCGGCAGCTTTTCTACCTTTTAGCTTCTTTAAGACTTCGTTGAGTTAATCTGTTGTGAAATCCCCCCAGTTTGATGTCTAGTTGTCTGTCTACAATCTTTTGGGTATTATTTTCTATGATTTTAGGGGGGTTCCCTAGTAGTTTCTGGAAGTGGTCTTTCCATTTCTGAAGTCTATCTTTCTGGCTGGTTGCCTTTAGCTTTGATCTAGAGGTACTTTTCCTACCACTAATTTCATTTACTGTTTGCCATGCTAATCGCGACTGTCTGTCTTCTGCTTTCATGCTTTGTAATTTTTGTTTAACATTTTTAAAGCATAGCAATCATCGGGCAGTGAAAAATTTTTGAAAATTATAAAAATATGCGCATTCGATTAACTGTATTCGCGTCTTACTTGTTTGTTTACGTATTTGAATTTTTGACAAAATTACTTTAGCCCCCCCCCCTACAGAAAATAATTTACCAAAAATCAGGAAATTATCGGATTTTAATGAAATTTTCAGCGTTTATTTATCAATGAATCATCTTTATAATGCATTATTTATTTTATTTCAAAACTTTTTCATTTTTTTTCAGGTCACTTAATTTTGACCCCACCTTATGTTGGGGGCGTAACATTTTTTCGAGTTGGTCTTATACTGTACTAATTACAGTACAAATAATGAGATAAAAGACCGAAGTTATGAATAGAAACAATTTTTTTACGGTGGCTTTTCTATGAGAAAATAAGTACCTAAAATCGAAAAATAAAATGTAAAAAAAAAAAAATTAATTTTTTGGAGATTTCTTTTTCACTCATATCGATAATTATTTAATTGGCTATTATCTTATAAAAGAAAAATTATACATCGATATTTTTTCTGCTTAAAAAAGGGGGGGTACATTTTCAATAGAGTTTTTCTTCAAAACTTATTGTTTTATATATAAAGGTCGGACGCGACTGTTTTGTTCGTACGTGTGCGTATGTTGGCATTAACGCTCTATCACAGATATTGAGCACTCTTCTAATAACATTGTGCGTTGGATTACAACTGCTTCTTCAAGGGTAATAGTGCCAACCATATACATTGATATATCTTTATATAGATATAAACAAATTCAAAAACCCTCACCAGGATGTCAGTGTCTGATAATAATTATACATATTTACCAACCCCTCCGCACGAGCAGGATGTGACACAAGGTCAATTTCTTAAGTTCAACAGGTTTGAATTCAGAGTTTTCCTTCTAGACCGGTTGCCTAACCAAGGATAAAGAGCCTAGTCTGCCCTACTATTTATCCATAGCTGGAGGGAGAGTAGGATTTATACCTTTCCCAAGGGTATTAGCGCTAAGTGAAATGCAATTACCACGTCCAGGATTTGAACTCGGGGCGACGAGTCCATTTCCCATGACTTCAACCATTATCTCTGATAATAATTATAACACAACAAAACAGCAAATATCTGGTGACAGAGTCGAGACAATAAACCATGTACTAAGTGAATGCAGCAAAGTAGCACAACGAGAATACAAGGCTAGACACGACTGGGTTGGAAGGGTGATCTAGTAGGAATTGTGCAAAAAAAACTAAATTTTAACCGTACATTAAAATGGTATATGTATAAAGCTCAGTCTGTAGAGCGTTAGGCTAGAAATCACAAAGTTCCGGGTTCGATACCGGCCCTCGCCAACTCAGCGTATGAGTAACACAGGGATTTGTGCGGTAAAGTAAGGAGCTGGTGGTAGGCGTGGCGCTCCAACTCAGATGCTAAAATAATCTCCTTTGTCTTGCGCTAATGAAAAGGAGATAGACTCCTTCGCTGTCTCCATGATACGCCCCGCCGACTTTACTTACTATGTATAAAATAGAATCTCTTCTTGAGAGTGAAACGCATATGATTCTCTGGGGGATTTTGTAATAAAGACGGGTCGTCTTATCCCAGCCAGAAGACTAGACGTCGTATTGATTAAGAAAAAAAAAAAGAAAAAAAAGAGGACTTGTGGAGGCGCGTGGGATAATGGTTATCACCGAAATAAATGGACACGGCGAGACGAGTTCAAATCCTGGACGAGCGTGTTTGCATTCCACATAGCGCTAATACCCTGCACACTTTAATAGTATTTGTTCCATATTTTAGTTTTTTTTTCTTCTCTTAGACTAGTTGCCTAACCAAGGTTTAAGAGCCCTACTATTTACCCATAGCTGGAGGCTGAATAGTTGGATGCACAGCTTGCAGAAGGATATTAGCACTTGGTGAAATGTAAACGGTCTCGTCCAGGGTTTGAATTCATTTCCAACGACGATAACCATTACACAATCAGCGCACCCGTATGCATATGAACGATCCTTTTCATGGAGGCACTTTGTGTTCAAATTCTGGACGAGGCTGTTTGCATTTCACATTGCGCTAATACCCTTGGCAAAGGTATGCATCCAAATATGCTCCCACCGGCTATGGGAAACAGTAGAGCAAACAGGGCCTCTTAACTTTGGTTTGGCAACAAGTCTGAGAGAAGGTAAACTGAATTCAAAACCATTAAATTCCTCTTAAAAAAAATGACAGTGCTGAATCCTTCTAGTACCGAAAAGTTAGGTAAATAAATATATATAGTTCCCAACCCCTCCGCACGAGTAGGATGTGACACAAGGTCAATTTCTTAAGCGGAGTTTAACAGGTTTGAATTCAGAGTTTTCCAACTAGACTATTTACCTAGCCAAGATTAAAGAACTCAGCCTGTCGGAGGGTTATTTCCTATAACTCCAACATAAACAAAGGGGAACCACTCTTAACTGATAAATTATTTATTTATTTTCCCATTAAACTAACCCTAAACCCTAACCCTAGCCCTAAACCCTAAACCCTAACCCCGTCTTCTTTTTTCCAAGTAGATCAATAAATAAATAATTCATCAGTCAAGAGTGGTTGCCTTTGTTTATGTTGGAATTATAGGAATTTAACTCTGACGTAGTATTTACCCATAGCTGGAGGGTGAGTAGTTGGATGCATACTTTGTCCTGGGGTACTTAGCGCTTGTGGGAAATGAAACTCAGCCTTGTCCAAAATTTGAACTCACGTCGCCGAGTCCATTTCTTACGACTTTAACCATTTAACCACGCGCCTCCATGAATGGGAAAATAGATTCGTGTGAAAAAAAACCTCTTAAGAAACAATAATACAAAAAATGTGAATATAAATTTACAATGAACGCGATTACCTGACCTATCAATCAATCAATCAATCAATCAATCAACGAAAAAATGAACGACGAACAATTGGTTAGAAAAAATACAGGGAACAAATAGAAAGAACGAAAGGAAGAAATGGCTGGAAGGACTCACATTAACTTTTTTCAGAAGATGGAAGAAAGGAAGGAATGAATGGAATGAAGGAATGCAGCGAAGGAAAGAATGAAAGGAAGGAATGTAGCGAAGGAAGGAATGAAAGGAAGGAATGCAGCAAAGGAATGAATGAAAAGAAGGAATGTAGCGAATGAATGAATGAAAGGAAGGAATGTAGCGAAGGAAGGAATGAAAGGAAGGAATGTAGTGAAGGAAGGAATGTAGCGAAGGAAGGAATGAAAGGAAGGAAGGAATGCAGCGAAGGAAGGAATGAAAGAAAGGAATGTAGTGAAGGAAGAAATGAAAGAAAGGAATATAAAGGAAGGAATGAAAGGAAGGAATGTAGTGAAGGAAGGAATGAAAGGAAGGAATGAAAGGAAGGAATGTAGGAAGGAAGAATGTAGTGAAGGAAGGAACGAAAGGAAGGAATGTAGCGAAGGAAGGAATGTAGTGAAGGAAGTAATGAAAGGAAGGAATGCAACGAAGGAAGGAATGAAAGGAAGGAATGTAGTGAAGGAAGGCAGCGAAGGAAAGAATGAAAGGAAGGATTGTAGTGAAGGAAGGAATGAAAGGAAGGAATGTAGCGAAGGAAGGAATGTAGTGAAGGAAGGAATGAAAGAAAGGAATGTAGTGAAGGAAGGAATGAAAGGAAGGAATGTAGTGAAGGAAGGAATGAAAGGAAGGAATGTAATGAAGGAAGGAATGTAGTGAAGGAAGGAATGAAAGGAAGGAATGCAGCGAAGGAACGAAAGGGTGGAATGGTAGCGAAGGAAGGAATGAAAGGAAAGGAGGAATGCAAGGAAGGAAAATAAGAAGGGAAGGAATTGAAGGAATAAATGGTGGGAATTAATTCAAAGGATGGAAGGAAGGAAGGATAGAAGAAAGAAAGAAAGAAAGAAAGAAAGGATGGAATGAACTTAGAAAGGAATGGAAAGAAGGAAGAAAGGAAGGAACTGAAGATAGGAAGGAAAGAAGAAATGAATGAAGGAATGAATGGAAGGAAGGACGGAAGGAAGGTAGGAACGAATAGAAGGAAACAATGCAGAGAAGGAAGGAATGAAGGGATATAAGGAAGAAAGGAAGGAATGTGGAGAAGGAAAGAATACAAGAATGGAAAAGAA
This sequence comes from Doryteuthis pealeii, assembly GCA_023376005.1. Taxonomy (NCBI): domain Eukaryota; kingdom Metazoa; phylum Mollusca; class Cephalopoda; order Myopsida; family Loliginidae; genus Doryteuthis; species Doryteuthis pealeii. The sequence goes on along the minus strand of CM042178.1, from coordinate 29,302,352 downwards.
GAAAGGAAGGAATTGAAGGAAGATAAGAAGGAACGGCGAAAGGAGGGAGAGAAAGAATGAAAGAAAGAAGAAAGGGAGAAATAAAGAAAGAAGGATGGAAGCAAAGAAAAAATGGAAGGAAGGAAAGAATGAACGAATAAAAAAGAAGGAATAATAGAAGGAAAAGAATGAAGATAGGAATGAAAGGAAGGGAGGAATTGAAGGAAAGAAATGGAAAGAAGGAATGAAAGGAAGGAATGAAGTGAAGGAATGAAGGAAGAACGAAATCAATAGAAAAGAGAAAGAATGAAAGAAGAATAGAATGGGGAGGGAATGAATTGAAGAAAGGGATAGAAAAAAGTAAAAAAGAAGGAATGAATGAAAGAAGGAATAAATTGTAGGAAGGAATGGAAAATAGAAAGAAAAGAAGGAATGAAAGGAAGGAAGGAAGGAATGAAATGAAGGAATGAAAAAAATGTAGGAAGAAATAAAAAGAAAGAAAATAAGGAAAGATATATGATGGAAGGGAGAAAGAAAGGAAGGAGTTAATTGAAGGAGGGGAAGATGGGAAAGAAGGAAGAAAGGAATGAATGAATGGGGGGAGAAAGGGAGGAGGGAATAAATTGAAGAAAGGAATAAGAAATGAATGAATGGAAGGAAGGAATGCAAAGAAGGAAGAAAAGAAGGAAAGATTGATAATGGAAGGAAGGAAAGAGGAACGGAATGAAAGAATGGAAAGAAGAAAGAAACGAAGGAAGGGAAGGACAAAAGAAAGAATAAATTGAAGGAAGGAATAGAACGAAGGAAGAAATGAATGGATACATGGAAAGAAGGAAGGACGGAAGGAATGAAAAAAATGAAGGAAGAAAGTGAAAGAAGAAAGAAAAGAAGAAAAGATAGATGATGGATGGAAGAAAGAAAGGAAGGAATTAATGGAAGAAAGGATGGACTGAATAAATTGCAGGAAAGAATGGAAAGGAAGAAGAAATGAATGAATGAATGGAGAGGAAGAAGGACGAAAGAATGGAAGGGAAGAAGAAATGACTGAATGAATGAATGAATGGAAAGGAAGAAGGACGGAAGAATAAAAAAAGGAAGGAAGAAATGGAAATAAGGATGAAAAGAAGAAAAGATAGATGATGGATGGAAGAAAGAAAGGAAAGAATTAACCGAAGGAAGGCAAGGATAAAAAAAGAAAATGAAAAGAAGGAAAGCATTCAAAGAATGGAAGGAAGGAAGAAATTGAAAGGAAAAAAGAAACGCCTGGGTAGATTTCATTTATTTATTTATTTTTATTTATTTATTTATATATCTATCTTTTATTTATCTATATATCTATTTATTTTATTCTTTATTTGTTTTTCTAGTGGAGCCCACCTGGGTAGAGAAGAAGGGAGAGAGAGTTTGAGAAGAACAAAAAACCAAAAAAAACACAGAAAACCCAAGTAGACGTAGATAAGAAATAACAACGTTTTTACTTAGATAAGACAAAAAGACGGAAATACCGCATTTACGAACACAACTCATCAGACAAAAATCACCAACGTATTTATATGATTTCTTTTGTTCTAACGTTATGAGTGTTTCTCTGAACTAATAACTGATTGATAGAACAGCAAAGATCGATAAGATGAGACTTTCGAACAAGAGAAACGCTACAGAGTCTGTATAGCCTTTGGGTTTTGTCTTGTTCGGTATTGAACTTTCTTGACTTTTTTTTTTTAATATTTTGTTTCTGGCTTTTTGTTTCTTACACAAAGTATACAAAAGAGCAGTCCCCGTTGGCGTAGAGGCTAACGTACAAGACTACGACATTGTAGTTAGCGAGTTCAAACCCCTATCGTGTTATTACGTTCACTTTCGGACTTAATTCTATTGGGTTATACTTATCTGGTTCCTCGGAATTTTTAATAGATTAACTTGCAATTATCATTTACGCACTCAAATGTTTCCATTAAATATACTAGCAAATATATGCACCCTCCGGGTGCAAGTATTTAAGTTTTAATGTAATAAAATAGTGTATTAAATTAGAAATACAGATAAAAATGAAACTAAATAAGAATACAGATAAAAAGATTTGAAACAGAGGGAGTATAATAAAAAATGGAACAACTGAAACTTACTCTTCCATCACTCTCGTCTTGTTATTTTTTCTAATTTAAGTATTTAGCTATAAGAGGAAGTAAATAATAAAATGACGGTTATTTTATCTTGTTAATGGATTTCATTTAAGATTCATTGAAGAGATTTTTACTTATATTCATTAAAATAAAACCAAACAGTTAAAAATCAATAATACTAAGCACATATTTATTAAATTCGATTTTTTAATATCAATATGCAAATTAGCCTTCCCGTTCACATTGTAAAGCGCTATTTTGTTGTATATATAAATATAATTGCATGTTGTTAGTATGTAGACATAGTTAACAGTATTAATAATGTAAGACAATTTTATTAATAATTGAGGTTTAGATAAAAATAAAATCATGGAGAATGTGATGTCAATAACTAAGAGAATTGTGACTTGAGTAGGAATATAGTTTCGGTTACAGACGGAAAAACACACAATCTCCATTATAATAAGATATATATATATATAAACATAAACACCCTTTAGACTAAGACTAAATAACCACAAATCCACTATAAATCTCAAATCCCCGCATAGTACAATAGCACTTCATTTTAACACCTTATCACACAACCTTACACACCTCAAATGCATCTTATTAGAGCACGCATTTCCAACAACGCAATCTAGAAAACAATCAGAAACTAAATGGATTCTAAAATTACAAACGCACGTGAAGGGATTAAACGCAGATATCGGAATTCTCCGTTATTACAAATATTTCACAAACGCTGCCACTGTCGATAACAACAGAGACAAAGAAACCGTTGAACAGTAACATTTGACAAAGGGTATCTAACGAACCTGAAAATTCATGAGAGAAAAAAATAATCAAAAAATAAGTGAATCCAATACTCCATAATATCGAGTTCATTCATTTATTTATTTTTAATGCTTCACAATAACGTCCAATTTAAAAAAAAAACATTTTTTAAATATATATATATATATATATATATATATATATATATATATATATATATATCCGGCGTTCCTCAACTTCTTAAACAACAACAGATGATTACACCAGCGCCGTGGGATAAGTACTATAAAAAAAATACACCTAGTACTTTTGGTACTTATAATAATTCTGATGATGGAATTTTATTCCGAAAATATTTAGAATTAAAAAAAAAAAAGGTAAATAAATATAATTTTCAACAGATATTGTAAATTGTAAATTGCCTTCAAAAATCTCTATATTACACATACGCACAATGCTTCAAACAAACTATTAAAAAAAACCTTATATATATATATATATATATTATATATATATATATATATATATATATATATATAAGAAAGAAAGGAAGAAAGAAGCAGAGATCTATCAACTCCAAGAAGCTAAGGAAGAAAGAAAGAAAGAAAGATACATAGAAAAATACAAAGAAAGAAAGAAAGAAAGAATGAAAGAAAGAAAAAAAGAAAGAAAGAAAGAACGAAAGAAAGGGAGATCTACCAATTCGAAGAAGCCAAGAAAGTGATGTGGATTAACATAATTAAGGTTTTCTTGAACAATTATTTTTATAATTCTATATTATGATTTAAGTTTTAAATTTTGCTGGAAAGAGAATAGAAAGAAAAATAGTTTTATAGATATTGTAGAACAATAGTTCGAATGTGAATAATCCGAATCCAACGGTTTACGAATTATGTAAGTAATACAAATATTGGATTGTGGAAATTTATTGCATACGTCATTAAATCAGCCGATATTAATTTTGAATAAAAACTGACATGAGTAACAAAAAAGAATTATAAAAAAAATTCCCAACAGTTGAAAGATTCAGTTGGAGAGAGAACACTATCCGGAGACACGACAAACGCCTACATCAGTTCCGCCTCTCTCTCTCTCTCTCTCTCTCTCTCTCTCTTCTCTCTCTCTCACTCTTTCTCTCTCTCTCACTCACTCTCTCTCTTTCTCACTCTCTCTCTCACTCTGTCTCTCTTTCTCTCTCTCACTCTCTCTTTCTCTCACTCTCTTTCTTACTCTCTTTCTCACTCTCTTTCTCTCTCTCTCCCCTCTCTCTCTGACTCTTTCTCTCTCTTTCTTCACTCTCGCTCTCTCTCTCTCTCACTCTCTTTCTCTCTCTGTGTCTCTCTCACTCTCTCTGTGTCTCTCTCACTCTCTCTCTACTCTTTCTCTCTCTCAATCTCTCCCTCTTCATCTCTCACTCTCTCTTTCTCTCCTCTCAATCACTTTCACTCTCTTTCTCTCTCTCTCTCTCTCCACTCTCTCTCTTCACTCTCTTCTCTCTCTCTCTCTTCTTTCTCTCTCACTTTCTCTCACTCTCTCTTTCTTTCTCTTCTTTTCTCTCTCCTCTTTCTTTCTCTCTCTCTTCTCTCTCACTCTCTTCTTTCTCTCTCTCACTCTCTCTCACCTCTCTCTTTCTTTCTCTCTCTCTCACCCTCACTCCTCTTTTCTCTCTCTCTCTCTCTCTCTCTCTCTCTCTCTCAACTCGACACAGCTCACTGACTTACGTTTTGTTTTACAAAACTGCTAGAATTTCACCCTATGCCAGTCATATACAAAAATGAACACATATATAAACAAAACACCCTAGCCACCCCACAGATACAGGTGTAACACTAACGTGTGAATTAGCACGGAAAAGGTTCTAGCAAAAGTATGTTGGATGAGAATGGAAAAACTTTAAGGATGAATCACCATGATAAACGTCTTTTATTATGCTAATGGGTGTCCAAGTTGGTAAAAATTAGCATAAAAAGTTAAAGATTAAAAATTCGTAAACAGGTTGTGTTATAGCTATTTTTATAGGCTATGTATGGACCGGGTTAGCTCAGTCGGTAGAGCATTCGGCTAGAAACCACAAGGTTCCTAGTTCGATACCGGTCCTCGCCAACTCAGCGTATGAGTAGCACAGGGATCTGTGCGGTAAAGTAAGGAGCTGATGATAGGTGTGGCGCTCCACCTCGGGTGCTAAAAAACAATCTCCTTGGTCTAGCGCTATTGAAAAGGGGATAGACTCCTTCGCTGATTGGCTGATACCGACTTTAGGCCGCCCCGTCGACTTTACTTTTTATACGTGCGTTTAGCATTTCAGTTTATTAGTTTTAATAATTCCCTTGTTTTTGTTGTATTAAATATAATAAAATATTATATTACAGTTTATTGGTTTAATAATTCCCTTGCTTTTTTTTATTTAAAATATTATATTTACAGTTATTGGTTTAATAATTCCTTGTTTTTTGTTGTATTTAAATATAATAAAATATTAATTACATTTATTGGTTAATAATTCCCTTGTTTTTTTGTATTAAAAATTATATTACAGTTTATGGTTTAATAATTCCCTTTTTTTTGTGTATTTAATATAATAAAATATTATATTACAGTATTGGTTAATAATTCCCTTGTTTTTTTTGTATTTAAATATAATAAAATATTATATTACAGTTGATTGTTAATAATTCCCTTTGTTTTTTTTTGCTATAAAATATTATATTATCAGTTATTGTTTAATAATCCTTGTTTTTTTGTTGTATTAAATATATAAATTATTGATTATTACAGTTTATTGTTTAATAATTCCCTTGCTTTTTTTTTGTATTAATATTAATAAAATATTATTTACAGTTTTATTGTTTAATAATTCCCTTGTTTTTGTTGAGTTAATATAATAAACATATTATATTCAGTTTATTGTTTAATAATTCCCTTGTTTTTTTTATTTAAATATAAATAAAATATTATATTACAGTTTATTGTTTAATAATTCCTGTTTTTTGTTGTATTTAAATATAATAAAATATTATATTACAGTTTATTGGTTTAATAATTCCCTTGTTTTTGTGATTAAATATAAAAAAAAAATATATATTACAGTTTATTGGTTATAATTCCCTTGTTTTTTGTTGCTATTTAAATTATAATAAAATATTTATATAACGTTATGGTTTATAATCCCGTTTTTTGTTGTATAAATATAAAAAATATTATTATTACAGTTTATTGTTTTAAAATTCCCTGTTTTTGTGTATTTAAATATAATAAAATATAATTACAGTTTATTAGTTTAATAATGTCTTTTTTTTTTTTGTATTAAATATAATTAAAAAATTATTTCATTTACAGTTATTGGTTTAATAATTCCCTGTTTTTTGTATTTAAAATTAATTAAAAATATTATATTACATTTATTCGTGTAAAATTCCTTGTTTTTGTTGTATTTAATATAATAAAATATTATATTACAGTTTATTGTTTAATGATTCCTTGTTTTTTGTATTTAAATATCAATAAAATATATATTACAGCTTTATTGTTTAATAATTCCCTGTTTTTTTTTGTATTTAAATATAATAAAATATATATTACGTTTATGTTAATAATTCCCCTTGTTTTTTTGTTGTATTAAATATAATAAAATATTATATTACAGTTTATGGTTATAATTCCCTGTTTTTTTTGTATTTAAAATAATAAAATATATTATTACAGTTTATTGGTTAATAATTCCCTTGTTTTTTTGTTGTATTTAATATAATAAAATATTATATTACAGTTTATTGGTTTAAATTCCCTTTTTGTTGTATTTAAATATAATAAAATATTAGCATTACAGTTTATTGTTTAATAATTCCCTTGTTTTTTTTGTATTGTAAATATAAAAAATATTATATTACAGTTTATTGGTTTATAATTCCCTGTTTTTTTGTTTATTTAATATAATTAAAATATATATTACAGTTTATTGGTTAATATATTCCCTTTTTTTGTTGTATTTAAATAAAAAAATATTATATTACATTTATTGGTTAATAATTCCCTTGTTTTTTTTTGTATTTGTTAAATATAATAAAATAGAATTACATTTATTGTTAATATTCCCTTGTTTTTTGTATGTATTAATATGCAAATATTAATACAGTTTATTGGTTTAATAATTCCCTTGTTTTTTTTTGTTTTTTTTGTATCCAAATATATAAATATCTTCTATTTTGATTTCATTTTATTTGATTTCAAAACAACTGTCAGAAAACTTTAAAATAAATACGACCGAGTTTCGAAAAATAAAAAACAATCAATATATTATTAAACAAAACAAATTGAAATATTTAATACTTAGTATCATCTGCTATTCGGACTATTCCCCTCTCATGTTATTTTACAACGTTTCAACCAAATAACATGAAGATGGACAATTATCCAAAACGCAGATAAATACTAATCTTCAAGCGGCTCATCTCAAACATCTCTCTCTTTNCACCCAGTGCAACCGCACCGTGCGCACCTGACAGATTTTGTGTAGTCACAGAATCATATAGCCTCGCACTTCCTTCTTCTTCTTTCTTCTTCTTCTTTTGTGTGTTTCAAACAAAAACTCCTCCCCCCACAAACCCACCACCCGAAACGCATCCTGGCGGTCGTCAAACAAACAAACGAAAATTATCTGATGGTGGGTGGGGGTATTTTAGGCGAAAGACGTGTTTCATTTGTGTTCGTTTCGAAAAAAGATCTAAACCTTGAAAGCCAAAACTTTATTAGATTTAACGTTTAAGTGAGTGGGCGGTGGCTGGGCAGGTGGTTTGTGGTGGCGCATTACTTATTTATATACATCTATTGGACGACGCTGTTAGTGAACGGAGTTTTCTCGAATACGTCTTTATCGATGCTCGTAGGCGCTGGTTTAAGCAAGTCGGTAGAGTGTTCCGACTAGGAAGCAAAGGTTTCCGGGTTCGATAACCGACCCTCGCTAAAATAAATCTCACTTGATAACATTACATGAGAGTATGTTAGTTCCAGCCTTATGAACTTTTCAGCCGACCATTCGTATCTATCTTATCTATCTATGCTATCTATGCTATCTGCATTCTTCATATCTTATATCTATATCAATTCTGTTCATATCTATCTATCTATCTATCTATCTTCAATCTATCTTATTCTGTTTCATTCTTATCTATCTTATCTATCATATCTATTCTCAGTCTGTTCATATCTATCTATCTTATCTATCTTAGTCTGTTTCATATCTATTCTATCTATCTATCTATCTTAGTCTGTGTCATATCTATCTAATCTATCGTATACTATATAATATATATCTCAATTCTGTTCATAATCTGATCTATGTATCTCAGTCTGTTCATATTATCTATCTATCTATCTCATTTCTGTCATAATCTATCTAATCTATTCTCAGTCTGTTCATATCTATCCTGATTATCATCCCATGTATCTATCTATCTATTCTATCTATCTATCTATCTATCTATCTATTCTATCTCAGTCTGTTCAATATCTATATATCCTATCTAATCTCATTCTGTTCATATCTATCTATCTAATCTATCTTATCTATCTATCTATCGTATCTCATTCTGTTCATAATCTATCTATCTATCTCAGTCTGTTCATACTATCTAATCTATCTATCTATCTAATCCCAGTATCTATCTATCTATCTATCTATCTATCTATCTATCTATGTATCTCAGTCTGTTCAGTATCTATCTATCTATCTATCTCATCATTCTGTCATATCTATCTATCTATCTATCTACTACTTCATTCTGTTGCATATCTAATCTATCTATCTATCTATCTAATCTATCTATCTATCTCAGGTCTGTCATATCTGATCTATCTATCCAGTATCTTCTATGTCTATGCTATCTATCTAATCTATCTTCAGACTGTCATATCTTATATATTCTTATCTATTCTCATTCTGTTTCAATATTTTATAGCTAGCTAAAGTACCATGACCGGACTAAAAAAAATAGGAACACCAAAGAGTGAAGTGGGGAGAAAAATAAGGATAGGTATACCCAATTTCGGTTCATTTTTTTAATATCTCATAAAATAAAATAGAGGAGTGGGGGTAGACCTGTAAAAATTTTCCCCTAATATATTTTTCGCTGAAAATCGGACCATTAATTGATTTTTCATAGTATTATCTTTAAAATTCTCTTGTCGTAAAGTTTGTTTTTAGCTAGCGTTTAAATTTCAGTTGATTTAACAAGTGCAAAAAATGAAAACATTGTTTTCAATCAAATTTTCATTATTTTCCCTGAGCCTGAAAATTACAAAAAACACTCCAGGAGTTTTGTTAAATGTTTCTTCCTTTTCCGAACCGGAAAATTTTTTTCAAGATAATATTAATTTTTATGCAAGTTTCGTTGTGTTAAATATAAGGGGGGGGGGGTAAATTTCACAGAAAAATTGGTGGTACTAATAAGAAGATAATTATCAATTGTTTTTAAAAGAAATGCGCCGAGAATTAAACGGTCGAAATAAATGTTATATTCGAGACGACCAAATATTGAATGGAATTTAAAATAACTTCTAAAAGTTAAAAAAATGTTAATAAATGATTAAAAGATAAAGTTAAAAAAATGTTAATAAATGATTAAAAGATAAGGGTGAACTTGAAAAACGGAGTCGGAAAATTACGGGTGTTTGGTCTGATATGGATGTTATCTAAGTCTGTTCATATCAAATCTATCAATGTCTATATATCTAATCTTTTTATTTACTCATCTCAGTCTGTTCATATATGTCGATCTATTTTATCTATCTTCGTCTGATCATATCTATCTATCTATCTATCTATCTATCTATCTATCTATCTATCTGATCTATCTCCGTCTGCTCATATCTATCTAGCTATCTATCTATCTATCTATCTACGGTCTGTTCATATCTATCTATCTATCTATTATCTATCTCAGTCTGTTCATATCTATCTATCTATCTATCTATCTATCTATCTCAGTCTGTTCATATCTACTATCATCTATTCTATTATCTATCTATCTACTCAGTCTGTCATTCTATCTATCTATCTATCTATCTATTATCTATATATATATATATATATATATATATATATATATATATATATATTTATATATAAAAAATTTGGGTTCTGTTTGGTAGGGGGGCAAACAGAACCCAAATTATTTATCTATTTTCCCATTAAACTAATCCTAAACCCCAACCCTAACTCTAACCCCCTAGTAAAAATTAACAGTTTTATCACAAAATCTGTGGGTTCTGTTTTTTCTGGGTCACCCTTATTTTCTAACCGTTTGTCAATTTCAGCCTAGATAAGTCTGAAAGACCATTTTTGACGGTTTTTTAGTAAAAAAAAAAAAAAAAAAAGATGAAAAAAAGGAATATTCATTAGATTATGATAAATTTAATAACAATTGTTCTTATTCAAGTTACTACATTAGAATTATTTTTATTTTCATTTTTAGTGTTTAATAAACACGAAAGAAACAAAGCATTTCAAACACTGTTTATATACGAAATTCCACTACATCTTATTTTTATTTTTAAATTTTGCTATTGTTATTAACAACTTATTTACTTTACTTACTTGTTTACTTATTTACGAAATAAGTTTTTCGTAAATTTCTAAAATTTTGTTATTGTTATTACATCTTAATTTTTCTATTGTATATGCGAAAAAATAAAATACTGATTAAAAACAAAGTTGAGTTATTATTAAATTCAATCGATAAAACCACATCTTTCTTACCTAATAAATATTGTAAGATAGATTATTTCATTTCATTTCTAACTAAATTAATTATTTTAAACATAGGAATAAAAAAATTGCGATATGAATAAGGTTTGATTTTTCGTTAAAACACACTTTTGCTGTTCCGAAGCAAAATAATTTTTTTCTAACTCGCATAAAAAATAATTCAATGGATAAAGACTCGTACAATTATATATTGAGCAAGATTATTTTCTCTTCTTTTCAACAATATGGAATTTTTAAGATTGGACTACAAATAGGCAATACATTCCGGGCTGAACAGCTTAAGACTGCGAAATTTATTCACTAAAACCGTATGTTACTGCTGATATTCGCTCTAATAAAAAGTCAGGCAGAGAACAATATTTCATAATCAGCAGGAGTTTGGTATATGGACAGTTTCGCAAATTGGGTGATTTTGGCTTAATTAATTAATTATATCCCTTAATCAGTAAAAAAATCAATAAAACACATTTGGAGTGTTTCTTAGTTAGAACGATATCAATGTGTATGCAAGATTTTGAATCTGAGTGACCTCCCGTTTTAAACTTATACGTCGACACGTACATACCAAAATCTCTCCTTTATATATATATATATATATATATATAATATATATATTATATATATATATAATATATATCAATGTCGGCCCTCACCAACTCAGCGTATGAGTAGCACAGGGATCTGTGCAGTAAAGTGAGAAGCTGATAGTAGGTGTGGCGCTCCATCTCAGACGCCTAAATAATCTCCACCCGACGACTTTATTTTACTTTAGGAATATTAGAAGAGTGTCCGGGCCTATTATGTTAAACTGCATCCATGTATGTATGTCTGTATGGATGTATCTCAGTCTATCTATCTATCTATCTTTTTATTTATCAATCCTCAGTCTGATCATATATGTCGATCTATCTATTTATCTATCTTCGTCTGATCATATCTATCTATCTACTATCTATCTATCTATCTTTCGTCTGATCATATCTATCTATCTATCTATCTATCTATCTCAGTCTGTTCATATCAATCTATCTATCTATCTATCTTTTTATTTATCAATCTCAGTCTGTTCATATATGTCGATCTATCTATTTATCTATCTTCGTCTGATCATATCTATCTATCTATCTATCTATCTATCTTCGTCTGATCATATCTATCTATCTATCTATCTATCTCAGTCTGTTCATATCTATCTATCTATCTTTCTTTTTATTTATCAATCTCAGTCTGATCATATATGTCGATCTATCTATTTATCTAACTTCGTCTGATCATATCTATCTATCTATCTATCTATCTATCTTCGTCTGATCATCTATCTATCTATCTATCTATCTATCTATCTATCTATCTATCCTCAGTCTGTTCATATCTATCTATCTATCTCAGTCTGTTCATATCTATCTATCTATCTATCTATCTATCTATCTATCTATCAGTCTGTTCATATCTATCTATCTATCTATCTATCTTTTATTTATCAATCTCAGTCTGATCATATATGTCGATCTATCTATCTTCGTCTGATCATATCTATCTATCTATCTATCTATCTATCTCAGTCTGTTCATATCTATCTATTTTATCTATCATCAATCTATATATATATATATATATATATATTATATATATATATATATATATATGTAATATATATATATGTATATATATATATATATATATATATATATGATATATATAGTATATATATATAATATATATATTATATATATATTACATATATATCAGTCTGTTCATATCATCTATCTATCTATCTATCTATCTATCTATCTATCTATCTCAGTCTGTTCATATCTATTTATCTATTTATCTATCTATCTATCTATCTATCTATCTATCCCAGTCTGTTCATATCTATCTATCTATCTATCGCAGTACTTTCATATATATCAAATTTATCTATCTCAGTATGTTCCTATCAATCTATCTATCTATCAGTCTTTTTCGTATCTATCTATCTATCTATCTGAGTCTTTTCATATCTATCTCTCTATCTCTCTATCTATATATCTATCTTAGCCTTTTCATATCTATCTATCTATCTATCCCTGTCGGGTCATATCTATCTATCTATCTATCTATCTATCTATCCCACTCTGGGCATATCTATCTATCTATCTATTATTTTCTTAATTTTAGTTGATTAGTCAAACATTATTATTAATTCTAGATGCTTTATATCACGTTTACCAATTTCCATTTCTGGAATTCATTTTCGTATTCCTATCGACTAAGACACCCCTCGCCCCCCCCCAAAAAAAACAACAACAACTCCCAAAACAAAAACAAACAATAAAAACAAGCAAGCAAATTAAACATTAGAAACAGAAAGATCTCGAACAAGAAAATGGCCGTCTTTCTTATCCAATCAGAATTCAATACAATAAAATTCACATACGTATCTTGGCATTTTTTTATACCTTGGATTCTTTTTTATAATGTCTTTCGTTTTTGTTTTTTTTTAATTTTTTTTTACTTTTTTATGATATTCTTCTTCCTTTTTTTCTTCTTCTAAATTGTCGGAAATTGGAATTTCCCGATATATTGTCCCTAGTTGTAATTTACGACAAAAACTTTTTTTGTTTCGTTTCTTTCATTTTTTTTTTTTTTTTTTTCATTTTTTCAATTCTTTCTTTTTTTTTCTTCTTCTTACGCTTTCAAACGCCATTTTGAATAAATGAATTTTTTTTTAAATCCCGCTTCTCGTTCGTTTCTTTTTATCGTTCTGTATTCCAACTTTTATTTAAACTGTTGGAACATTACGAATAATTTTCATTCACAATTCCAACGAATAGAAAAGATCCACTGTATGGTGAACTAGTGGAGGGCACCCGACCGGCAGGGAGACCACGCCTACGCTTCAAAGATGTCTGCAAGAGAGACCTAAGACATGCCGCGTCGACATAGACACGTGGGGGGCCTTGTGCAGAAGACCGTGCAACCAGGCGCCTCCTCGTCAAACAAGGAACAAAAGAAGTGAAGAAGGAGAGGAAAAAAGCTGCCACAGAAAGGAGAGCTAAAAGAAAGGAGAAACAAGCAGCACCCCATCACCTTTTGTTTACAGCCATTGCACCAGAGACTGCCATTCGAGATCGGTCTGTTCAGCCACTCACGTAGCTGTAAGTGAGAGAGAGAGAGAGAGAGAGAGAGGAGAGAGAGAGAGAGAGAGAGAGAGAGAGAGAGAGAGAGAGAGAGAGAAACTACGCCATCGTCTAAAATAGACGGAAGGTTGCCAACAAAAAAAAAAAAAAAATTTGTATATACAAACATTTTTATATGATATGTTCTGAAGGTTTCTGGTTGTTTTACGGCATGTCAACTCTTGTTAGGTTATTTGATGCCAAAGTCAATAATTTTTTGGTCAGCAATTATATGGTTTCAAGTAATTAACAATTGTAAAAAAAAATTACAGCTTCAAGTAATAATACTTCAAGCTTAATACTAATAATTTGTATACAATTATATGGTTTCGAGTATTCCTATTTAAAAATAATTCCATCTGTTACGTTGTAATATTCACGGCACTAAAAACGATATATGTACCGTAGTCCTTTTTCTTATTGGTACTGAAACTAAAACCGTAAGGCGGCGGCTGCGCGTGTATACTACGTGGCGGGCCTCGTCCACGTTCCTCCAAATCCACCGTGCTGAAATGGTGCGATAAAATTATAACACGAGAAACATGTCGTCACAACTGCCAGCCTTTATTATCATGCTCGTATAGTGGGCTCGTACCAGAGAGGAGGAAAGGCAGAGAGAAGAGAGAGAGAACACTACTAGATTACTATGCTCTCACGAGGCGACCAAGGTCAGGTCCGTACCCTACGACCGCCGCCGGCAAAAAGAGAGCGAAACCTTTCTTTTTTTGTCCCACGTCACCACGTGACTTCCGGTCAACACCCGACTTCCGCTTGCGGTCAATTCTCCGTTCGGGGTTACGCTACGGTCAAACCATCGCTCATCCTCCTTTGGTCATCACTATTTTGTTATTTCTTCCTCCTCCTTCCATTAGTAGTCCTAGCTCACAAAAGTCAGGAATATACCCATCTTGCAACACATCATCGTTCTGGCAACAATTTTTCCATCCTAATGTCCCGAAGAAGGTTTAGATAAAAACCGAAACGTTTTAAGTTCGACTACACCATCAAGAATAAATTCATGTTTTTTAATACTTTGTTATTTTTTTTCTATT
>CM042178.1:29274998-29282498 GCA_023376005.1 Doryteuthis pealeii | reverse complement strand
ATCTTATTGAATATGAGCAAAAATCTCGGGGATAAATCTTAAAAGAAATCCATTAACAAGAAGAAATAACTGTAATTTTATTCTTTACTTCCTATTTTAACTAAATAGTTAAATTAGGAAAATTGACCAATGAAAGACGGGAGTAATGGAAAATGATGGAAGAGTTAGTTTCAAAGTTGTTCTATTTTCAATCATACCCCCTCCTCTGTGTTCCCAAATCTTTTTATCTGCATTCTTATTCAGTTTCATTAGCCTTTCTAATTTAATATGATATTTTATTATATTAACACTTAAATACTTGCACCCGGAGGGTGCATATATTTGCTAGTATATATAATATACCAAACTTGTTGGTAAATTCTCGCGGTGAGAAAAAAAAACAGCAAATAGTTTGATTGTAAAAATATACAACCAAACATTACATTAAAAAAATTTGGATAAAAAGAAAAGACCAAGATAATCGTACCAACCAAAAATAATCTATTGGTACAATATTTTGGCCAAAAGAAAAAACAATTTATATGTATATATATATATACATACAAAACCGCCAGGAAACTAAAGCTAATAAGTAAAAAGTGCTCAATACCTAAGTAGAGCAAATAATAAAGATAAATCTAATGAGTCAGATAAACCTACTAAAAGTTTCGTATAATGCTCTTCAGGGCTAAGATCCGACTCGGATCTGTTCTCAACCTAAATAGCTCCACTTTTCCGGATGTTTTAAACATTCAATTTGACCAACAACATGTATAGATTTAATTTCAAACACTCGTTAAAAATATCCCATTACCAAACAATAACGAATATCTTATAGAAAACGGAGGACCTCATCCAAAGAATGCGATGGAAGGCTTTCTTTTTCATAAACGGATCGGGAGATTTTCCATATAACAATAATTTTATTATATATATATATATATATATATATATATATATATATATATATATTTGTGAATAAAAAGGCCTTAAATACCAGAGGTATCGTGATTATGGACCAATTTCCACTCGTGGGTATCTGAGTTTCGTACATGGTCTGACGAAACTCGGTGGGCCTCAGATACCCACGAGTGGAAATGTTCATAATGACGATGCCCCTATTATTTAAGGCCTTTTTATTCACAAATAAATTTGCTCTGTTTACAATAATTAAACATTGAGCTCGCATACGGAACCTGAACTCTACAACAAATTATTGGTAGAGAATAGGACCAGCCTAGAATCACCTTGTGCCAAGAAACTTTGTACCCCAACAATAATATATATATATATATATATGCACACACACACACACACACACACACACACACACACACATATATATATATATATATATATATATATATATATATATATATATATATATATATATATTTAAATGGACGACCCATCATCGTGTAATGTTTAGAAAGGTAGACTCGCAGATCCATTGCTACTGAATAGTGAGTTCGATACTCACTGGATGCCTCATACTTGCGGCCTTGTGCCAAACCTAAGCTGTGCTTAGGTTTTAAGGCACCTCACATCGTGTAATGGTTAGCAAGGTAGATTAGCAGACCGTTGTTAGTGAGTTCGATTCTCACTGGGCGCCCCATACTTCTGGTCTTGTGCCACATCTAATCTACGCTTAGTAAATATGTATAATATACATATATATATATATATATATATATATATATATATATATGGTGAGTCTAATTTCCCATGTATATATATATTTGTATATATGTGTCATATATATATGTAAGTAAAGTAAGTAAAGTCGACGGGGCGGCCTAAAGTCGGTATCAGCCAGTCAGCGAGGGAGTCTATCCCCTTTTCAATAACGCTAGACCAAGGAGATTGTTTTAGCATCTGAGGTGGAGCGCCACGCCTACCATCAGCTCCTTACTTTACCGCACAGATCCCTGTCCTACTCATACGCTGAGTTGGCGGGGACCGGTATCGAACTAGAACCTTGTGGTTTCTAGCCGAACGCTTTACCGACTGAGCTAACCCGGCCCATTTTTGGGATTTAGTGTCAAGCATGGGTAAAGCGTGAAATAAATGAGAGATTGAGTTAGATGTTATGTGCTATGTTCCATTTTAATTTGAGGGTTGGTTGATATTTTAGTAGAGAGAAATAAAAGAAGACATTGAACCAATGGAGGAAAAAATACACAACACATGCTTAACACTGTTTATTTTCTGGAACTGAAAAAGTACAAGAATGAGATGACCACCAGACAAACTGGAGTCATAAAGTGTCAGAGTTCATATAGGGTTATTTTATGCCAAATAAATTTTGTTTTATTATTCTAGATGGGTTTCCAACCAGCAGTAAACTTCTTTCTATTCTACCTTAACGGGAAAAAAAAGGAGTTCTGGATTTGGTGCGAGGGGGGAACATTAAAGCCAATAAGTTATTTTTGAATTGACCAAATTTAAACTTGATTGGTATTTTTTGTAGTGTTTTGTTGCATTAAATTTTGAGGATCGGAAAAACTGGAATCATAAAGTGTCAATCAGAGTTCATATAGGAGGAGGGTGATAGTTATTCTGAAATAGAGTATAGTAATTACACTTTTCAATGAAATATTTCCAGGGAATGATTTCTCTTTTACAAGGATGTCTTCTGTAGTTGCTGGCATTTTTATGGTTAAGGAATGTGGAATTTTCGATCTACTTGTTCGAGCTTCAGATGACCTCTTGATTGATGGGGTTGGTAATTGGCTGGGGTCAGGGGTGTTGTTTTGGAGAGAGAGAGAGAGAGAGAGAGAGAGAGAGAGAGAGAGAGAGAGAGAGAGAGAGAGAGATGGGGAGGCAGAGAGAGAGGGGAGATGGGGGAGAGAGAGAGGGGGGATATTAAATGACTGAATTATATATTTTTCTTACTAATTCCTACCTTTTCTTATAGTTAATTTTGCCTTATCCCACTGCCATGTCACCAAGTGCTAACCAGCGTTCTCTCTCCCACCTCTTTTTTTTTCTTCTTTTTCACCAAAACTACTAAGATATATGTACAAAAGCCGACTCCGGACACCCAAAATAGGATTTTTGAAACTCTTAAACAGCATGACTTATACTAAGTCATAACTTATATAATCCAACAGCGCTGGTATAATCACACGTGTACAAGAACGAGCGGGTTTCACGTATACATGTGTATAAACAAAGTGAACATGAGAACTACCCTGACGCCTCTAGTAGACTTATCCTGGACCCCCCCCCCAAAAAAAAAAACTGACCTGAAAGTACTGTTGCTTATCTGATACATAAATGCAAAATATACCATATCCCCAACCTCAATTCTTTTTCAGGAACACCGATAGTGGTAAGATTGGGGTACTTAATACTCGCATAAATCCCCAAATGGGTTAGAAATGGGCTCCTTAGCCTTGGTCGGCAACCCATCAACTCAAGGAGAAATCCGACACAGAACCTCTGTTGCCTTCAAGGAAAGGTTAAGGGAGTAAACCCCGAAAATAAATCGGGAGCTGGAGTCCCTAAGGTGGTGTTATGCTGAAATCAAGTGCTACCCATCAACTCCTGCGACACTACCGTTGCCAAACCGCATTGGTACCTTACCTTTCCTTTGGATCACAGCGGCAGCGTGGAGAGGGGGGAATTTGATGCACGGGCAACAGCTCATCCTCCTTATGAAACCTCCCAGGCTATGCAGTTCAAGTTAACAAAAACCTTGACACTACTCCATCGTCTCTCGTAGACGGAAGGATGCCAACAACAACGAATTATATATATTCATTTAGGTCTTTTTATGTTTGCATTTTAACGACCATACATGCTCAGCGATTTTTTTCTTCCCTAGACACACACACACACACACACACATAGACTTTATAATAATTAATTGAATTAAAAAAAATTCATTTGTATATATCTACTATCATACTAAAACTGAGTGAATCAATGATTGTTTTCTAAAGGTTTTTTTTTCGGTTTAGTATAATGACATAAAATACACACTAAAATATTCCTTACTCTAGGATTGAGTTAAGTTTGAAAAAATTCAATTCTAATTGGTTCTAATTGGTCATAAATTCCAATCAAGTCAAAGACTGACACGTCATACTTCACATTCTGCCCTCCCCCCATCTCTCTATATTGATTAACTCTCCCTTGGCTCTTAATAGAATTCAACCGATTTGTTCAAAAACTGAAACAATATTTCCCATAAGAAATAGTGTAAATGCATTCTTGATCATCAAAAAAAAAAAAAAAAAAAAAAAGCAACCAAAAATAAGGGTGTTTTTTTTTTGGGGGGGGCAACGGATTAATGGCATTTCAGTTTATTTTAATGGGAAAATTCATTTGATATACGAGGAAATTGAGTTATGAGCGAAACAAATTAAAATTATAAGTCAAGGTACCACTGGGAGGTCTGGAACGGATTAATGATATCTCAGTTAATTTCAATGGGGAAAATTGATTTGATATACGAGGAAATTGAGTTATGAGCGAAACAAATTAAAATCATAAGTCAGGTACCACTGGGAGGTCTGGAACGGATTAATGATATTTCAGTTAATTTCAATGGGGAAAATTCATTTGATATACGAGGAAATTGAGTTATGAGCGAAACAAATTAAAATCATAAGTCAAGGTACCACTGGAAGGTCTGGAACGGATTAATGATATTTCAGTTAATTTCAATGGGGAAAATTCATTTGATATACGAGGAAATTGAGTTATGAGCGAAACAAATTAAAATTATAAGTCAAGGTACCACTGGGAGGTCTGGAACGGATTAATGATATTTCAGTTAATTTCAATGGGGAAAATTGATTTGATATACGAGGAAATTGAGTTATGAGCGAAACAAATTAAAATTATAAGTCAAGGTACCACTGGGAGGTCTGGAACGGATTAATGATATTTCAGTTAATTTCAATGGGGAAAATTCATTTGATATACGAGGGAATTGAGTTATGAGCGAAAGAAATTAAAATCATAAGTCAAGGTACCACTGGAAAGTCTGGAACGGATTAATGATATTTCAGTTAATTTCATTGGGGAAAATTGATTTGATATACGTACAACAAAGTACCCCTATAGTTTAGTTTCGGTTTAATTCATTAAGTTTATTGTATTTATATAACTAACTTTCCTCTTTCCCTTTCCGGTACTATCAGTGCTACCTTTGTTAGGAAACCATGAATAAGGGTTAAAGTAGCCGTAAAATAAAGAATAAACAC
Source organism: Doryteuthis pealeii (assembly GCA_023376005.1). Taxonomy (NCBI): domain Eukaryota; kingdom Metazoa; phylum Mollusca; class Cephalopoda; order Myopsida; family Loliginidae; genus Doryteuthis; species Doryteuthis pealeii. The sequence goes on along the minus strand of CM042178.1, from coordinate 29,277,303 downwards.
AAACGAAGCGGGGAATTTGCACAAAAAATATGAAACTCTAGTTCAAGATAGCGACTGACGCTAACTGATGGTGCTTGGGTTGATTCGACCAGGCGTTCAGCCGTCTTCGATTTGCCTCGGCAGTCATTCGCGCGACTTGCGTTTTCATCGACTCGACTCGTGCGTTCGAAGTCCGATAATTTGTTTGATAACTGAAGCCTTTCGTAGACAAATTTTTCGTTCGAACTCTGAATTGTTTCAACTCTCACTTTTTTCGTTTTACGGCATATCAACCTCGGTGGGTGATTTAATGCCAGCAAAGTTTTGAAAGAACATTTTTTTTAACTCAATTTTTTATACACGTTTTTTCTATTTAACCCATAGATGGGACCCTAAAAGATACTACCACTCCAGGATCAGAGTGTACCTGGGAGCAATGGTGACGAAGGGGTGCTCCACCTTCCCCAGAGCTCCAGAACCGGAACTTCACCATCAGATAGAGTTTAACGTCATACCCAAGACAAGAAGACTGTACAACCGCGTTGTAGTACTCATATGATAAAAAGGGTTGGGGGTTGCCATAAAGGCAATATGGCAGGGACAATCATATAGGTGTTAAGGCTTGACAGCCGATTGATCGGAGGGGGCTTTTCGACCACCTGTTTTTAGCCTATTAAGGAGCAAAGTGAAGTGTTGCATGTCATGGACTGCTCAGCCACGAGTATTCAATCCTTAAGCAAGACGGGGCGCCACCCGCGGCCAACAGGAGTCGGTGTATTCTAACGCCCCACCCGACAAGGCGGTCTCTATATCTTAAAAAAATGGCGTTAGTTATATGTCGAGAAATAGTGCACTTAAACTTGCCTATTTGAAAAATGTACTACTAAAATAATATAGCCTTGCTGTTGGCGTATTTGGATATAGATATTTATTACGTATGGCACAAGGCCTAAAATAAAGAGGGAGACTTGTCTTCATTATCCTAACTTTTAATTTAACTATTTTTCATTCGTGACCCAATTCATACTACAGTAGCCTAAGTAAGGACCAAAATGGAGTGTTGCATGTCATGGACTGCTCAGCCGTCCTTAAAAATCACGGGCCGCCACCGCCGGCCAACAGATAGCCCCATTGGTGTTAGTGGTGGTGGTGGAGTCTGACCCCTCTGCAGGGGGGCAGTCGGTGTATTCAAAAGCTTCTGACGACACGGGTAAGCCAACACCACACACAGAAGTAATTTGTCACTATCAGACATAAAGCAACAAGCAAAGAAATTGAATATGTGATTATCTGACAAGATCTGGGCACCTGAATTTCCTTCTAATTAAGAAATTCAAAAAAACAAACCTTTCTTCTTAGAAAGAGTTCTATTATTAATTGATATTATCGCCAATAGATAAATATCTAAAGAAACGGATTTCATCAAAGAAAGAAAGAAAAAAAAGAGGACAGGTCCGAACATAACACCAAGTTGAATTGAGCCGGGATTTTCAACAAGTTTAATGTGTCAGTAAAGTATAGAATTTCATCTCGCAGAAAAGCATTATATATATATATATATATATATATATATATATGTATATATATATATATATATATATATAACGTGTAATACAATGTAATTGGGAATGAATGTGAAAAGTTTTAGCATATGAAGGTGCTCAATGCTAAAATAGCCGAGCATATCTAAAATCAGAAATGAAATACGATGGTGTTAATTTTCTGTAACTATAGTTTCATGCGTGTTATGCAATCTTCAGGTGGTTAAATATTCAACAGTGTGAAGATTGCCTAATATGCATGGAACTATACTTACAAATAATTAATAACATAATGTTTCATTTATATATATATATATATATATATATATATATATATATATAATATATGTGTGTGTGTGTGTGTGTGAAGAAAGGAAGTGAATCCGACGGTATGTAAGTATATTGAGAAAAATGAAATAACACAGGTTTAAATGGGTTAAGTGGTGAGTTTATTGACCGACGCTGCAGTGTTTCGATCTATTAATGAGAGCTTAAATAGATTATAACCGTCTCCTTTTTCAAACCTCAAAAATTTTTAAACGGACTGAATAACAAGGACTACCACTCGCTTTTCTCCCTATTCTGTGATAAAAAAAATTCTTATCACCTTCCACATACCAACAAATGCCCTGAAGATGATCTAATTAATAGATCGAAACACTGCAGCGTCGGCCAATAAACTCACCACTTAACCCATTTAAACCTGTGTTTTTTCATTTTTCTCAATATACTTACATATATAATATATATATATATATATATATATATATATATATATATATATA
>CM042178.1:29229998-29267498 GCA_023376005.1 Doryteuthis pealeii | reverse complement strand
ACCAGTTAAACTCCGCTTAAGAAATTGACCTTGTGTCACATCCTGCATATATATATATATATATATATATATATATAGTCTTCCGAGACTGCAATGCCGATGATGATATAATAATATATAATAATATAAATACATAATGATATATAATGATATATTTTTCTTTCATATTTTTCATCCTAATTCTTATTTGCAATAATTTAATTAAACTTCGTTTAATTAATTTAATCTTCTAAACAAAGTATAATCATTTAATATTTCTTTCATCTTTGATACAATTCTTTTTTTTATTATTAGTGAATAATTTAAGAATTTTTTTTCTGGCTATGCGGACCAGGTAATTTAATTTCTAAATCATATAAGACAGGTGATACTGGGTTACTAATATCTATAAGCAAGTGTGGAATGCCTGTGACATGACATACATATATGTATGCATATACATATATGTATATTATTTCTTTTGCAATATATATATATATATATATATGTGTGTGTGTGTGTGTGTGTGTGGATGACTTATATATATATATATATATATATATATATATATAACAGGAAATAATTCCACGCAGAATAGCCCTGTATCCTACTACGGTGAAACTCAAGTTGGTTTACTCTGACTATATCAATATATATATATATATATATATATATATATATATATATATATATATAATAAAGTCAAACCCAACTAAGGAATTTACCACCAGACTAGCCAGACACATAAAACACCGCCAACCATGAAAAAAAAAAAATTCCACCAATAAAAAAAACACCGAAAAGAAAAAACAATAAGATCACCCCTTGAGGCGGGGGAAATGTATGAATATAAAATGAGTTTGGCCATGTGCCTGTCTAAATAAAAGATATACGTGGTCAGAAGAAGCCCGTGGGCATACTCACGAGTGGAAATGGTCCATAACCACGATACCCATGGTATTTAAGGCCTTTTTATTCACAAATAACTTGCTCTGTTTACAATAATTAAACATTGAGCTCTCATACGAAACCTGGACTCTACAACAAACTACTGGTAGAGAATTAGGACCCGCCTAGAATCACCTTGTACCAAGAAAACTTGGTACCTGACCAAGTATATATATATATATATATATATATATATATATATATGTATATATATATATATATATATATATATATATATATATATATATATATATATATATATATCACAGTGTAAAAGTCAGTTGTTCAATATATCGATACAAATTTGCTGTTTGTTTGATTTCTTTTTTCAATCGAAATTAATTTCAATTCATAATCAGGATTCGTTTTTTTTTTCTTCTTCTTCTGAATTAAGAATTCATTTCTGATTTCCTCAATTACATTCTCTCTCACCTCCGTCGATGCGAAGTGCGTGATATAAAGGCGTTTTCTGACACACTTCATCGTATCGATTACTCTTATGAAAAACAAAAGACAGAAAAAATACAAAAAAAAAAAACAAAAAAAATACAGAATACGATGTTATAAAAATAAATAAAATAAAAAAAAAAAATTATTATTCTAAAACAGTCGAGTTTTTCGATCGGAATCGACCAAGTGCTATTATCAGCAGGCAATAATAATTTCAAAGTAGGACTCGAACTAACACCTTCCCCGCATCCTCATCTGAACGAGAAATAATAAATCTTATTATAATGGAGATTGTGTGTTTTTCTGTCTGTAACCGAAACTATATTCCTACTCAAGTCACAATTCTCTTAGTTATTGACATCACATTCTCCATGATTTTATTTTTATCTAAACCTCAATTATTAATAAAATTGTCTTACATTATTAATACTGTTAACTAAGTCTACATTCTGACAACATGCAATTATATTTATATATACAACAAAATAGCGCTTTACAGTGTGAACGGGAAGGCTAATTTGCATATTAATATTAAAAAATCGAATTTAATAAATATGTGCTTAGTATTATTGATTTCTAACTGTTTGGTTTTATTTTAATGAATATAAGCAAAAATCTCTTCAATGAATCTTAAATGAAATCCATTAACAAGATAAAATAACTATCATTTTATTCTTTACTTCCTCTTATAACTAAATACTTAAATTAGAAAAAATAAAAATGAAAGACGAGAGTGATGGAAGAGTAAGTTTCAGTTGTTCCATTTTTTATTATACTCCCTCTGTTTCAAATCTTTTATTATACTCCATCTGTTTCAAATCTTTTTATCTGTATTCTTATTTAGTTTCATTAGCCTTTCTAATTTAATACAATATTTTATTACATTAAAACTTAAATACTTGCACCCGGAGGGTGCATATATTTGCTAGTACAAATAAAAGAATAAAACTCCATCGATTTTCTCACGGTCACATGCGTATAGGTCCCCCAAAAATGCTCAACACGGTATTCTAAATTAATTCAATGCATAGCTATAGTGTTTGTGCGAGTGTGTGAGTGGGTAGGTGTTTGTATTTGTGTTAGAGTGTATGTGTTTGTTGGTTGGGTGTATTTTGCGGCATGTCAACCCTTATTGGGTTATTTTATGCCGAAGAGATTTTTATCTTATTGTAATGAAGAGATCTGTGTTTGTCTATCTGTAACACATTCCGGGCGGTGTAAAAATTAATTTTTGAAATCTTTTGCCTGAAGGGGTAAGAGTTAAAAGTTCAGTCAGAGGGTTTGTATCACAGGTAAGTAAAAGCATCAAATTTATTAAAGGAGAAAAAAACAAACAAAAAACAAACAAAAAAACAAAAAAAACAATTTGAAATGGAAACTTACTTCTGTCCCTATCAAATCAGATGTTGCGTGGATCTATAAATTATTAATTGAATAATTATTTTGAATATTTTACACATAGATTTTACACTGAATTGTAACAGTGACATAGTTTCGGTTACAGACAAATAGAGACCGAATCTCCATTATTGATAGATGCATAGATATAGTGTTTGTGTGAGTGTATGTATAGATATAGTGTTTGTGCCAGTTCATGTGTGTATGAGTGGGTGTGTTTTTGTGTGTGTGTGTGTGTGTGTGTACAGGCTGGGTTGATTGGATGCCTTTTATGGTATGTAAATGCCCCCATCATCATCACCACCACCACCTCTGAATTGCTACTTTTTAACCCCTTTAATTAAGTTTTAACGGTGATAACATTTTAAAAGATTGTAATCTATTTTTTTTTTAAACGAAAGCGAAGTCTCGAAGAAGAATATTTTTGTGTGCTAATTCTTCATGTTGATTTGCAACTTTCGCCACATGGGACACGTTGCAGTTCCGAAATCGACCTACCCTGCCGGGTAGCCCCTTCTAGTATATAATGAATACAAGTATCACACCAGGTCAATTATTGTCTTCGCTGACTTTATCAGCATCTATGAATGACTTTCTGAATGACTTTCCAACTTTTGATGAGCCTCTACAAAATAATCAACTCACTATTTTCTTTTAATCTTCGTGGTAAATTCAGTCTTTCAACCACTTCATTGATCAGCCTGTCTTGGGAAAAGCCTGCAGCGGACTACGACAAAAGCTGATTATATATATATATATATATATATAATATATATATATATATATATGGTTGGCAACCTTCCGTCTATTTTAGACGATAGCGTAGTTTTCTCTCTGTCTCTCTCTCTCTCTCTCTCTCTCTCTCTCTCTCTCTCTCTCTCTCACCTACAGCTTCATGAGTGGCTGAACAGACCGATCCTCGAATGGCAATCTCTGGTGCAGTGGCTGGAAACAAAAGGTGATGCTTTCTGTAGGTGTTGGGGGTGCTGCCGTTTCTCCTTCCTTTTAGCTCTCTTTTCTGTGGCAGCTTTTTTTCTCTCTTTTTCACTTCTTTTTGCTCGTTGTTTGACGAGGAGGCGCCAGGTTGAACGGTCTTCTGCACAAGCCTCCCACGTGTCTGTGTCGACGTGGCATGTCTTCATATATAATATATATATATATACATATATATATATATATATATATATATATATATATATATATATACGATAATGGGGTTGACTTACCAGGAATAAAATATTGAGTTAATCTCAATATTGATGGTTGATACAACTATTAACTACAAGTCAATGTTATAACAATATAAGTGATCAATACGTTAGTAGAGCGGATTTAGTATTACAGTGTGTATTGAAATAACCTACTCGAGTTTCACCATAAGGATCTTCAGGGTTAATTCCGATTAAATTAATCAAGATATTGATTAATTACGCCTAATTGCGGAAGTGAATATGGCAATAATTGCAATATTCACTTCCGCAATTTGGGAAAATTTAATGTTATTGTAATAACCTGAAATATTCAAAATTATTTCTACATCAGACCTCAAAAGGCATTAGAAGAATCTTGGTATAAAACTATGTTCTTTGATCTTTCTTTCTTTCTTTCTTTCTTTTTGTTTATTTGTTTTTGTTTGTTTCTCTTTCTTTCTTTCTTTCTTTCTTTCTTTCTTCTCTACTCTATTTCTTTCTTTCTTTCTTTTTTGTTTATTTGTTTCTTTCTTTCTTTCTTTCTTTCTTTTTATTTATTGTTTGTTTGTTTGTTTGTTTGTCTTCTTTCTTTCTTTCTACTCTATTTCACCTTTTACTGTCATTGCATTTTTTCTTCACTTTTTCTCTGAACTTATCTTTTTTTCTTTCTTTCTCATTGCATTTTTTTTTCATTCTTCTAATTGGATCTTTTAACTTTTCTTTTTTTTTTTTTTTTTTTTTTCCTCATTCATTTTTTCATTTCTTCTCTTTTTAGTCTCTTAACTTTTCTTCTTTCTTTCTTTCTTTCTTTCCTCTTTTTATTCCAGTTGCTTTCTTTCTTTCTTTTTTTTTCTTTCTTCTTTTTCTTTTCTTTCTTTCTTTCTTTCTTTCTTCTTTCTTTCTTTCTTTTCTTTCTTTTTTTTTTTCCTTTTCCTTTTCTTTTCTTTCTTTCTTTTTCTTTTTTTCTTTCTTTCTTTCTTTTCTTTCTTTTTTTTCTGTCTTCCCTTTTTGTCTGTAAACTTCTCTTTTTTCTTTTTCTTTTTTCTTTTTCTTTTTTTTTCTTTTTTTTTACTTTGGTGTATGACCTTACACCAAATTGCTTTGTTCGATCGTTTTGGGTAAGTTCGACTTTTGCAAGATTCCCTGAACGTGAGATTTTGTTTCAAATCAAATTCCTGTTTTTTTTTTCTTTTTTTAGCACCGAAGCAAAAGCTGCGATGGCATTATTCGATAGGTTAAATAAGTCTCCAGTTCGGCACAGAAGACAATTTAAGTAATCTGGGGTTTGTGTGTCAGACTACATAAAGTTTATTAAATTCAAAGGAAGGCATTATATTCGATCACTGTATGTCGAGCAAACATAGCAGGGAGAGAGAGAGAGAGAGAGAGAGAGAGAGAGAGAGAGAGAGAGAGAGAGAGAGAGAGAGGAAAAGAGGGAGGGTGGATGAAAGGAAAGGAGAAAGAAAGCAAAGACAGAGAGTGAATGGAAGGGAGGAAGGATGGAAGGAGGGAGGAAGATAGGAAAGAAAGAAAGAAGAAAGAGAGACAGACAGACAGACAGATAATGGAAGAGGGGAAGGGAAGAGGGAAGAAAGGGAGGACGGGCGTTAGGAAGGAAGAAAGAGAGGAAAGATGGATGGAAGAAAAGGAGAAAGAAAAGAAGGAAAGAAAGAGAATGGAAGGAAGGGAGGAAGGGTGGAAGAAAGGGGGAAGATAGGAAAGAGAGAGAGAGAGAGAGAGAGAGAGAGAGAATGAAAGGAGGGAGAGGAAAGGGGGAAGGGGGGAGGACGGTTGGAAGGAACGGAGGACGGGGTGGTGGTGGAAGGGAAGAACGGGGGAAGGAACAGAGGAACGGATGGATGAAGGGAGGAAGAGGAAGAAAGGATGGTTTGGTTTGGTTTGGTTTTGTTTTACGGCATATCAACCTCAGTGGGTCATTTACTGCCGATAAAGTTTTGAAATAAATCAATTCTTAATGGATAATACAATTTTTTTATAAATACATTTTTCTATTTAACCCATAGATGGGACCCTAACAGGTACTACCACTCCGGGTCAGAGTGGACCAGGGAGCAATGGTGATGAAGGGGTGCTCCACATTCCCCAAACCTCCAAAACTGGAACCTCACCATCAGATAGAGTTTAACGTCATTCCCAGGACATGTAGACCCGCAGCCACCGCCTTCTAGCACCCATATGATAAAAAGGGATTGGGGCTTGCCATAAGGGCAATAGGGTTGGGAAAATCATATAGGTGCTAGGGCTTGACGTGACCAGCTGATTGATCGGAGGGGGCCTCTCCGACCGACCGTCTAGCCCAAGAAAAGTCATCCATCCTCCACCTGGGTTCTATCCTTAAGCATCATGGGATGCCACCCACGGCCAACAGGTGGCCCCATTGGGGGAGTCTTACCCCTCTGCAGAGGTGCAATCGGTGCATTTTAACGCACCAGCCGACAGGGCGGGGATGGAATGGTGGAATGAAGGAGGGGGGAAAGGAAGGGAGGAAGGAAGAAAGGGGGAAAGGATGGGTGGAAGGAAAAGAGAAAGAAAAAGAAGGAAAGAGAGAGAATGGTGGGAGGGTAAGAAGAAAAAAGAAAGGGGGAAATTATTAAGAAAAAGAGAAAGGAAATATGGAATGGTGAAAAGGAAAGAGGAGGTAGGAGGGAAAGAAGTAGCGAAGGAATATATATATATATATATATATATATATATATATACCAAACTTGTTGGTAAATCCTTGCGGTGAGAAAAAACCCAGCAAATAGTTTGATTGTAAAAATATACTACCAAATATCAACCGGGGAGAAAAAAAGTCCAAGATAATCGTACCAACAAAAAATAATCTATTGGTATAGTATTTGGCCAAAAGAAAAACAATTTATATGTATATATATGTATATAAGATATATATATATATATATATTCATACAACCGCTAGGAAAATAGCTAATAAGTAAAAAGTGCTCAATACCTAAGTAGAGTCAGATCTTTGCCCTGAAGAACATTAAGCGAAACTAATAGTAGGTTCGTCTGACTCATTGGATTTATCTTTACATATATATATATATATTACTGTGGTATGTAACAGAAATAACCTACACGAGTTTCACCATAAGGATCTTCAGGGTTAAATCCACTGAATTAATCAAGATATTGATTAATTACAGTTAACTGCGGGAGTTTATGATATAGATATGATATCTATATATAAATTCGCTCTACTTACGTATTGAGCACTTTATATTTGTTATATCGCTGACTTATTGTGGTAAAACCTGTATCAACTAACCATTGAGACCAATTTCACCGGTAAGTCATCCTATTTTTAAATAAATATATATATATATATATATATATATATATATTAAAAGTAAAGTCGTCGAGGCGGCCTAAAGTCGGTATCAGCCAGTCACCGAGGGAGTCTATCCCCTTTTCAGTAGCGCTAGACCAAGGAGATTGTTTTGGCATCTGAGGTGGAGCGCCACACCTACCATCAGCTCCTTACTTTACCGCACAGATCCCTGTGCTACTCATACGCTGAGTTGGTGAGGACCGGGATCGAACTAGGAACCTCGTGATTTCTAGCCGAACGCTCTACCGACTGAGCTAATATATATATATATATATATGTGTGTGTGTGTGTGTGTGTGTGTGCGTGTGTGCGCGCGCGCGCGTGTGTGTATGTGTGTGTGTGTGTGTGTGTAAAATATTGTCTTTAGTTGAGATTTTAGCTAAGACACAGATATGATACATACCTTTCAAAACTGTTATAGCACTATGTTAAATGCAACACACACACACACACACGCACACACACACACACACACACACATAGATACACACGTAGATGTACGCACGAGGACACACATATAGATAGATAGACTGATAAACATTTCACCTTATAATACACACATATACTTATATTTGTTTGTATGTATATCTATCTATCTATCTATCTATCTATCTATCTCTCTCTCTCTCTCTATATATATATATATATATCTATATATATAAAAGGAAGTTTGGTATGTACGTGTCGACTTTATTATCACAACGAGAGGTCATTCAGATTTGAAATCTCGCATACTACTTGATATGCTTATAACTAAGAAACACACAAAATTTGGGTTTTGATTTATAATAATTAAGCGATATAATACAATAATTAACAAAAAATTAAAATACAGTATGCACACCCTCCACCCCACCCTACTCACGTCGACACGAGTTTAGTTTTAAACTTCCCAGACAGAAGACTCTGTTGCTGTATGAAAGAAAATACGAATGTTCATTCAAAAACAAAAACTAAAGTTAAGACACACCCCCATCCGTCTCCCTTCGGCACAATTCATCTTTGAAGTAGCGTCAACACAATTCCTAACTGTAACAAAAAAGACAGTTCTAAAACTGAAAAAAAAAAAACAAAAAAAAAATCCCACCCCACTCATCGTACAGGCTTAATATTTGCATTGAGTACATCTCTGCACCCACCTCTAATAATTTTTATTTACTTAGGCTTTGAACTTCTACGCATATGATCTGGAAAAAGGCGCAATTGAATACTCCATATATACGTTTTAAATCTAATATATGCTTGAAGTCACTATACTGTTGCTCCCTTATTTTCTTCATATCCAATTAGGACATAACATCCCACCCTCACATTGGGGGAAAGGGCTTAATATTGCATTTGAGATACATCTCGCACCCACCTCTAATAATTTCTAATTAATATTTATAGCTTTGATCACTCTTCTAACGCTTCCATTGATCGTAGAAAGGCAAATGATAACTCATTATATCATTTTAAATCTAAATTATATGCGAAGTCATATTGTTTTTATTTTTTCATTTATATATAATTGTGTATTATCTAGTCACACATTAGTGTCATTATATGGACTCCATTTTGTTAAACTTTTTTAATGAGTCCGGGGGTTCAACATGAGGTACANCATTCTTAAAAGCTTAAATACTTGCACCCGGCGAAGGTGCATATAATTTGCCTAGTCTATATATATATATTAGTAACGCTGTTCGCTTATTTAATCTAGTAATAATATTGAAGTAAAAATGAAATACCTCATTACATTAATGAAATTAATGCTGGCTCAAGTTTTGTCTTTACAGGACAAATAGAGACTGAATCCTCATTATTAATGGAGGTAATCCCAAGTGCTACAGGTAACTGTCCAACAATATCTTAGAAATCACCAGCACCTCGTAGATCAATCACAATCCTAATATCTACCACGGTCTGTCACTATCGGCGTCACTTGCCTCACTTTGTAAGGACTTCTCTACAAGTCGTTCCAAAAGTTGGTTTTGGTTGCATTCGATATTCAACATGAACGGGAAAGGGTCTTAAAAGTTCATAAAAACAAACAGCGGACCCTATGACCTAAGCCACCCCTTTGCATCTACTTTGATTGGCACTTTCCTGTCATCAAATTCTACTTCGCTGCAATGAGTCAAACACCAAATGTATTCCTTCGTGATGAGGTGAATTCTAACTGAGTGCCCTCCGCCTGCTCGCCATATTAAACTTTTTATGCATTATATTACCACACATATATTCCGGTAAATGACAAAGCGCATATACGCTTTTTGGGCAGGGGGGGGGGCCCCCCCCCGGCCGTGCGCTAATGTAATAGCTTAGAGTTCAGTTAGGAAAGGATTCGTCCGACCAGAGTTCCAAATCCCGCGGCCGAGGCCTGCTTTACATTTCACATAGCGCTTATACTGACGAGAGAGAAATTGTCATGCAAGCTCCATGTACTCTTCCATTACCGGATAATTGTCAATTCCCCCTTCCAAGCTATGGCGTAAGACAGCAGGCGACAGACTGCAGCTCGTTTAACCTATGTAGGTAACCAGCTCCTAGGACGAAGGAAAACTCCTATCCTTAACAAGTAGCCATACGTTCAAAGGACCAGAGAGCGCAAATACTATATATATCGGTTCGATTGCCACTTCTACAAAGTCTCGCATTGTGAGCTCGCAAACAGTTGCTCAAAGTCCGAGTTGTTGCCGTCGCCATCAAAATAACCACGTGAGCCCCCCCCCCAACTCTTACTCGCTACACAGGCATGTTTTTTGTTTTTTCACAGTCGGTCGGTCTGCACCATGGCGAGCGCCCATATTACTCAAGAGACCATCCGTGATAGGACAGCCCCGCCACACATACTACATTTATGCGATCGGCGGGGCTTTAAAAATAACACCAACACTGCCATCCTCTGCAGAAGGCGTAAGAAGCTTCCCACAAAAAGGCGCGCGACCCCGTGAATGCTTACAGGACGAATCCTGGGTGGCATGCAGCCAGTCCATGACATACCAGCCAGTTCAACTTCTGGGTCCTTACTTAGCTAGACGACGCGGTCGGCAAGGCTCCCTCCGATCAATCGGCAGGTCACATCAAGCCCTAGGCACTACTATGATTGTTTCCCAACACATATTGCCCGTTATGGCAAACCTCAGAGCCTTTTTTATTTCATAATTTGCTTGAATTGGCTGTGTCACATCCTCTGCTCGTTACGGTGGGGTTGCGTAAATTACTACAATGTATTTTTGGGGGGGGTGTACGAGGATTTCGACGGGGAGCTGGTGGGGTGCGGCTTTCTCAAAATCATTCCTGGTGGCATTACATCCTTGGGGTGGAGTCAAGAGTACTTGTTATAATTATGGTAACAATTCGGGTAAGCTCCACGCGATTTCCTAAACGATGACCGAACCATACTGATACGACAGCGACTGAGTGCATTATCGTCGCCTGCGTTTGCTACTTTGCGCTTGAAGCACGGCCTCTTCGGAATTCCACGATTTTGGTCTACAAACCTTTTAAGAATCTTAATGGATGAGAGATCGTCTCTCAACGGAAAATCGAAAAGAGAAACGAAAAAAAAAAAAAAAAGACCAAAACAAAAAACGATTGACTGCAGTAAAATTATCCTGAGATTAATCTTTTTAAAAACTATTTCTTTCTTTCTTCCTTTTCTTTCTTTTTTCTTTTTTTCTTTTCTTTCTTAAATTCTCCGGCTTTTCATGCTTTCTTTTTTTCTTTTCTTCTTTCTTTCTTCTTCTTTCCATCATCTTTCTTCCAGCCATTCTTTTCCCCATCTTTCCTTTTTTCTCACTCTTTCTTTCTTCTCTTCTTCTTCTTTCTTTCTTACTTCTTCGAACTGATATATCTCATTCTTCTTTCTTCTTTCTTTCTTTCTTTCTTAGCTTTCTTCGAATTGATATATCTCATTCTTCTTTTTTCATTTCATTCTTTCTTCTTTCATTCATTCATTCTCTTCCAGCATTATTTTCTCCTCATTCTTCCTTTTTTACTTCCTCTTTCTTTCTTTCTTTTTTCTTCTTCATTCATTCTTTCTTCTTTCTTTCATTGCTTTCCAGCTATTTCCCCCACTTTCTTTGTTTTTGCTCTCCTCTTTCTTTCTTTCCTTTCTTTTCTTAGCTTCTTCGAATTGATATATCTCATTCCTTCTTTCTTTCATTCTTCATTCTTTCTTTCTTGCTTCTTTCTTTGCATTCTTTCTTTCTTTCTTTCATTCTTCTTCTCTTCCAAGCTATTTCTTTCCCTCATCTTTCCTTTTTTTTCTCCTCTTTCTTCTTCTTTCTTCTTTCTTCATCTCTTTTTTCTTTCTTTCTTTCATTCTTTCTTCATTCTTTCTTTCTTTCATTCTTTCTTGTCATTCTTTCATTCTTCTTTCATTCTTTTCCAGCTATCTTTTTCCCCATCTTTCCTTTTTTTCTCCTTCTTTCATTTCTTTCTTTCTTTCTTTCTTCATTCTTTCTTTTTCTTTTTCTGTCTTTCTTTCATTGTCTTTTTTCATTCTTTCCAGCTATTCTTTTTCCCCATCTTCCTTTTTTTTTCTCCTCTTTCTTTCTTCTTCTTAGCTTCTTCGAATTCATAATCTCATTCTCTTTCTTTCTTATTTATTTCTTTCTTTCTTCCAGCATTCTTTATCCCTCGACTTTCTTTTTTTCTCCCTTTCTTTTTTCTTCATTCATTCTTCATTCTTTCCAGTTATTCTTTCCTCCTTCTATCTTCATTTATTTCACCTCTTCTTTCTTTCTTTCTTCTTTCTTTCTTTTCATTCTTTATCTTTACTTCTTCTTTCATTCATTCTTTCTTTCTTTCTTTTTCCAGGGCTATTCATTTTCCCCATTTTTCCTTTTTTCTCTTCTCTTCCTTTGCTTTCCTTCCTTTTTTTCTAGCTTCTCTAAATTGAATATCTCATTTTTTCTTTCTTTCTTTCTTTCATTCTTTCACTTCATTCCATGCTATTTCTTTTCCCTCCGTTCTTCCTTTTTTTTCTCCTCTTTCTTTCATTCTTTCTTTCTTCTCATCATTTCTTTCTTTCCTTCATTTCTTTCCAGTCTATTCCTTTCCCTCATCTTTCCTTTTTTTTTTCTTCCCTTTCTTATCTTTCTCTTCTTTTATCTCTTCTTTCATTCTTTCTTTCTTTCTTTCTTTCTTTCTTTCATTCATTTCTTTACCGCTATTCTTTCCCCCATTCTTTCCTTTTTTTGTCCTCTTTCTTTCTTATCTTCTTTTTTCGATTCAATTCATTATTCTTTCTTTCTTTCATTCATCTTCTGTTCTTTCTTTCTTTCCTTGCTCATTCTTTTTTCCCCATCTTTCCCTATTTCCTCCTCTTTCTTTCTTTCTTCTTTCTTTCTTTCCAACGATCATCTGTTCTTGATTACTATCAATTCTTATTTAGTCTTTTTTTTCTTTCCTTTTTTTCAACTTAAGAAAATATTTCTAATGAAATTAGAAAAGTAGGACAGGTACGGAGGGAAATTCCAGTGGGTGCACTGGTTAACGAGCCGGACTTCAACAATAGAAGTAAGCGAGTTCAAACTCCAGTCGCCACCCTAATACCAGAAAAAGGTATAGGAATCTTCTAATCCTACAATTAGTCGGTTAAATAGAACCACTGCTGTTCTTTTACAAGGACTGATTTGCCTTAAATAACCCACGATAGGTATGGTTATGCCATTAAAAGAATAGCCAAATTAATCTATTTCACGTTAAATGAATGCAGATAGCAATGTCTTATATACATAAATATATAGTCATCCACAGACACGTGTTCGACTTATCAAATCTCTTAAGTGTGGCTAGACATTTGTAAGCTACGTAGAGCGGGATAGAAATCCGATCGCTTTTGCATCTAGTCGGTCAGCTTAACCGCTCGGCTATCGTCACCTACAGATTGCGAGGGGATTTGAACTGTTTAATACACACAACTGTATTGTATGTAAAGGCCGCCATAGAGTGCTCCATCCCTTTATAGGAAAGCGTATATATATATTTACCAATACCAACCCCTTCATACAAGCAGGGTGTGACATAAGGCAATTTCTTAAGCGGTTTCAGCGTTGAATTCAGAGTTTTCCTTCCTCCTAACGGGCAATGGGCGTCATTCCGAATTTCTCTGAAATTTACAAGATCTAATTATAAGAGAAAAAAATGTCGAATTGTGATTTTGGTATAAGGTATAAACAACTTCCCGTCTGAAAGAAATAATCATCATGTATACATATTTACCCAACCCCTCCACACGAGTGGGATGCAGCACAATGTTAATTTCTTAAGTGGAGTTTAACAGGTTTCAATTCAGAGTCTTCCTTCTTCTACACTGGTTGCCTAACCAAGGTTAAAGAGCACAGTGAAATAGATCACTAATTAGGACTGAGCTTATTCTAGTAGTGACCACCCCAAGCGGAGATTTAACAGGTTTGAATTCAGAGTTTTCCTTTTCCTAGACTGTTTGCCTAACCAAGGTTAAATAGCCCAGTGAAATAGATCACTAATTAGGACTGAGCCTATTCTAGTAGTGACCACCCCAAGCGGAGATTTAACAGGTTTGAATTCAGAGTTGTCCTTCTCCTGGACTGGTTGCCTAACCAAGGTTAAAGAGCCCAGTGAAATAGATCACTAATTAGGACTGAGCCTATTCTAGTAGTGACCACCCCAAGCGGAGATTTAACAGGTTTGAATTCAGAGTTGTCCTTCTCCTAGACTGGTTGCCTAACCAAGGTTAAAGAGCCCAGTCTGCCCTACTATTTACCCACAGCAGAAAGGAGAGTAGTTGGATGCATACATTTCTCTAGTGTATTTGCAAACAACCTCGTCCAGGATTTGAACTCGGATCGACGAGTCAATTTTCCACAACTATAACAATAACACAACGCGCCTCCATCAATGTCTTATATGTCCGAACGTGGATTTCAACAAAAATCAGTAATGGAATCGCATGGTAAGAAGAGGAACAGTAACTCCCCTTTCTCTCCCCCCTCTCTCTCTCCCCTCTCTCCCCCCTCTCCCCTCTCTCTCTCTCTCTCTCTGTTTACCATAATTCTTGAATATTCTACTAATGCTGCTGTGCAGTAAAGTAAAGTCATCGGGGTGGCCTATTGTCGATATCTGCCAGACAGCGAGGGGGTCTATCCCCTTTTCACAAGCGATAGACCAAGGAGATCGTTTTTTAGCATCTGAGGTGGAGCGCCACACCTGCCATCAGCTTCTCACTTTACCGCACAGATCCCTGTGCTACTCATGCGCTGAGTTGGCGAAGGCCGGTCTCGAGCCCGGGACCTTAATTAGACGACATATGTTGTTAATCGAAGCCTGAAAAAAATATCAGAAGATCTGAAACACGTGTCGCTAATGTAAAAAAAATGTTGTTCCTAGGAGTTAGGTGTGATGTGGACTCCATCCAAATGTAAGAAAGTTGGCCAGAAAGCTCGAAAATATCGTTAATAAAATTGTTAAACAGGAGACGTGCCTTTTGTTTAATTATATATATATATATATATATATATATATATATATATATATATATATTTATATTTATATTGTGTCCTATATATATATATATATATATATTGTGTCATATATATATATATATTGTGTCATATATATATATATATAGTGTTATATATATATAATATAAATAAATAAATAAATATATATATATATATATATATATATATATATATATATATATATTATATAATATATGTGTCAGCTTCAGAACCGTTTGTCTCTGCGTTTCATAATTTCAAACAATCTATGAACGCTAATTTTTCACTCAGCATTTTTAGGTGGATTGATCAACAAAAGACTCTCACAACCTCCTTATTATTTGTGATTAATTTATTTTCCTTAAAACAAAAGCCCTGAAGAAGATCTACTAAACAGATTGAAACACTGCATCGTTGGCTAATAAACTTACCACTCATTTTTATTTAAACCTGTGTTTTTTCAAATTTCTCACTATACTACATACCGTCGGATTCACTTCCATTTCTCTTCATATATATATATATATATATATGTGTGTGTGTGTGTGTGTGTGTGTGTGTGTGTGTGTAATATAGTGAAAAATTAGAAAAAACATAGGTTTAAATAAAATGAGTGATAATTATTCAACCAACGCTGCAGTGTTTCAATCTGTTTAGTAGATCTTCTTCAGGGCTTTTGTTGATATGAAGAAGAACTACTAAACAGATTGAAACACTGCAGCGTTGGCTGAATAAATACCACTCATTTTATTTGAACCTGTGTTTTTTCAAAATTTTTTCACTATTTTACTATTTACCGTCGAATTCACTTCCATTTTTTTCTTCACACACACACACACACACACACACACACACACACATATATATATATTATATATATATATATATATAATATATATATATATATATGTTGAAAAATAAATAAAGAAAGAAAGTATAGAATGGATAACATAGGATATTTTAATCAATTATTACACGTGTTTCGGTCAGGAGTATATCCATGTATATGTTCCGCACACAAAGAAAATTCGACCTTCATCAGAGTAAATCCTTATTTGAAATGAAATTCATTGCGGAACATTTCTACATTTTTCTATTATTATTATTATTATTATTTCCTTTCATAATAATAGTTTGAATAATGTACACATGGATAAACTCCTGACCGAAACCCGTGTAAGTAAAATTGATTAAAATATCCTATTTTATCCATTCTATACTTTCTTTCTTTTATTTAGTTTTTCTTCCAGTTTCATTTTTACACACACACACACACACACACACACACACACACACACACACACATATATATATATAATATATATATATATATATATATATATAATTTTAATCTGTTTGCTTTTTTCATTCTCATCTACCCGAGAATTGGTGTGATTTTTCTTTCTTTCTTTCCTTCCTTTTCTTCCCCCTGTGCAGTTCTTGTTTGTTTGTCTGGCGTGAGCCGGCACAGTTATTCTTCCCACAGATTCTATTTGTGTAGACAGAATTATTTACATACTGCGTCCATCTTGACACATCAAAGTTCACTTAGCCACGTCCCATATTTCACACGAAAACATTTCTCGGACGGGTTGATCAGCAATTACAACTATTTGACGCAATTCAGGTTCTAAATTGTATTTCTTTTTTTTTCTTTTCAGATATTCAGATATTATACGAAAATATTTACGTCTATTTCACGCGCAGACACACACCTACACACAGATACTGACACAGACGCACTCACAGGCACAGAGACAGAGACAACGACACACACACACATATCTCAATAAAAGCCAAAACAACAGTGATAGCAGAGTTACCCACCACCCTGAATATTAAAAGTCTTCCGACGTTTCTGTGAATGGTTAACTATAAAAAAACTTAAATACTTGCGCCCGGAGGGTGCATATATTTGCTAGTTATATCTATATCTGGATAGTAAATAATCTGCTTATGTAATAGGTACCAGGAAATTTATACAATATCCCAATTTTCCTTAAGGGACACCCATTTCGGCATACGTGTCTGGTACCTAAAAAAGGATTAAAATAAAAAAGGTTTTTGTAAGGGAAGCAACTGAGGGGAAAAAAAGAAACGGTTCACTGAAGATGACCGGTTAAAAAAAAAATTAAAAGTAATAGAAAAATAAAAAAAAATCCAACAGCCAGAGGGTCAAGGTGGCTGATCCCTTTGAATTAGTATTTATTGAAGGGACAGCTTTTAGATAAGCAGGTTAATTAACCCCCAGTCATACCCCCCTCTAAGGCGATGAGAATAACTGAAACGGAAACCTTTCAGGATTTCCCATTTTATGTATATAAAGTTTTATAAATTTTCAGTTCACCATTTTCAATAAAGTTAGCGGTCTGATGAAACACAGAGGTATACACAGAGACCTATGAATAGTAATACACCTATAGCCACAATATATATATATATAATATATATATATAATATATAATATATATATATATATCAACCATTCGAGTGAGACGGACAAGACATGCCGGGCACTGCTGGAGAAGCAAGGATGAGCTCATAAGTGACGTTCTCCTGTGGAAGCCAACACACGGACATGCTAGTGTGGGCCGCCCAGCAAGGACCTACATTGACCAACTAAGCAAGACGCAGGTTGCTGCACAGAGGACCTCCCTGGGAAATGAATGATAGGAAAGGTTGGCGAGAGATTGTCATGGATATCCGTGCTAATAGCGACATGATGATGATGATGATATATATATATATATATATATATGTGTGTGTGTGTATGTGTGTGTGTGTGTGTAAAAATGGAATTGGAATTGAATCCAACAATATGAGGAAGAATGAATAAAGAACAGAAAGTACAGAACGGATAATAAAGGATGAATTTAATCAATATCACTTACACATGTGTTTCGGTCAGTTTATCTGTGTGTACACGATTAAAACTATTATTATTATTAAATAAACAAATGAAATGAAATAATAATAGTAGAAAAATGTAAATATATGCTTATAATTATAAATGCTTATAAACATATATATATATATATATATATATATATATTAATAAGGCATCCACAGTCACGTGTTTCGGCGTTTCACGCCTCTTCAGTGTAGCTAGACACAACTATCTTTGGCTAAGGTCGAACTCAGACTGACCGTTTGGCAGCCTGATATCTTATCCCCTTGTCCACTGACAGCTGTAGTGGGGGACTGGTGTTTTTATACTATAAAGTACATAGGTTTGTTTATGTATTTTACGGTCATTGAGAGATCAAATTTCCGGGGAAACGATCATTGCTTATATGCTTAGTAGTGAGAATTAATTTAAATTACCAATTAGAGAGCTCATACCAAATTTATGGGAGCATATATATATATATATATATATATATTATATATATATATATATATATATATATTATTATTATTATTATTATTAAATTGATATCTTGGTGAAGATACAAATTTATTTCGGCATTTATTTGCATCCCCAGTCTGATATTTATTAATTTTCCTACCCGATCTCACTGGTATGATCTTTTCTTTTCAAAGTGAAACGGGAAGATCATACCGGGTATGAGGTCTTTTAATTAGTAATGATCATATATATATATATATATTATATATATATATATATATATATATATGGGTACTACTATGTGAACATAGCGTAAGTAGTTAATCCAATAGGGCTCAATATATTGTGAATATAGAGCATTAATAAAAAGGATGAGTTCCTAGGTAAATGTATGCATAGATTACGCAATGCATTAGAATACCAATAAGATAAAATTGATCAATAAGGGCATAATACAGTAAAATTATGATAAAGCAGTAACAAAGAAAAACTACTAGAAGAATTAAAGAAAGAAATAAAAAAACTTAAACAAACTCCAGACAAACTGACCCCATAAAGATCAATAGAGTAAGTTGAAGATAGTGGTAAGGGGTAATAAAAGTATAATGTTACAGCGCGCTACTACACACGTAGGTCAAGATAGTAGGAGTTTAACCTCAAACTACAAACTAGCAGCCCACTAAGATTAAATTTCAGAAAGAATTAAAGAAATATCAGTCTAGCTATATAAAGTAACCGAAAATATCCACTCAATCCCCCTGATGAAGGTGTTGGAGTAACACCGAAACCGCAGATGGGAAATAACTTCTTCTACGACTATATATATATATATATATATATATATATATATATATATATATATATATATATTCATCACAAAGTTAGCACCACGTTTTCATTGTAGTAACATAAGTAGTTAATCCAAAATGACTCAAAAATATAGTGTATTTATAGTTGTAGTTATCCTGAGGAAGGTGTACCTTGTACACCGAAACAATGGTAGCGAGAAAAATCTTTTTACTACAACTATACACACACACACATACACCCCCCCACATATATATATAAATATATATATATATATATATATATATATCTTATTATAATGGAGATTGTGTGTTTTCTGTCTGTAACCGAAACTATATTCCTACTCAAGTCACAATTCTCTTAGTTATTGTTATCACATTCTCCATGATTTTATTTTTATCTAAACCTCAATTATTAATAAAATTGTCTTACATTATTAATACTATGTCTACATACTGAAAACATGCAATTATATTTATATATACAACAAAATAGCAGTTTACAGTGTGAACGGGAAGGCTAATTTACATATTAATATTAAAAAATCGAATTTAATAAATATGTGCTTAGTATTATTGATTTCTAACTGTTTGGTTTTATTTTAATGAATATAAGCAAAAAATCTCTTCAATGAATCTTAAATGAAATCCATTAACAAGATAAAATAACTGTCATTTTATTCTTTACTTCCTCTTATAACTAAATACTTAAATTAGAAAAAATAACAATGAAATACGAGAGTAATGGAAGAGTAAGTTTCAGTTGTTCCATTTTTTATTATACCCCTCTGTTCAAATCTTATTACTCCCTGTGTTTTAAATCATTTTATCTGTATTCTTATTTAGTTTCATTAGCCTTTCTAATTTAATACAATATTTTATTACATTAAAACTTAAAATACTTGCACCCGGAGGGTGCATATATTTGCTAGTAATATATATATATATATATATATATATATATATATATATATATATAATGAATGGAGAATAAATGTGAAAAGTATTAGCATATGAAGGTGCTTAATGCTAAAATAGCAGAGCAGGTTTACAATCAAATATTATATATTATGGATTTAATATCCCGTAACTAAAGTTTCATGCTTACTTGCAATCATTAGATGGTCAAATGTTAAGATTTTAAAAATCGGTAGCTTGTTAATATAACATGAAGCGTGTTCACGCGATGGAATGTTATAACGCTAAATTTATATTTAAATAAAAATAAGCATGAATAGGTCTTAATGCACGCGGTGTCCAGATGATTTTTTAAAAGATAAATAGAGGGCGAAAATTAAGGAATTAATTAGGGTCGGGTGGCAAATGACATAATAGAAAATTGTTAACATGTCTACATTTGGAAACGAGTTCGCTTCTCTTGTTCAATAAGTTTGTATTTGTATTTTGTAGAACACACAATTTTTCTTCGGCGCAAAGTCCACAGTTGCGCTGGCCTCCTTTGTAAGTCTGGGCCTTTGTGATAATTTCCCATTTCATCATAGGTGTTTTGCCCGTTTTGTCTTTAATGTACCATACATATTTGGATAAGGTGGTATGGTTTGCATATCTTCGGTTGTTGAAGCTGTATATGTATATACCCATATACATATACAATAGTTAGCCAATCACAGAAACCTTCTAAGAGTTTAAACATTCTGTGGGGTAACTCTGCTATCACTGCTGTTTTGGCTATTATTGAGATAACATCTCTGTTTCTTGTAAGTTGTTTTGTTAATTGTTGTTTTTAACTTATTGTTCTTCGTGTGTGCGTATGTGTGTGTGTGTGTGTTTTCTTCTTTTTTTCTATGTATTCGTTAGCACCGGATACTGGTATTGAATAAATATATTAAACACTCAATTTCACCTCGACAATACAACAATATTACATACGTATATTCGGTAAATGTCAAGCGTATATATATGTTTGTGGAGGCGCGTGGTGTAATGGTTAGAGTCGTAGGAAATGGACTCGTCGAACCTGGACGAGTCTGTTTACATTTCACATAGCGCTAATACCCCTGGGAAATCCAACTATTCTCTATCCAGCTATGGGTAAATAGTAGGGTAAACTGGGCTCTTTAACCTTGGTTAGGCAACCAGTCTAGGAGAAGGAAAACACTGAATTCAACCTATTAGACTCCGATTGTGCCACACCCTACTCGTGTGGAGGAGGCTGGTAAATATGTACATATATATATATATATATATATATATATATTTATATATTGCCATATACATATATATATATATATATATATATAATATATATATATATATATATATATATATATATATATATATATATATATACATATATATATATTGGTTTGGTGGTTGACACAACAACTACTTCAGTTCCAGTGTTCTTCTGAAAAAGAGATTTTATCTCGAAATATCAAGAATAAATTACAGGTTAACAAACAACACCATTGTTACTTTATTATTTTTCTTTACACCTGCATTGTGATAGCCTTCAAAATCAAACTCCAAACCAATATATACACAGGCTTCAAGCAAGTTAAAACTCTCTTATATATATATATATATATATATATATATATATATATATCAATCATCATCATCATCATCATCATCATCATGTCGCGCTTTCAGCGCGGATATCCATGACAATCTCTCTCCATCCGCCCCTATCGCTCATCATTCTCGGGAGGTCCTCTATGCAGCATCCTGCATCCGCACTGAGCTGATCAACGTACGTTTTTGCTGGTCGGCCCATATATATATAGTGTGAGATGGTCACTGTTTCAGCTTTTGCTGGAATGGTGTACCAAAGTCAGTATTATTGGTAGAGTGCTCAATATAAAATAGAGCTGTTATATAATATGATAAGATAAATATATAAAGGTTTTACATATCTATTTATTAGGTGACAAAGGAATATTCATGACCATATTGGTCTCAGGCTATGCATTCATCAGGTGAAGATGTTTCATTTGAAACATCTTCACCTGATGAATGCATCGCATGAAACCAATATGGTTGTGAATGTTCCTTTGTCACCTAATAAATAGATATGTAAAACCTTTATATATATGTATCTTATTATATATATATATATATATATATATATATATATATATATACTAGCAAATATATGTACCCTCCGGGTGCAAGTATTTAAGTTTTAATGTAATAAAATATTGTATTAAATTATAAAGGCTAATGAAACTAAATAAGAATACAGATAAAAAGATTTGAAACAGAGGGAGTATAATAAAAGATTTGAAACAGAGGGAGAATAATAAAAAATGGAACAACTGAAACTTACTCTTCCATCACTCTCGTCTTTCATTGTTATTTTTTCTCATTTAAGCATTTAGTTATAAGAGGAAGTAAAAAATAAAATGACAGTTATTTTATCTTGTTAATGGATTTCATTTAAGTTTCATGGAAGAGATTTTTGCTTATATTCATTAAAATAAAACCAAACAGTTAGAAATCAATAATACTAAGTACATATTTATTAAATTCGATTTTTTAATATTAATATGCAAATTAGCCTTCCCGTTCACATTGTAAACCGCTATTTTGTTGTATATATAAATATAATTGCATGTTGTCAGTATGGAGACATAGTTAACAGTATTAATAATGTAAGACAATTTTATTAATAATTGAGGTTTAGATAAAAATAAAATCATGGAGAATATGATGTCAATAACTAAGGGAATTGTGACTTGAGTAGGAATATAGTTTCAGTTACAGACAGAAAAACACACAATCTCCATTATAATAAGATATAAATAATTTATCTATATATCCAGATAAGAATATTTATTAGAATAACTAGCAAAAGTATGCGCCCGCTATGCGCTAGTCAAGTTTTAATGTAATAAAATATTATATTGAATTAGAAAGGACATTAAATAAGAACGAATATAAGAATATTACACTTATTTTAACTGATTTCTATATAAAATTATATATAGGATTACTTTTAATACGCTTGAGAATAACTTAATAGTATTAGAAACAGTAACAGAAAATAATTATTTATTAAACCCAGTTTTGTTAAAATCATTATGCAAATTATTACCACCATGTACTATGTAAACCTTTATTCCATATATATATATATATATATTATATATATGAACATTATTGAAAATAATAATGACACGTAAACCCGGCAAATAACGCGCGCGACGTGGAACACCGTACAGCTGTTCCAACTTTATTAAGTCTCATCAGCAGTGTATACCTACGATCTCCCTCCGACAGAAATCGAAACAGGGAAACCAGCACGCAATTCGATTTCTGTCGGAGGGAAATCGTAGGTATACACCGCTGATAAGACTTAATAAAGTTGAAACAGCTGTACGGTGTTCCACGTCGCGTGCGTTATTTGCAGGTTTTACTTGTCATGATTATTTTCAATAATTATCGAATTTTTTACGATATACACATTGTAATTGCCTTAAAAAAATATAAATAATAATATACTTTACTTAACAATGCTCCAAAAACAAATTTCAAATTCATATATAAATAAATTATTATATATATAAAATATATATAAATATATATTATATATATATTAATACAACGAACATTTAATGCATATTGACCACAACCACGTGAAATCAGATCTCTTGCTAATTAATCGGTGTCTACGATTAAACTTAAAAGTTGGATGAGACTCCCCTGTATAGATCCTTAGGAGACTCGAGTGAGGTATCTCTTCTACACCCACACTTTTAACAGTGAAATATTGTGCTCACTAGTTCTATATGTAATTGAGCACTTTGTATTATTGTTTATTTATCGCTCTGACTTCAACTAGGGGTGGTTAACTCATTTAAGGGTTAGGGTTATAAGTNTCAGAGCCTATCCTGTACACTGTAAACCGCTATTTTGTTGATATATAAATACAATTGCAAATGTTATTAGTATGTAGAATATTGGTCAACAGTGGCCTTCGCCTCTGGAACCATTGCCTATAAATTAACGGCGTCGATCCCAGGGGCGCCATACCCCCCAGGCAACACACTGCCCCCTCGATTTAAAGGGAAGGCTGGTTTTATTGCCCAGCGCTTTGAGGCGCCCCTTAAGGGGGAATGCCGACGGGATCGACGCAATTTTATCACCTGCCACCCATGAGTCTTTGTAGGTGGTCCACATTAAATTAGGGCCTTGTGCCTGACCCGTACAAGTTGGGGTACGTGGAAAATATCATGTAGATTATGGTCAACCGTATTAATATGGAAAACAATTTTATTTAATAATTTGAGGTTTAAATAAAATAAATCATGGAGAATGTGACATAAATACCTAATTGAATATTTGACTTGAGTAGTAATATAGTTTCAGTCTACAGACACAAGAACACACAATCTCCATTTATTAATAGATATAATTACTTTGTATTTGCATTTGTGAAATGAACAAGATTAGGTTTGGAATATTAGATTAACCATTAACAGAATTTACAAATAAACTTTATCATATTCTTATTTAAGAAACAATGCAATTTATATAAAGCATGTGAATGCTAATTTAAAAATCTAACTGTATAGTATGGAAAAACCCAGTTTGATTTTTTCTTTTTAGTATTCCACATTTATAATTTATTAATTGGTGAGCGGATGGGATAGATTGTAAAAACCTGGATGTAAATGACTCTATAGAACTTTTCTACACATTCTGTTATATAATTATGTTCTTTTTATTATTTAGAATGACATTTATTTAGATAAAGGAAATTTCTGATAAAAAAAATGTAATAGATGGCTGTACTTTTTATAATAGCCACAATTATATACAAAGCACCCACACTTTGACTGCCTGTTTCACGTAATCTATATACATAAATCAAGCTATACATACATATATATGTGTGGCAGCGCGAGTGTCTAATGGTTTAGAGTCGTTGGAAATGGACTCGTCAACGCGAGTTCAATTCCTGGACGGAGCTGTTGGCATTTCACATAGTGCTAATACCCTTGGCAAAGGTATGAATCCAATTCTACCTCCAGCTATGGGTAAATAGCAGGGCAGACTGGATTCTTTAAACCATGGCTAGGTAACCAGTCTACGAGAAGCGATAACTCTGGAATTTCAAAACCTGTAAACTCCGCTTAAGAAATTGACCGTGTGTCGGCATCCTGCTCATGCGGAGGGGGTTGGTATATATATATATATAGTATATATATATATATATAATATATATATGTAAAGGTAAAACTGGAAGTGAATCCGACGGTATTTTGAAAGAATGAATAAAGGCAAAGAATGGATAATAAAGGATAATTTTAATCAATAATCACTTACACATGTGTTTCGGTCAGGAGGTTTATCTATGTGTACATATTCAGACTATTATTATTGTTATTAAATAAACAAATGCAAATGGAAATAATAATAATAGAAAAAATTGTAGAAATATTCCGTACACAAAGAAAATTCGACCTCATCAGTTCAAATAAGATTCACTTCCTGATTTTTTGAAGGTTCGGAAATTTTATCTTGGGTTTTGTTTTACGGAAATCTATTTTTACATTTTCTTTGTTGTGCGGAACATTTTCTACATTTTTCTTTATCATTGTCATTTTATTTGTTTTATTCTATAATAAAATAGTTTGAAAAATGTACACATAGTTAAAATGACCGAAAACACATGTCTTTAAGTGATATTGATTAAAAATGTATCCTTTATTATCCATTCTGTTACTTTCTTTCTTATTTCATCTTTCACACACACACACACACACACACACACACACACACACACTACATAGTATACTATTATATATTATATATATATATATACAATTCGCATCTGATGAGTCGGAGATGTTAGACACTTTGTCTAAGCTCCCTGAAATAAACAGACTTATAATGCTGAAATCTCTAAGTCTTTTGTTATTTCTTTTCTTATATATATATATATAATATATACTATATTATATATATAATATATATAAGTAAAAATATAACAAAAGACTTAGAATTTTTGTATTTTACTTATAAATTTGCTCTGTGACTCTAACAATAAGAGTTACACATTGAGTCTTCAAACTGCGACAGGTTTTTTTAAAACTCTATGTCGAAAGAAATTCTTCTCAGGACTTTTGTATTATATATATATATATATATATATATATATATATGTAAACAGGTTTGCTTTAGAATGGCTTTTTGCCGATAATTTTTGGAGAATAATGCTAATTTGAGTCGTACCTAATTTAGAAATAATTAATAATAATGAATTAGGCGGGAATACTCATTAAAATGTATGGCTAACAAATCGAGAAAAATCAATCTCTGTATGTACATTTCGGCCTATTAGGCCTCATCAGCAGAGCTATAGATCGGGAAGACCGGCCACTGTGAAAGAAAATGGAAGTGAATCCAACGGATGTAATATAGTGCAAAAATTTGAAAAACACCACAGGTTCAATAAAATTGATGGTATTTATTCAGCCCAAAAGCTGCAGTGTTTCATCTGTGTAGTAGATCATCTTTCAGGGGTTTTTTTGTTGATATAAGCGCCACCTGTATTATCCTGTTGATAGAATTTTTACTTTTTTCCTTATATCAACAAACTGTATACTTATATATATATATATATTAAATAATTATACAAGGTTTGTTGATATAAGGAAAAAGTTAAAAATCTTATCACAGGATAATAAGGGTGGCCTTATTATACAACAAAAACCTGAAGATGATCTACTACACAGATTGGAAACACTGAGCTTTGGCTGAATAAATACACTCATTTTATTTTGAACCTGTTGTTTTTTTTCAAATTTTTCACTATATTGTACATACCGTTTGGATTTCACTTCCATTTTTTCTTTCACAGGGCCGCAGTCTTCGCATCTATAGGCTCTGCTGCATGAGGCTAATAGGCCGAAAGTGTACATACAGAGATTGATTTTTCTCGAATTTGTTTAGCCATTACATTTAATAGGTATTCGCCCGCCTTAATTCAATTATTAATTTAATAATTTCTAAAATTAGGTACGACCCAATTAAGCACTTATCTCCCAAAAATTCATCGGCAAAACAAGCCATTCTAAACAAACCTTGTTTACATATATATATATATATATATATATATATATATAATACAAAAGTCCTGCAGAAGAAATTTTCTTTTTCGCACATACGGAGTTTATAAAAAACCCTATGTCGCAGTTTGAAGAGCTCAATGTGTACTCTATTGTAGAGTCAACAAGAGCCACTTATAAGTAAAATACAAAAACATTCTAAGTCTTTGTTATATTTACTTACTATATATATATATAATCTAATTATATACTATAATATAACCTATAATATATAAGGAGAAAAGATACAAAATAAACTCAATAAAGGACACTGAGATTTCAGCATAAGTCTATCTCAGGGAGCTTAAGACACAAGTGTCTAAACTCATCAATACCGCCACTCATCAAGCGAATGCTATACTATTATATATATATATATATATATATATGATAGTGTGTGTTGTGTGTGTGTTTGTGTGTGTGTGTGTGTGTGTGAAAGGAATGAATAAAGGAAAGAAAGTACAGAATGGATAAATAAAGGGATAATTAATCCAATATCACTTACAACATGTGTTTCGGTCATTCTAACTATGTGTACAATTATTCAAACTATTAATTATTATAGAATAAACCAAATAAAATGAAACAATGATAAATTAGAAATAAATGTAGAGAGAAATGTTCCGCACACAAAGAAATGTAAAAGATATTCGTACACAAAGAAATCGACCTTTCATCAGAGTGATCTTTATTTGAACTGATGTAAGGTCGAATTTTCTTTGCTGTACGGAATATTTCTACATTATTATTCTATTATTATTATTTCATTTCATTGTTATTTAATAAACAACTAATAATAGTCTGAATAATGTACACAACTAATAAATCTGACCGAAAAACACATGATCTGTAAAGTTGAATAATTGATTCAAAAACTTTCATCCTTCTATATCCATTCTTTCCTTCTATTCATTCTTATTCAAAATACCGCTTCCGGATTCGACTTCCAGTTCATCTTACATATATTATATTAGTATTATATATATTATATAATAATATATATATTTACCAACCCCTTCCGCATGAGCAGGGATGCGACAAACGGCTCAATATTCTTAAGCGGAGCTTTCTAACAGGTTTGAATCAGAGTTATCCTTCTCGTAGACTGGTTACCTAGCCATGCTTAAAGAATCCCACGTCTGCCCCGCCTATCTTACCCATTAGCTGGGAGGGAGAATTGGATTCATACCTTTGCCAAAGGTTTAGCACTATGTGGAATGCCAACAGACTTCCGTCCAGGAATTGAACTCGCCGTTTGACGAGTCCATTATCCAACGACTCTAACGCATTGACATCGGCTCCAAATATATATGCATAATGTAATAGCTTGATTTATGTATATAGATACGTTTGAAACGCGGCAGTCAAAGTGTCGGATGCTTGGTATATATTGTGCTATATATAAAAAGTACACCATTCATAACATTTTTTTTATCAGAATTTCATTAATAATGTCATCTAATAATAAAAAAGAGACACATATTTATATATAGCAGATGCTGTAGAAAGTCTATAGAGTCAATTTACATCCAGGTTTTACAAATCTTTCCCCATCCCCTCACCAAATTAATAATTATCAAAATGTGGAATACTAGAAAAGAAAAATCAATGGTTTTCCATACTATACAGTTAGATTTTTAAATTAAGCATTCACATGCTTTATATAAATTGCATTGTCTTAAATAAGAATATGAAGAAAGTTATTTGTATTCTGTTAATGGTTAATCTAATAATTCACAACTATCTTGTTCATTACACAAATGCAATACAAAGTATTATATCTTATTATAATGGAGTTTGTGTGTTCTTTGTGTCTGTAACTGAACTATTTACTACTCAAGTCAATATTCAATTAGGTATTTATGTCACATTCTCCATGATTTATTTTTATTTAAACCTCAATTATTAATAAAATTGTTTCCATTATTAATACGGGTTGACCATATCTACATGATATTTTCCACGTACCCACTTGTACGGGTCAGGCACAAGGCCTATTATGTGGGACCACCCTACAAGACTCATGGGGTGGCAGCAGTTGAAAAATTGCGTCGATCCCGTCGGCATCCCCTTAAGGGGGCCTCAGGCGCTGGCAATAAACCCAGCCTTCCCCTTTAAATCGAGGGCAGGATGTGCCTGGGGGGATGGCCCCCTGGGATCGAGCGCCGTAATTATAGCAATGGTCCAGAGGCCGAAGCCACTGTTGACATATCTACATACTAATAACACTGCAATTGTATGTATATATACACAAAATAGCGCGTTAACAGTGTGAACAGGAAGGCTAATTTGCATTATTGATATTAAAAGTTCGATTTAATAAATATGGACTTAGTATTATTGATTTCTAATTATCTTGTTTATCTTAATGAATATGACCAAAAATCTCTTCCGTAAATCTTTAAAAGAAATCTGTTAACAAGAAAGAATAACTATGATTTTATTCTTTAGTTTCTAAACTTAAAACTAATAGTTAAATTAGGAAAATTTAGCAATGAAAGACAGGAGTGATGGAAAATGATTGAAGATTTAGTTTTCAAAGTTGTTGCTATTTTCGATTATGCCCGCCCCCACTGTTTACAATCATTTATTCTTCATTCTTATTTAGTTTTCATTAGTACTTTCTAAATTTACTATGCATTACCAGTAAAACATAAATACTGCGCCGGAGGGTGCATATTTCTTGGCTAGTATTCTAGATAAACATTAGGCCAACATCCTTAGAAACTGTATACTAATATTTCAATCACTTTTACATTGATTTTATAAAAAAAGAAACTTTTATTATAACATGGCCTAAATTGCTATGAATAAAATTAACAAAATAGAGTATTAGGCTTATTGAAAACATTTATATATACCCAGCATATCTCTCTCTCCTCTCTCTCTCTCTCCTCTTCTCTCTCTCTCTCTCTCTCTCTCTGTATAATATGTGTGTGTGTATTGTGTGCGTATGTATGTGTGTGTATGTATGCGTAGGTGTGCGTATGCGTGTGTGTGAGGATTGTATGAAATTGTTGGCTCGAAAAATGGAATTCGATGGTGTTAAACATTTTAAATTCTGACCGGGTCCATCTTATTGGCAGCAAAACATTTACTCTAGTTAACTCTTGTATCCATTTATTCCCTTCTATACTCCTTGTATGAGTAAAATGAAGGGCTAATTGTAACCTTAGTCTTTTCGGTGCTAATGCTGGCTTTTACATTCAGATAATGAAAGAGATGGTTAATCTTTCGGTTAGGAATTCATTGATACCAAAGAAAGCATTCTATTTTCTTTCACTACACATAAAGATAGCCAAGTACTTGGTCAAAATGACAGCCGAAATGACATTTCACACAATCTTTAAAGCAAAGTTTGGCTTGCATCTCAGTCTCACACCCAGCAAAAAGTTCACTGTAAAATGTTTATTTAGGAATGCATGTTTCTGGCATATTGTACAAGATCATCAATTCAATGTAGATGCCCAAGGCACTTTGGTGTAATGTTATTATTATAAGAACACGATTCAATGACCCAAGATCAATTTTGGATGAGGCTGTTTGCGAATCCTGAAAGGAAAACTCTGAATTTCAATCCAGTTGTTACTCTGTTTGTGTCACATTCCTGCCCATGCGCAGAAGGGTTGGTAAATTAAAACCAACTCTATATAGTCTTTTAAATATGAATAAGACACAATGCTTCTAATCTTACAGCACCCTTATATCTTCCTGCTGAATATATATATATACATAATATACTTTGATGCAACACTTTTTTAATGATAAAGTTTCAATTTGCAATTAAGCAACAAAAACAACTTTGATTGATTTTAGTTTCAGACTTTGTTAGACAAATACCAACCCCAATAGAACCTGAGTTATGTTAAATGAAAATTAAGTATGTATTTGTCTGGGGGGTATGTTTGTTTTCCTTATAGTCATCACAAAACATTTGTAATTAACTAGTTATTTAAAAAAATTCAACTATTATATATATATATATATATATATATATATATATATATATATTATATATATATATTTATATGTACCGTAGTCCTTTTTTCTTTCTGGACTAAAACTCCAAAAGTCAACGTGCTGAAATGGTGGCGATAAAAATTATAACCGAGAAACATGTCGTCACAACGCCAGCCTTATTATCGTGTCGTGTATAGTGGGCTCCTACCAGAGAGGAGGAAAGGCAGAAAGAAGAGAGAGAGAGAACACTACTAGATTACTGGGCCTCTCATGAGGACCCAAGGTCAGGTCCCGTACCCTACGACCGCCGTCAGGCAAAGAGAACGAACCCTTTCTTTTTTGTTCTACGTCACCACGTGACTCCGGTCAACACCCGACTTCCGCTTGCAGTCAACACCCGACTTCCGCTTGCGGTCAATTCCCGTTCGGGGTTTACGCTACGGTCAAACCATCGCTCATCCTCTTTTGGGTCATCACTATTTTTTAAGCCTTTGTTATTTCTTCCTTCTCTCCTTCCATTAGTAGTCATAGCTCACACAAGTCATCCTGGCAACATTATATATATATATATATATATATATATATATATATATATATATATTATTATTATAATTGTGAGATTGGGTTTTTCTGCCAGTAGCCGAAACTATATTCCTACTCAAGTCACAATTCCCTTAGTTATTGACATCACATTCTCCAGTTTTTATTTTACCTCAATTATTAATAAAATTGTCTTACATTATTAATACTGTTAACTATATGTCTACATACTAATAACATGCAATTGTATTTATATATACAACAAAATAGCGGTTTACAGTGTGACGGGAAGGCTAATTACATATTGATCTTAAAAATTTGATTTTAATAAATATTATGTTAGTATTATTGGTTTCTAACTGTTTGGTTTTATTTTAATGAATATAAGCAAAAATCTCTCTCAATGATCTTTAAATGAAATCCATTAACAAGAAAAGATAAGTGTCATTTTATTCTTTACTTCCTCTTTTAACTAAATACTTAAATTAGAAAAAATAACATGAAATACGAGAGTGATGGAAGAGTAAGTTTCAGTTTGTTCCATTTTTCGATTATACCCTCCTCTGGTTTCAAATCTTTTATCTGTATTCTTATTTAGTCTCATTAGCGTTTCTAATCTAATACGATATTTTCATTACATTAAAAATTAAATACTTTGCACCCGGAGGTGCATATATTTGCTAGTATATATAATATTTGAGATTTTTATATGTAAAATACTGGCCATTTCTACATTATGCATGATCATCAGATAGGTTTTAATATTTATATCAGATCTGCATTGAGCACATTAAAGAATTTGGCAGAGATATGAGAACTTTTAATCAGCTATATAGTGTTAAAAATCTACAATGCGTTAAAAATTTCAGGTGTGTATTTAATTGGCTTTTTTGATAGAATTATGTTTCATAGAATTCATTTTATTAAGTAAAGATAATTTCGAAGGATTGGCCAGTGATATGAATTTTAATTAACAAACCCTCTATAGTGCCTGAAAATCAGAAATTTCATTAAAATTGTCGGTGTCCGTTTTTATCGAATTTCCGTAAGGTCCAGTATAAATCACCTCTTTTTTGAAAGTATTTAAACTTTCGTATGTTTGGTTTTTCATAACCGTAAAGAAAACGGCTATATAAACAATGGTATAACAGTCATTACACCAGGCATGTTCCTGAATCAATGAATTTCATTATCAGAGCGGAAGCCACCAAGGGCGACTAAGACGCACAGCAATGACAACTAATACAACCAATTAATACGCCGACACATAAACAGACAGGTACCCGCACAAAGCAAATACACGAGTAGCGGCAGCAAAGAAGAAAGGTCACTAACAGCGACCGCCCACTCACCACCCACGAGGTCATAAACAAATGATACTATCAGCACAACAAACGAGCATATAAAAGACGCCAGGATAGCCAAACCAGGTAGTCTAAGAGTCCGATGAAGAGGCGCAAACAGCCACGAAAATTCAATGAAATAGAACGAAACTTAACATTAAAAACTAGTTTCTTATATTTCATACCTTC
Source organism: Doryteuthis pealeii (assembly GCA_023376005.1). NCBI lineage: Eukaryota > Metazoa > Mollusca > Cephalopoda > Myopsida > Loliginidae > Doryteuthis > Doryteuthis pealeii. Next base: position 29,234,444 of record CM042178.1, on the reverse strand, counting down.
ATAATAAATCCCAAAACTTATATATATATATATATATATATATATATTATATATATATATATATATATATGAAAATAGATGGAAATTGATCCGACATTATGAATTTAACATTTTTGAAAAAAAAACAATGATTTTTATAATTGCTGACAGAAATCTGTTTCGACCGCTTTAATAGATCGGTCATCATCAAGAGCAACATATTTATTATGAACTATAATGCTTCTGATTTTTAAAAATAAATTTATTTTTTAACTCAGAACACGCATTTTCTCTAACAAATAAAATAAATAACAATAAAATAACCACAAACTATATTATTAATTGAAACTTTTATTTCTTAACTAAACATATTTCTCTAACTGATCCACAGCACGCGTGTGCAGTGAGTCTCAGCTAAAGCAGTAACATCTTGTCTGCTGACGTCCAAGCTGAAAAACTGAAAAGCCCAACCAGGTCCCACGTGACTTCACGTATTTCGCGGGCTTTCTGTCATATTCCATTGGAAAGTCCCGCCCGTGATTGAAAACGGGGCCATCCCTTCAGAAATACGGGTTGACAATAATCTTATGCAACCGCAAGATTATGTAATATGAGGAAGTCAACAGTTTAGTCCAAGTTAAAAGGATAGTAAGATAACTCAAATAGAATTTTTTTTACCTTATTTTTCCGATGCAGGTATCATTGGGAACAGGAAATTTTTTCATAAACAGGCCAGCCTTTCAGTAGTACACATGGTGCACAGATATAGCCACTGAATTAATATAGTTCTAAGTAACAATCATCATCTGGAGGTTGCTGGTTCAATCCTGACTACAGGTGAAAATAACATTGAATACTTAACATAGCTTAACTCTTGTACGAAATCATGGTTAATGGAATGAGAACTATTTACCCAATGGATTAAATAGAGAATCTTGTTTCAAAGTTCAATGAAGGCTACCAAATAAATTCCTGAAATTGGGGGTAACCAAGTACTATTAGTATTTTGTAATTTAACCATTATAGTTCCTTTTTGACAATAACGAAATAAATAAAATTATTTTAATCAATTATAATTGTGATAACTTAATTGCAATATATTAGATTTCCATGTGCCTCAATTGAATGAGCTGAATAACCTTTATCGAATTATAAAATGACTTGATAAAGTTAAAGTTAATAGAAGTTATCACGTGACATGCTTTTAAAAAAATTTGAAATAGTCTATTATAAATCCTATCTAGATATATAAATAAATTATTTATACAAGCAAATATATGCACCCTCCGGGTGCAAGTAGTTAAGTTTTAATGTAATAAAATATCATATTAAATTAGAAAGACTAACGAAATAAGAATGAAAAAAAAAAAGATTTGCAACAGGGGGCTATAATCAAATCAAATAATTTTTTCTAATTTAACTATTCAGTTAAAATAGGAAGTAAAGAATAAAATTACAGTTATTTTCTTCTTGTAAATAATTTCTTTTAAGATTTATCTCCGAGATTTTTGCTCATATTCATTTAGATAAACAAACAATTAGAAATCAATAATACCAAGCACAATATTTATTAAATCAAATTTAAATATCAATATGCAAATAAGCCTTCCCGTTCATACTGTATGCCACTATTTTGTTGTATGTATTAAAATGCAATCATATGTTTCCTATTAGCATATATGTATGATATGGGTTAACAGTATTAATAATGTAAAACAATTTTATTAATAATTGAAGGTTTAAAAGAATGAAACCATGGATAATTTGACGTAAATAATTAAGGGAATTGTGACTTGAGTAGTGATATAGTTTCGGTTACAGACAGAAAAACACACAATCTCCATTATAATAAGATTATATCTACATCTATTTTTATTAATGATAAAGATTCGGTCTCTATTTGTCCGTAACCAAAACTACGTCTCTGCTTACGTCGCAGTCATTTTAGCAATTAACTAATTTTACCAATGAGTATTTAATTTATAATCAGTATCATTACTACTTAAAAATATTAAAATTCTATGAAAAATCAATTTATTACATCTTGACATGCATTTAAAAAGTTTAAAATAATTTATTATAAATTATTCTAATTTATTATCTAGATATATAAATGAATTATTTATATCATATCTACATCTTATTATAATGGAGATTGTGTGTTTTTCTGTCTGTAACCGAAACTATATTACTACTCAAGTCACAATTCTCTTCGTTATTGACATCACATTCTCCATGATTTTATTTTTATCTAAACCTCAATTATTAATAAAATTGTCTTACATTATTAATACTGTTAACTATGTCTACATACTGACAACATGCAATTATATTTATATATACAACAAAATAGCGGTTTACAGTGTAAACGGGAAGGCTAATTTGCATATTAATATTAAAAAATCAAATTTAATAAATATGTGCTTAGTATTATTGATTTTTAACTGTTTGGTTTTATTTTAATGAATATAAGCAAAAATCTCTTCAATGAATCTTAAATGAAATCCATTAACAAGAAAAAATAACTGTCATTTTATTCTTTACTTCCTCTTTTAACTAAATACTTAAATTAGAAAAAATAACAATGAAAGACGAGAGTGATGGAAGAGTAAGTTTCAGTTGTTCCATTTTTTATTATACCTCTCTGTTTCAAATCTTTTATTATACTCCCTCTGTTTCAAATCTTTTTATCTGTATTCTTATTTAGTTTCATTAGCCTTTCTAATTTAATACAATATTTTATTACATTAAAACTTAAATACTTGCACCCGGAGGGTGCATATATTTGCTAGTCTAATTAATAAATGCAATACTTAAGTAGTAGGTACCAGGTACTTTGTACATTATCACAACTTTTTATTAAGGGAATCCCCTTTTCGGCATATATATACGGTACATAAAATTTGACCCCTTCCCTGTGGGAAGATGTGTAAGATATTAAAATTGGAAGATATTTGATTGACAAGAGTTAAATTATATACCATTGTACCTGTCGACACATTCATTAAATATTAATAGAGATATAAATATAGATAGGAACAGATTGAGATAGATAGATAGATAGATAGATAGATAGGAAGAGACTGAGATGGATAGATTGATAGATAGATTGATAGATAGATGGGAACATATATATATATATATATATATATATATATATATATATATATATATATAGAGAGAGAGAGAGATAGGAACAGACTGATATAGATAGATATATAGATAGATAAATAGATAGATAGGAACAGACTGAGATAGATAGATTGATAGATAGATAGGAACAGACATATATATATATATATATATATATATATATATATATATATATATATATAGATAGATAGATAGATAGATAGATAGATAGGAACAGACACACACACACACACACACACATATATATATATATTGATAGATAGATAGATTGATAGATATATAGACAGATATAAACAGACTGAGTTGGATAGAGGGGTAGATAGATAGATAGATAGATAGATAGATAGATAGATAGATGGATATAAACAGACAGAGATGGATAGATTGATACAGAGTAACAAACTGACCTATCTCTTACTTGAATTTCTACCTGTCACTTTCATCCTCTCTATGTATATCATAATTACCTCCTCGTTGTGTTATTTGCTCAGAGTTATTTTATGTATATTTACATTTTTATGTAGTTGCTTTTTAAGATTTTTTTTTTACACACAGGATCAATATTAAACAGACATATATAAGCAAATATAATATTATTTTGTTTGAAAGCTAAAGTCATAAGTGATATAAAAGTAGAGATAAAAATTGCAAATCAAATTTTCTCTATATGACTTTAGTGTTGAAATATATATATATATATATATATATATATATATATATACAGAGAGAGAGAGAGAGAGAGAGAGAGAGAGAGAGAGAGAGAGAGAGAGAGAGAGAGAGACTTTTTGTTTTCAGTAATAATTTATTTTTCCTTAAACAAATGAAAGTCCTAATGAAGGTCTATCTAAACAGACCGAAACACTGCAGCGTAGGCGTCATAAACATTATTCGTTTATGAAACTTGTTTTTTTTTTCACTTCCATTTTTCTTCACACACACACACACACACACACACACACACACACACACACATATATATATATGTATTTATATATATATATAATATATATATATATATATATGTATATATATATGTATGTATATATATGAGGTTAAGTAAACAAACAAATGTGTTTATTTTCATATGGCTTTAAGCCGACAATTTTTGGAGGATATGTGCTTAATTGAAGCCATATTTAATTTTTAAAATTAATTAGTTGATAATTGATGAATTTAGGCAGGCATATATGTTCAAATGTAAGGCTAAACAAATCGAAAAAATGTCAATCCCTGAATATATATATATATATATATATATATATATATATATATGTAAATTTAAAATTGAAGTGAATCCGACGGTATGTTGAAAAG
>CM042178.1:29212498-29224998 GCA_023376005.1 Doryteuthis pealeii | reverse complement strand
TTCATTTAAGATTCATTGAAGAGATTTTTGCTTATATTCATTAAAATAAAACCAAACAGTTAGAAATCAATAATACTAAGCACATATTTATTTCGATTTTTTAATATTAATATGCAAATTAGCCTTCTCGTTCACACTGTAAACCGCTATTTTGTTGTATATATAAATATAATTGCATGTTGTCAGTATGTAGACATAGTTAACAGTATTAATAATGTAAGACAATTTTATTAATAATTGAGGTTTAGATAAAAATAAAATCATGGGGAATGTGATGTCAATAACTAAGAGAATTGTGACTTGAGTAGGAATATAGTTTTGGTTACAGACAGAAAAACACACAATCTCCATTATAATAAGATTATTTATATTTTGCTTGAAGGCAATTATAATGCATGTATCGTATAAAATTCGATAATTATAGAAAATAATCTTGACAAGTGAATCCCGCAAAGGATGGCTCGCTATGCAGAACACCGTACAGACGTTTCGACTTTATTAAGTCTCTTCAGCGATGCATATATATATATCTGACTCGGTTTCTGTCTGTCTCTGTCTGTCTGTCTGTCTGTCTGTCTCTCTCTCTCTTTATATATATATATGTATGGATAGATACATATACATTATAGATAAATTCATGTATATATATATATATATATATATATATATATATATATATATATATATATATATATATTGAAATTGGTATATTTGGACAGCGTCTCATCATGAAAACAAATTTGGTTAAACATATATATATATACATACATATTGTTATCAATATATATAAATACATATTGTCATATACATGTAAATACATATATATATATATATATATATATATATATATATATCTATCTATCTATCTATCTCTGACTCGGTTTCTATCTGTCTCTGTCTGTCTGTCTGTCTGTCTGTATATCTCTCTCTCTCTTTATATATATATATATATATATATATATATATATATATATATATATATATATATGTATATATATATATATATTTATATATATATATGTATAGATATATAAATTTATATATATATATATATGTATATATATATATATATATATATATATATATGTATGTATAGATAGATATATAAATATATATATTTATATATATATATATTATATATATATTATATATGTATATATATATATATATATATATATATATATATATATATATTTATATATATAATATATATATATATATATATCTGAAATTGGTATATTTGGACACCGTCTTTTCATTGAAACAAATTTGGTTCAACGTAATAGAATTCTGATTGTTTTCAATTTCTTTTTTTCTTGTTTCTTTCAAGTTTTATAACAATAATAACAATATCGGACAACTGATTAATGACTTTCAAGATGATAACATCAAAGAATTATCAGGATACTTGAAAGAAAAAAAGAAAAAACAATAAGGATTCTGTTACCTTTAGCCAAATTTGTTTGAACACACACACACACACACGCACACACAGAGAGAGATAGATAGATAGAGAGAGAGAGAGAGAGAGAGAGAGAGAGAGAGAGAGAGAGAGAGAGAGAGAGAGAGAGAGAGAGAGAGACACACACACACACAGCGAGAGAGTCTATCCCCTTTTCACAAGCGCTAGACCAAGGAGATTGTTTTGTTGTCTGAGATGGAGCACCACACGTACCATTAGCTCCTCACTTTACCGCACGTATCCCTATATATATACATATATATGAAGAAAATGTTTTCAAAAATATAACAGACACAGGATGTTATGATCAAAGGAAAAATTTTATATGTCTATTCTTAAGTATTTCGGTTTATGATAAACCATCATCAGGACAATGCAAAATAAATTTTGTAAGGGAGAAAGATGAAAATTGTTTAGTGTGTGGTGAATGTGTGAATATAATGTTATTTACCGTTATTTTTTATATGTGCGTTTATATACGAAAGCTGATGACGTGATCATTGCATGTTATTATCATTATCATTACTGCTATCATTGCTATTGTTATTGTTGTGTCGGCAGTTACATGGAAGGGTGCTGTCGTTTTGGCTTTTGTTTAATTTTTTATGTTGGATTTATCTATGTGTTTTTCAATGTTCGGCATACAGCTATAAGATAATTTGACAGTGTTCTTGTTGAATATTTTTGTGGAGTTTGCTTTGGGGTGGAAAGTGATAGTTTGGGGTCTTGAAAAATATTTTTCCTAAGTTGATGTTTAAGCTTAAATTGAATGGGGCCCCCCATAAACCAAATTATGTTTCTGCTTCTATTTTTATTTATATATTTGTTTATTTGTTTACTTATTTATTTACAATTTAAATAAATTACGTTTTTTTACTCCACTATTTAAAACACCGTATATAAACAAAAAGAAGAAACATTAAACAAACTCTTGATAAATTTAAAAAAAAATTTTTTCAGCTCACGGAAATAATGAAGATCATAAGTAGACAAACACGGGATGTTATGAAAACTGGATGTTTATTGTCGACGATGCAAGGTTTCGGTCATTTAGACCATCATCAGGACCAAAAACCCAGTTCTAGTAGGTTGTCAGTAGGGGTAGGGGTGGCTGGGGGGGATGGGTAGTGGATTTTCTTCCCTCTAAATGGGGAGTGTTTATGTGGAGATGCAGGTGTTTGGTCAGAATGTTGGATGAAAAGGGAAATGGGTCAGAAGTGAATGGGTATTTCATCCAAACATTCTGACCAAACACCTGCATCTCCACATAAACACTCCCCATTTAGAGGGAAGAAAATCCACCCCTGATGATGGTCTAAATGGCCCGAAACGTTGCATCGTCGACAATAAACATCCAGTTTCCATAACATCCCGTGTTTGTCTACTTTTCTCCATATATATATATATATATATATATATATATATATATATATATTCAGCGTGAATAATTAATTTCTATTTACGCGAACAAGTAAGAAATGTCTCCATCTTATGAACCCAGTAATCATAAATATTCTTCAGTTGATTCTTATAATAGATTCCAGTTTCTCATTAACCCCTTTCTAGACGGGGTCGACAACCATCGAATACCATTCATCATTTGACTAAGTGCTGCATTCAAATTACTTGCCCTTGGATCTCATCACGGTTCCAATAAGGGATGGGAGACATTTCGACACAGCACAATTGAATATTTTTAATAAGATTTATTCTCAATCTACTGGGCAGGCATGTGTACTATTATTATTCAGGGTTCATTTTCAATTATTATTATTATTATTATTATTATTATTATTATTATTATTATTATTCAGAGTTCATTTTCACAACTGGTATTATCTCACTAATAAGATAACATGACATTTCTTCCGGGCCGTAACCGTATCAGGGCTGGCGTACGGCCGCACCACCTGAACTCTAACGAAGATCTTAAAAGGCTGGATGGGTTTTACACAAGGATGCTTAATTGCAAAATTATTATTATTATTTTTACTCCTTCTGAGTTTATTATTATTATTATTATTATTATTATTATTATTATTATTATTATTATTATTATTATTATTATTATTCAGAGTTCATTTTCGCGACTGGTATTATCTCACTAATAAGATAACGTGAAATGTCTTCCGAGCCGTAGCTGTATCAGGGCTAGGGTACGGCCACACCACATGAACACTAATGAAGATCTTATATATATATATATATATATATTATATTATATATATATATATATGAGGGCATTAAACTACCCAGAAAAACCTTCACCACCTCTCGGTTATAAACACCATCACTCCCTAAGAAGATGAGATGAAGTGAAACCCGATATCTTTACAGGAATCCTCAGAAAATGTATATATAAAGCATCATGAATTATCTCTATACCATTTTTAATAAAGTCAGTGGTCTGATGAAACTCATAGGTATACACAGTTATACCTGTAGGTAGAAATAGATCTATAACCGCAAAATGGCCGATTTTTAAGTCTTTTTCTTTACCAATTATATATATATATATATATAAAGTGACTATGATAATGGAAATGATTTTGCCCCTCCTATATATATATATATATATATATATATATATATATATATATACACATATATATATATAATTTGTTTAACTTCATGTGTATTAATAAATTGGTAGAAATGATTTTTATATTACTTGGTCCGTTATTTTGTTTAATGGCATATAAACCGTTGTGGGCTATCCAATGCCAAATCGTGTTTTTTTCTGTATGTATGATTTGTAAGCAAATAGTTTCCTGTTGAATATCATTTTATTTGGTCTGGTTATATAAACTGTTAGAAATGATTTTCATTAACTTCATGTGTATCAATTAAAAGAAAAAAAATATTCACATGTATTAATAAACTGATGGTTAGGTTAGATTTTTCATTAACTTCATGCGTATTTTTTTGTTATTGCAAGGTCATACTTAATTTATTTTTCTTCTTACTTCAAATTTTTTAATAGAAATCAGTAATAATCTATCTCTGAATGTTTATTTATAGTTAGAATTCGTGCAATTCGGTTTAACTCGGTAGGTAGAATATCCATCTAGGAACCTCAGCGCATTAGTAGAACATTTTGCATCGGTGGGAAGCTGATGGTTAGTGTGGCCCTCCACCTCAGACGCAAAAACTATCTCCCTGACCTAGCTCTAGTGAAAAGGCGATGTACACTCTCGATGTCTGGCGGATACTGACATGTATTCCTATCTAATGCTAATACTTATATGGTTTTAAGTAATTGATTATATTTAATAATATGTATTTATTTGAACACAGTGACATGGTTTGGGTTAGTTTTTAATGACGTATAAACCCTTTGGTTTATTTAGTGGGAATTTGTTTTTAAATATATTGGCAGAAACAATTTTGTGTTAGAACTTCATGCTTATTAATTGGTAGAAATAATTAGGTCAGTTGGTTATTTTCTTTACTGACATATCAACACGTGTTTGCTATTATTGCATATTATTTTGTAAAAATAATTTTCATTAACTTCGAATAGTTTGTAGTTAAATATTTTTTGTTTGTTTGTTTTTTCTCACTGGAATCTGAGTGACAGCAAGTCTCCTCAGGAATGCATGACTCTTCTAAGTATTCTATCTGATTTTAACAATACTGTTATCTGGAGGATTTCTATTCTTCCTGTTCTCCAGTTTTCTTCATCTATTTTCCAGGTATTTGGGGACTGTTCTGAGGGCACCAAGTTTGATAGTTCGTCAAACTTTGTATTTATTAGGTACCACCAATTTGACCCAGTGAAATTTACCCCCCCCCCCCCATATATTTAACACAATGAAACTTGCATAAAAATTAATATTATCTTAAAAAAAAATTTCCATTCGAAAGAAGAAACATTAAACACACTCTTGATAAATTTAAAAAAAAAATTTTTCAGCTCACGGAAATAATGAAAATTAATTTCATGTGTATTAATAAATTGGTTGAAATAATTTTCAATAACTTCATACGCATCAATAAATAAATTAAAAAAAAAAAACTTTATGTGCATTAATAAACTGCTTTTAAAAATTCATTTTCTTCTAAACCAAAAATGCCAGGATTTTGTTTCTAGTAGAAGATTTTAGAATCAAGATATTTATTATCAATCTCTACAATATCCGAACTCTAATCAAAAATAGGAATATGTAACAGTTAAAATGATTAATACATTGCATGTGTACATTAGGGTAGGTCGATTTTCAACTCTTTTTCAATATCAAAAAGATTCACCCAAGAAAAGTTGGGTATTGGTATGATAAGTTCCGACACCAAAAAGTAGATTTCTAACTTGCATCAATTTTTGAGCATTTAGTTTTTAAAATTGTCTATTATGAAGCCTCCCAAAATCCTTTATTAATAATACGTTTAGATCTAAAATTGCTCAAAAATCTTATTATTTCAATCCAGAAACGATTATCAATAAATTCTTTAAAAAATAACTTTATGTGCATTAATAAACTGGTGGTTGATCCTCACTAGGGTAGGTCGCTTTTCAACTTCTTTGAATTTCAAATAGATTCACCCGAGGTTGCCAAGATCTACAGTAAAATAGTTTTCAATGCATTCTTAAGGTAAAAATCATTTCCAATTCATTTTTAAAAAAAAACCCATTGGCCTTACTAAACAGAAGATATATCGATTGATTTGAATTAGTGTTTTCATCTTGTTTATTGTAGTTGCATTTCGACCGTTTATCCTCCAGCCATCTTCGGGTGACCCTCGTATTCTGGAAATTTCAAGCTGAACTCTTTATTCAATCTTAATTGATCATGACCTTGTAACTATCAATCAACAATCGTTCTAGAGATTTAGTGTGCGTCACTCAAAGAAGTACAGGTATAGACAAAGGTAAGGGAAACCTAACCCTGATACATACGCACGTATGCTTTTACTATATGGATTTGCTGGTAAACTGAATTGCAAAATGAATTATTAGCGCACCAGCTTTCCCCATGACATCTTTGCCGCGATACCTATCCCAACCAACTGCTCTCTACGCACTCTCACGTCTAATGAAATACTATAGCAATATTTGGAAATGTAATTAACAATTGATACATTTTTTTCCCATATATTTATTTTCATTTCTCTGTCCCCATGGGATATTTTCTATCAACTGAATTACCTGTGTATACTGGGGAGAAGGTTAAAACTTGGATCACAGCTTAGGGTATTGGCATCAGTACTGACACCAAAAAGTAGTTTCTAGTTAAATATTTTTGTTTGGTTTTATAAAACTGTTTGAAATAATTTTCATTAATTTCATGTGTATTAATGAATTGGTTGAAATAATTTTCAATAACTTCATACGCATCAACAAATTAAAAGAAATAACTTTATGTGCATTTAATAATGGTTGATGTTCAAGTAGGGTAGGTCGATTTTCAACTTCCACCGAGGAAAGTTGGGTGAAGTACTGACACCAAAAAGTAGATTTCTAACTTGCGATAATTTTTTAGCATTTAGTTATGAGCATAATCGTCTAATATGAAGCTTCCCAAAATCCGGCACGAAAACAAAACAACAAAACCACATGAAAGCAATACAAAACAAAAAAAAAATCAGAATGAACATAAACAACAGGGTAGGTCGATTTTCAACTTGTTTTGAATATCAAATAGATTCACCCGAGGAAAGTTGGGTATTGGTATTTTGAAATAAAAATTCATTTACTTAAAACACAAACGTATATATATAGACACACGCAGATATCTTTCCTTCTAACACCCCCTTACTTACAAAACCCCCACACAGCAACTCAAAAGTTAAAAGAATATTTTCTCGCCACTTACTTGAAACAAACATTCTTCTCAATGAATATGCATTCACGCTCGCACACACACACGCAAACACACACACACACACACACACACACACACACACACACACACAACCACACACACAAAAAACACCTAAAAAATGCTAAATGTCATTTTTTCTTTCAACACACACACACACACACACCCACACACACCATAAAAGAAGAATATTTGACGTCATATTTCACACCGTCCACCTTTCCAGCGTTTCTTCTTCAAATTTCAAATTTTGAACAGATTGATAAACAAGGACTATCGCAGTTTTTCTCGTTATTCTGTGATAAACATTTTTTTACTCTTGATATAAATCAACAAATGCCCTGAAGAAGATCTACATAACAGATCGAAACACTGCAGCGTCGGCTAGTATACTTATCACTCATTTTATTTAAACTTGTGTTTTTTTCAAATTTCTCACTATACTACATACCGTCGGATTCACTTCCATTTCTCTTCACACACACACACACACACACACACATATATATATATATATATATATATATTTATATATATATATATTTGGGAGAATATGTGCTTTTTAATTTTAGTCAGACCTAATTTTTGAAAGTTAATTCATTTATGTTTAATTAGGCGGGATTTAAACTACTTAAATGTGAGGCTAAACAAATCGAGAAAAATCAATCTCTGAATATATATTTCGACCTATTTAGACCTATTTAGACCTAAAATTGCGATTTCTGTTTGGCGTGATGGTAAGATACCGGCGTGCCGTTTCGGCACAAAGGGTTCGAGTCACACGCTAGGCGGTCCTCGTATCTATAACTCTGCTGATGAGACCTAATAGGTCGAAATATATATTCAGAGATTGATTTTTCTCGATTTGTTTAGCCTCACATTTAAGTAGTTTAAATCCCGCCTAATTAAACATAAATGAATTAACTTTCAAAAATTAGGTCTTACTAAAATTAAAAAGCACATATTCTCCCAAATATACTGTCGGCTGAAAATAGCTAAAAGTTGTTTACATATATATATATATATATATATATATATAAGTAAAAAATATAACAGAAGATTTATATTTTTTGCGTTATAGCCTATTTCAGGAAGCCTAGAGCAAGTGTCTAAGGATCCCCATCTTTAGATGCGAATGATGAATTCTTTATTACTTTTAAGGCAGCTGAAAACAGATTTTTTTTATTGTCCTGTGTTCGTCTGTGTATTCCTCCTCCCGAAGGTAATTAGCCGTCGGTTCATAAATGAACATAATGGCCAGCTTGTGTTTTTCTGTTGGGTCATTTATATATATATATATATATATTGACTTGTTGTATCATCAGTTTCGACCAACACCGACAGCCACCATATTCATATGAATTGATTTGGTTTTTTGTTGTTTATTTTATATTTAAATTAGAAAAATTTTATGAATTGTTAATTTTCAATTGACGTCTTAGAAATTAACGAATATTTAAAAATTGCTAACAAAAATGTTTGAATTTATTTCAATTTCTTAAAATTTACTGTTAAGGATAAATGAATATCAAGACTGAAAGATGAACATAGTTTTTATCTATCTATCTATCTATCTATCAATAGATAAATATTATTCTGTTCATATCTATCTATCTATCTATCTATCTATATAGATATATAGATAGATATGAACATGAACTATAGATATATAGATATCTACCTCAGTCTGTTTATATCTATCTATCTATCTATCTATCTATCTCAGTCTGTTCATATCTATCTATCTATCTAGATATATAGATGTATAGATATATAAATAGATATGAACATGAACTATAGATATATAGATAGATATGAACAGACTGAGGTAGATATCACCGAGTGAAAATGAAAGAAAACGAAAAGATAGACATATACTTAGACCTTGCCAGAGAACTGAGGAAACTGTGGAACATGAAGGTGAAGGTCGTACCAATTGTAATTGGTGCCCTTGGAATGATCCCCAAAGTGTTGGTAAAGAATTTGGAGGAATTGGAAATCAGAGGAAGAATCGAGACCATCCAAACTACAGCCCTGTTAAGATCGGCTAGAGTACTCTCAAGAGTCCTGGAGACCTGGGGAGACTTGCTGTCATTAAGCCTTCAGTGAAGTGCTACGGCAGGTGTGAAAAACTAATAATAATAATAATAATAATGATGATGATGATAATCTTATTATAATGGAGATTGTGTGTTTTTCTGTCTGTAACCGAAACTGTATTCCTACTCAAGTCACAATTCTCTTAGTTATTGACATCACATTCTCCATGATTTTATTTTTGTCTAAACCTCAATTATTAATAAAATTGTCTTACATTATTAATACTGTTAACTATGTCTACATACTGACAACATGCAATTATATTTATATATACAACAAAATAGCGGTTTACAGTGTGAACGGGAAGGCTAATTTGCATATTAATATAAAAAATCGAATTTAATAAATATGTGCTTAGTATTATTGATTTCTAACTGTTTGGTTTTATTTTAATGAATATAAGCAAAAATCTCTTCAATGAATCTTAAATGAAATCCATTAACAAGATAAAATAACTGTCATTTTATTCTTTACTTCCTCTTTTAACTAAATACTTAAATTAGAAAAATAACAATGAAAGACGAGAGTGATGGAAGAGTAAGTTTCAGTTGTTCCATTTTTTATTATACTCCCTCTGTTTCAAATCTTTTATTATACTCCCTCTGTTTCAAATCTTTTTATCTGTATTCTTATTTAGTTTCATTAGCCTTTCTAATTTAATATGATATTTTATTATATTAAAACTTAAATACTTGCACCCGGAGGGTGCATATATTTGCTAGTAATAATAATAATTATAATAATTATAATAATAATAATTATAATAATAATAAGAATTTGATAAAGTAAACCATTGAAAGACAATAGAATAAAAATGTAATAAATAAAATTGAGAATATTGATAAAATTGAAAAATAATTAAAAATAAACATAGTGATGAATAAAATTAAAGAATTTGATGAAATAAAAATTAAAAAAATAATGAAGCTAAAAAAAAGTGTTTTTTTTTTTAATTAATGAAATTAAAAATAATATAACTGTAAATGATAATAAAAGCTGTCCAGCATCTGGTTACCGGTGTAATTGTAAATAGTTTATGGAAAAAATACTGATGGAATTTCTAATCGAATAAATAAATAAAATATATATATTGATTAACTAAATGTTGTGCAAAATTATCATGTCCGATTAAGAGTTCAAATTATCTGATATCTGGCATGTATATATATATATATATATATATATTATATATATATATATATATATATATGTATATATATATATATAAATTTAATTAAAATTAGGTATGAATTCAATTAAGCACATAATCTCCCCAAAATTGTCGGCTATCGCCATCTCAAACAGATTGTTTGTCCACTTCATACTGTCGTGCTGTAAAGTCAACCAAAAAAGTGCGATATATATATATCAGTTTAAAATAAACGAAAAAATCTGGATAAGCCAGCTAGTGTAATTGTTAGAGTCCTCGCCTGTCAGCCAGGCAGGTAGGGTTCGAATCAAGCACTGCCCTGTCTATAACTCTGCTTATGAGACCTAATAGGCTGAAATGTACATACAGAGATTGACTTTTTCTCGATTTGTTTACGCCTTACATTTAAATATGCATGCCTAATTCATTTAATCATAACTAATTAATTTTCAAATTAAGCACATTTTCTGTTTCTAGTATTATTCAATTAAGCACATATTAAGCACATCTCCCAAAAATTGTCGGCTATCGCCATCTCAAACAGATTGTTTGTCCACTTCATATATATATATATATATATATATATATATATATATATAGGGTGTTCGGGATAAATTTGACATACTTATATTTGGTTATTCATCTCTGTATGTTGGAGGTATTGACACACATTATGCATCATTTAAAAGCTTGGACCCTTCTTTATTCATATACGTGATGACAGAATGGATGACTGGAACCCACCTGAATCATGGAAGAGAATAACTTGTATCATTATGATCTGCGTCGGACATCAAAATAAGGAGATTATGGTTGCTGCCCAATGCTCCCTGAACACTGTAAAAACAATGAGGTATGAACTGGAGAATTGCAATAGAGACTAAGAGGTTGCGGCTAGAAGAAAGCACCATAACAGACGATATGATTGCGTTCGTACAGCAGAATTCCTCGAAAATCTGCAGAAAATGTTTTGGAGGGCCAATGTGTTGGAATTCGGGTTTTGTCACGGGAATTGAATGTTTCAGCCTCTATCATGAAGTTTGCACTCAATACTATTAATACAAGCATCGTAGAAAAGGCCCGTGAAAATCGTCTGACAAAGGCGAATAAACTTTTGAGCAAAGTGAAACATCCTGCTGGACCACAAACAATCTGGTTCTTTTCCGATGGGAAAAAACTTTTGCCAAGATCAAAAGCACAACACTAAAATACCAGATGGCTTGCATACAGTCCAAAGGACACTCCTCATGTCATGCAGACTAAATTTCCCTAAACTGTGATGGTTTTCAGATGTGTGTCCTCTGGGGGTGACGTGAAGCCTCCGCATTTTTTCAGAGAGGATATCTTGTTGTATTCAGATGCCTCCGTGGAGTTGCTAAACACTATAGTCAAGCCCTGGATAATATGAGTAGCCAATGGTAGGCCATATGTATAGCAGTAGGATCTGGCCCCCTGCCACACCTCTGGGAAAAGTAAAAAAATGGCTGTCGGCGAATTTTTACGACTACACCAGTCCCAATGTTTGGCCTCCGAACACCCTAGATCTTAACCCCATGGATTATTATGTATGTGGCGCTGTGGAGAAAGACACTAATCGCCTCGCAAGTACTATAAAAGCCCAGTTAATCGACAGAATTAAGGTAGTTTTTGAGAGCCTTCCCAGGGACACTAACATCAGCTTGCTTCAGGTTCCGGAGCAGGATTGAGGATGTGATCGACGCTAATGGCGGTTATTTTGAGTGAAACTTATTGTCAGTAGTGTAATATCCGTGCGTGTTGAATTTCTTTACAATCCATTATATTTTGTAGTTACCAAGCACCTTTTCTTTCTTTATGAAACTGTCAAATTTATCTCGAACACCATATATATATATATATATATATATATATATATATATATATAAATATTTAAGAAATATATTTTAAAAAGCCAATGTATTAATAAAGTTCCCAATCATTTTAAACTGGT
>CM042178.1:29192498-29194998 GCA_023376005.1 Doryteuthis pealeii | reverse complement strand
TAAACAACAGACGAGTAATGCCTTTTTGGCTAAGCGGTGAAAGTTCGTCAAATACTGTTGATTTACTCATTGTGTCCGAATTAATACGAATAATTACGAGGCAACTGTTGGAGGTATGAGACTGATGGCAAGATGATGACGGTGACGGAGAAGCACTACAGTATGCTCTGAGTCAAGACAATACAGTTCCCCTTTCTTACCTGCTACTAGTACCATGTAAACTATAACTACTTATTCCATGATCGAGTTGTTGGCGACTAAACTGGCACCCCTATCAAGTACACCTCGGTTTATCTGGTGAGGTGGGTGTGGGGACATCCGGCATCACTAAAAACAAGAGCTGTCAACGGGCGGATGAGCTTCAGGGTAGCCAACGACCATTCACACCGATAGTAATAGGATTGGGGTACTTACTACTCATATAAATACCCAATAAAACCTGGGGCTAGGATGCAAGCGCTGAGGCTTCCGAAGAGGCTCGCTTCTCGTGAAGCAGCTCAGCAATCCAGTCGTCTCGGACGTTCCCCGGCCACTGGACCAACTGCCGGACTTCCAAAACAGTGGATTGATGTCTGTGCACCCTCTTTCCACTTCAACACCATCCGCATGCCTGCAGACAGCCTCCCCCGTAAAATACTTGAGTAAACTCACAGATGGCACGCGGAGGACAGGAGCCCACCCCAAATGGTTCAAAGATCATATTAAAACAACGCTGAAGAAATGTAACATAACACCTTCAAGCGTGGAAGATCTGGCTTCCAGCAGACAGGGTTGACGAGACGCCTACCGCACAGAAGCTAAGCAGCTCAATAATGAGATAAACAGGATTGCAGAGCGGCGACGTCTTCATCGTCATGAACAACCAAATGTAGATGGGAATTTCCCCTGCAATGTGTGTGACCGCATCTGCAAGTCCAGAATTGGACTAATGAGCCACCATAAGGGTCCACAAATGAAGACATGGAGTGACGTCATCATCATCTGCGACGGACTTCGAAAAGAAAGAAAGAATGGAGATATTTATACTAATTGTTGTTAAAATCGCTTGATTTTGAAATTAATTGATGGGTGTCATAAATTGTGAGCAGTACCTGTAAGTAGAATTAAATTCGAGCCGTTAACTTTGAGATCAGGGGAGCCAGTGGAAATTTACCACTGACTGTCAATAACTCTTGACCCCTAGAGGCGCGAATCTCACGCGCCACGAGAAACACGTGATTTAGTTTAGATTTTAGATCCGACCTGCTTTGGAGCAGTGCAGACGCGTTTGTCTCTCTTGCTGGGGTCATCTCTCCCGCGTGGTGTCATGGGATAATAAACTTGATCAAGAGAAAAACATAAGTCTTGTTTTAATTCCTATGGCCAGAATCAGCCCAGAAGAAATGAAGCCCTTAGCCAGAAGAATTAAGAAGAAGAAACAGTTAGAAAAATCAACAGATAACTAGGGAAATGAAGATCACCTCTAAAGTAAGTCTCTCTCTCTCTCTCTCTCTCTCTCTCTCTCTCTCTCTCTCACCCGAGTTTCATCTTTCTATTACCCGATCTGGAGTATATAACAGATGGTTTGTATGATGAAAATTATTTAGAACAATTATTTACTAAGAACTGCTAAATGATTTAGTAGAAATTTACCTAAAAAAAAAAAATTGGATAATTCTTAAATTGTGACGATTGAAGTCGTAAACCCTGGAATACCCTATCTTTTATCTTTCAAACGACTTCAACATCATGTGTGCATTAACATCATTTTCTGTGGATGGGATATTACTACCTAGGTATGTGAACTAATCCATCAATTTAAGAGGCTTTCCAAATTCATTATCATCGAGGATTTTTTTTTTAACCGAAAAACAGAAATTTCACTGCATTATCAAAAAATGTAATTCTGAATCTCGAAAAGATAGGTTTTGAGGCTATTCAAAATGACCGCAAATGCCTACTTTGTACCCTTCACCGGACACCCATGACAGACACACACACACACATGCACACACATCTCTGTCGGTAGAAAATCGGCATCAGAATAACACGGTTCCGGTTTCGATATCGGCACGCACCAGCTTAGGGCATGAGTAGCACATCTTGCGGTAAATTATGATGCTGATGGCTGGTGTGGCGCTCCACATGTAGCACAAAAACTCCCCGTTCTAATGTAGGTGAAAAGGGGGAAGACTCCATCGCTGTCAAGCTGATACCGACAACAGGCCACTCCGCCGACTTTACTTTATAGGTATGCGTGTATCTCTCTCTATCTCTATTTAATATATATATATATATATATATATATATATATATATATTAATAAGTCATCCACAGACACGTGTTTCGGCGTTTCAAGTCTCTTCAGTGTGGCTAGACACAACTATCTTTGGCCAGGGCCGAACTCAGACTGACCGTATGGTAGCCCGATATCTTATCCCCTCGACCACTGACAGCTGTAGAGGGACTGGTGTTTTTAAACTATTAAATACGTAGGTTTGTTTATGTATTTTACGGTCAC
>CM042178.1:29182498-29187498 GCA_023376005.1 Doryteuthis pealeii | reverse complement strand
CCGGTTTTTCGAGAAACACCCTTCACTCCCCAGCAGAAAAAAGGAGTGTCCTGGCTATGATACAAGTCTGCATCTGATGGTGAGGTTCGAGTTTTAGTCATCTGGAGAGTGTGAAACGCCTCATCATTGCGATTACACCCGAAATGGTTGTATATTTTAGGCTCCTTCTATTGGCGTTTCAGTCTCGGAAGACTATCATTATTTAGGCTCCTATAAATGGGTCAAATTGATATGAAATATCATTCGTATTCGATCGGGTCGTGAGCAGAAAAAAAACTCCTAATAATAACTACACAAAAAGATGTAAATATAAATGTAGAAGGAGTACGAGCAAAAAATTCTCGAAGCAACACTACACTGTGTAGAATAGGGTAGGTTTGATTTTCAATATATATATATATATATATATATATATATATATATATAATATCAACGTTCTATTTATCTATTTCCGTTAGTTCCCATGTATTAATCTCTCTCTCTCTCTCTCTCTCTCTCTCTCTCTCTCTCTCTCTCTCTCTCTCTCTCTCCCTTGTGTCACATCCTACCTATGGCAAATACCTATGAAAATTCTGAACCAGTTTTTCGAGAAACTCCCTCCACCCCCCAGCAAAAAAAGGAATGTCCTGGCTATGATGCAATGCTGTATCTGATGGTGAGGCTCCAGTTTAATATGTAACACTATAATAATCTTGATTTAACTCTCTCTTTTCTTCCGTTTCTTTCTTTATAATAAAACCAGAATGATCCATTATTTAGCTGAGGTAACGACACACATGAGAAATAAGAATTCAGCGGATAAGCAACACCAGATTATTAGGATTTACATGTTTACATTTCATCTGGACAATTCAGATAACAGTCGTAGTTTGTAGGATATGTTATTATAGAGATGAATTTAAAATCGCCATATTATTTTATTATTATTATTATTATTATTATTATATTATTATTATTATTATTTTCACTCCTTTTGAGTTTTTCACATCAACGTTGGCTGATGGTATTTCACTGGAGTCTGAGTGACAACAAGTCTCCTAAGGTTTCCAGGACTCTTCTGAGTATTATAGCCGATTGCAACAGTGCAGTAGTCTAGATGGTCTCAATTCTTCCTCTGATTTCTAGATCATCCAGTCTTTTTCCAAGTTTATTGGTACCGTTCCAAGTGCACCAACTACCATTGGTATCACTCTCATATTCCACAGCTTTTTCAATTCTCTGGCAAGGTCCAGGTATTTATCCATCTTTTCATTTTCCTTCAGCTTCACACTGATCTGCTGGGACCGCGAAGTCCACCAGTTGACACGTTCTCTTTTTTTGTTAATCAATACTAGGTCTGGTCTCCAGGTTGGGATAAGGTGATCCGTCTTTATCTCAAAGTCCCAGAGAATTTTATGTTTTATTCTCAAGAACAGATTCTGGTTTATGCATATACCATTTTGTTGTATGGTCAAAATTTAATTTTTTGCATAATTCCCAGTGGATCACCTTCCCAACCCAGTCGTGCCTAGCTTTGTACTCGCGTTGTGCTAGTTTGCTACATTCACTTAATACATGGTTTACAGCTTCATCTCTGTCACCGCACAGTCTACATTTACTGTTTTGTTGGGTCTTATCAATTTTTGCTTTGATATAATTTGTTCTCATGGCATGATTTTGTGCAGCAATTATTAGTGATTCAGTTTCTCTCTTGAGGTTTCCTCTTCTTAACCATGTCCAGGTGTTTTCATGTGCAACCTCTTGTATTTGTCATTTGAAGCATCCATATAATTGTTTTTCTTCTCGTTTTTGTTTTCTAGTTTTTGTTGTTTTTCTGTTGGTCCATACATTACATCTGCTGTTGTTGGCTGGCATAAGTAATCTTTCTTTGCTCTTTTTTGTGTACTCTTCGAGTTGTTGGATTGTGGCCTCTACACAGTCCTCTATGTTTGCAAGACCTCTTCCACCTTCTTTTCTTGATACATATAACCTATCTTTATCATCTCTAGGGTGTAGAACCTTGTGCATGGTCATTAATTTCCTAGTGCTTTGGTCAATCTGTCTGAGTTCTTCTTTTGTCCATTTTAAGAATGGTCCTGAGTATCTTATAATGGGGACGGCCCAGGTATTGATTCCTTTGATCAGATTTCTGCTGTTAAGTTTGGTTTCTAGAAGTTTTCTAGTTCTCCTGAGATATTCTTTTTTAACTTTTCCTTTCATTTCTGCTTGCTTGATATTGTCCGCTTCTAAAATTCCTAAGTATTTGTAACTTTCATTTTCATCAAGTGATTTTATAGTTTCCTGATTTGGCAGTTGTATTCCATCCATTAATTTTCTTTCACCCCGTTTTATTACTAGCATAGCACATTTCTCATTAATTTCCTATTATTATTATTATTGTTGGTTTTTGTGTGTGTTTGTGTGTGTGTGTTTTGGGGTTATTTCGTCAAAATTAAGAAACATGACCATTGGTAGTGCCTGTTTAGCTCAGTCGGTAGAGCGTCCGACATGGAACTACAAAGTTCCTGGTTCGATACCGGCCCTCGCCAAATCAACGTATGAGTAGCACAGGGATCTCTGTGGTAAAGTGAAGAGCTGATGGTAGGTGTGGCGCTTCGCCTCAGACACCAAAACAAACTTTTTGGTCTAGCGATAGTGAAAAGGGGATAGACTCCTTTGTTGTGTGGCTGATACCCACTTTAGGCCACCCTGATGACTTTACTTATTTTACTTATTCATATTTGATTGTAATTATTTGTTTAGAGTCACTTTTATGGTTTCAAGTATTCCTATCAAACACACATAAAAAAAAACAAATAGAAAAATGTATTTATAAAAAAATTGTATTATCCATTAAGAATTGATTTATTTCAAAACTTTATCGGCATTAAATGACCCACTGAGGTTGATATACCGTAAAACAAAACAAACCAAACTCAAGCTCCAGGCGTAGGTAGTCTAGAGCAGTGATTCTCAACATGGTCCAGCTGGACCATCTGTGGTCCACAGAACATTTCTAGTGGTCCACAGAGAGTTCGAAGCCACAAAAATCTTTTAGCCATTTCAACAAAAATTTAACTAATTTATCGACTTGCACCCAAATATTTTTCAACATGTAGAAGCAAGCATCATTTCTTTTCCCTACTACATGGATGGTGGAATCTGGATTTTCGGCTGTTGTGGATGTTTTCAGTAGGAAAAGAAATAAATTAGATCTCAACAGCAGAGGAACTATCAGACTAAGAGTGAATAACTCCATCAAAATCAATTATGATATCTTGTGTCAGAAACACCAAGATCAAGGTAGTCACTAGCTGAATGGACTGAAATAAATTTTAAATGGTTTCAAGTAACTAATAATTGCCGGCAACCTTCCGTCTGCTAAAGACGATGGCGTAGTGTCCAATTTTCTTGCCTAAGTGAGGGCCAAAATGGTGTGTTAAATGTCATAGACTGCTCAACCACCAGGTTATCATCCTCAAGCATCACGGGTCGCCATACACGGCCATCAAGTGACAACCCATTGGGTTTTTTACCCCTCTGCATAGGTGCAGTCGGTGTACTCGGAATACCCAGTCGACTAGGCTACTAATTTATGGCGATTTTACGAATATATATATATATATATTGGCATTCTTCCGTCTACTAAAGACGATGGCGTAGTGTCAATTTTTTAAGCAATTGCGATATTAGATGAACAGGCCAATTTTTGAATGGCAATCTCTGGTGCAGTGTCTGGATACAAACAATGATGCTTGCTGAGGGTTTGTTGTCTAACCTTCCTTCTGGCTCTCTTTTCTGTAGCGGCTTCTTTCCTCTCCTTTTCACTCCTTGTGCAGTCGGTGTATTCTGAATACCAGTCGACAGGGCTACTAATTTATGGCGATTTTACGAATATATATATATATACTTTTATAGGTGTATATATATAATCTTCATACAACGACTGCTATTTACACAGTAGCATTGCAACCAACAAAGCCTTCATCAGAATGATGACTCTGGGTTCAGGCATGGTTTCAGGGCCGAAGCATCATTACCACTAACCCAGAGCGCCCAGCAGTATCTCACGATACCACCAGACTTTGTCGGTTTGATGTCACAAAATAGGACTGCCATATCCACGCTGATGCGGTTAGAGCTTTCTCCTGGATCTTATTTAAGTATTTCCTCTTGTCTGGTAGAGAAAGTCCAAGTTTAGACAAAAATGCCGAGGTTGAGTTGGCAATAAACCCCCGACATCCGACCTCAATGGGAAATACATCCGTTATCCATCCGTTTCTGGCGCATTGTTCACGTAGGTCTTCATATTTTTCCAACTTCCGCTGATGGACCCAATCCAGATTTTCTTCAAATGGAACTGTCAACTCAATGATAAAAACTTTCTTTTGATTACCAGACCAAATGACAATATCAGGACGCTGGGCCGTTACGGTTATTTCAGTTGGAAAAAACGAGCTGATGTTCCAATTATATATATATATATATATATATATATTATATATATATATAATTTCACTCCTTTTCGTGCCTTGTTTGACCGGGCCGCTCGGTTTTGTGCATCAAACCTCTGCAAAGACCTCAAGACCTTAAATTTAAAAAAATTATAATCTACCACCCAGGAACAAAAACACCTGCTAATAACACAGATGTTAAAAATGAAATTAATCTACACTCCCACCAAAGACGAAGGGAGGGGTTAGATACCTCTCTCTATATATACACATGTACATATTCATATTCTGCCAGAATATGTTTAATCAATGCCTGACGAAGATATCAGAAAATCTGAAACACGTGTCGCAAATGTAAAGATAAAAATAAATTTTAAAAAAAACATGAATCCATTTTACGGACCTTTTTTATAAAATATTTAATTTTTCCCGTTGGACCTATAACAACACTTTTATATATATATATATATATATATATATATATATATATATATTATATATATATATATATAGAGAGAGAGAGAGAGAGAAGAGAGATAGATAGATAGATTTTTCTGTCTGATGGGG
>CM042178.1:29153970-29182398 GCA_023376005.1 Doryteuthis pealeii | reverse complement strand
GAAGAGAAGATTTTAATTTTTTCCCGTTGGAACCTATAACAAGCACTTTATTATAATATATCTTATATATTTATAGTAATATTATATATAGATACTAGATAAATAGGAAGGAGAGAGAGGAAGGAGAGAGAAGATAAGATAGATAGATAGATAAGATTTTATCTGTCTGTTTCATAGGGTAATTTTTTTATTGCAAGCGAAAAGAGATATATTGTCATTAAAAAATAGATATTATTTGTATGCCATAGCGTCTCCTTCGCCTTTTTTTTTTAACTCTAGGCAATGAGGGTGATAATTATATTCGCCTGTTTAGCGTAAGGAAAGCGCGTGGTTGTATGGACTATAAGTAAGAAAGGAAAATGTAACTGCGTCGGTCCGAGTTAGAAGATCCTGGACGGTGGTAGATTGCAAAATTTCACTCTACGCTAATGTACCCGCATTGGGTAAAAAGGTGATGAATTCTATCTCATCCTTGCAGCTAGAGTAAATGAGAAGCAGCCTGGGCTCTTTAAACTGCTTGTTCAAGGGCAAACCGGTGGTAGAAAGGAATAACTCATGAAATACAAACGCTGTTGAACGCCGACCGCTTAAGAATTGACGCTGCGGTATGTCTACATTCCTGCTTGGTGGGAGGGCGCTGTAAATATATGAATATAGCCTCTGTCGTTGACAGCCATTTCTTCACCAGGAATACAAACTGCCGCACATGTTTTTTTTTTCAGTTTTACTTTTTCTTTTGAAACGATATTTTTTCCACCATCGTTGCTTTAAATTGAAATGAGAGGGAGAGGGGAGATTAGGGAGAAAGAAAGAGAGAGGATAAAAAAGCGACAGAGAGAGAGGAGAGAGGAGAGAGAGAAGAGAGGGGGGGTAGTGAGAAAGCGAAAAAGGGAGAAAAATTAGAGATATACATAAAGAAAAGAGAAAGAAGAAAAAGAAAGAAAGAAAGAATGAATGAAAGGAATGAGAGGTCAAAAAGAGCGAGAAAGTAGGAGACATAAAAGACAAGAGAGAGAAGAGAGAGAGAGAGAAGAGAGAGAGAGAGAGAGAGAGAGAGAGAGAGAGAGGGGAGAGGGGGGGTGAGGGAGAACAAAAAAACATCTCTTAATACAATTAGCGTACAATTAAAAGGTTTCAATTATTTCTAATTAACATTAATAATTCAATTTAATAATAATAATTTGTTTGCAAATAATGATTTCACGTATTCCTATCTAAAGCTAATATTTTTTTAAAAAACTGGATCTAACCGTAAACTTCCATTTTGGAGCTCTGGGAGCGTGGAGTGCCCCTTCATCGCCATTTCTCCCAGTTCAACTCTGACCTGGAGTGGTAGTAGCTGTTAGGGTCCCATTTATGGGTTGAATAGAAGAAATGAGTTTAAAAAAGCGTTTTGAAAAATTGAGTTTGAAAATAAATTTGAAATACCCATAAAGAAGTGTAAGAGAATGTCTTTGCGAATAGTAGTAGGAGGGAGTCTATCTCCTTCTCTAACAAGCGCTAGACCAGGAGATTGTTGTAGCGTCTGAGGTAGAGTGCACACACCTACCATCAGCTTCTTGCTTTACGCACAGATCCACTGTGCTACTCATTAATCGCTGAGTGTGATGTGTGTGAGTGAGTGAGTGGAGAGTGAGAGAGGAGAGAGAAGAGAGAAGAGAGAGAGAGTAAGAGAGAAGATGAGAAGAGGATAAATAAATAAGATGGTAAAGGTATCCTTTGTGTAATACTGAACATCGGAGCACAACAGGGATGGCATTCATGTTGATTATTTGTGATATATGCTGCTGTAATCACAACTTAAACGATTATAGAGCTTAAGCGGAGGTGTCACTGATGTTTAAACTGGACGAGTCCGAATACCGTATGGACTGGTTAACTATTTAAGATCACTGATATTGACATCGTACCATTTTCACTTTATCGACATTGACAACGGACGATGCAACACTAAGGGACACCATAGGAACAACCAAACAAAGTATCATACCCAATACTGAGGGACACCAAGGAGCAACCAAAGGTTTCTTCACTAAGGATCGCGCTCTGTTTAACACAAGGGATTTCTGCTGGACAGTGCTCGTGCTTGAAGCCTAAGGATGGACACAAAGATCGTGACATTCGGGGGATTTTTAACTCTTTGCAGAGGTGCAGTCGGTGTAGGGCTTCTTTCTATAGGATTGAACCTGGATATTTAGGTTTAAATAAAAATAAAATCATGGAGAATGTGACGTAAATAACAATGGGAATTGTGACTTAAGAAGTGATATAGTTTCGGTTACAAACAATCTCTATTATGATAAGACTAGAAGCGGCTACCCGGCGTTGCCTGGGTAGAGGGGGATTTAAAAAATTAAAGTTAGTCCTGCAGATCCATTATAACTGAATCGGGAGTTGGATCTTCGTCGAATGTTCAATTAAAATCCCTTTGTAAAAAAATAGACCTTGCATTGATCCAGCTACTCTGAAAAGAAACGTTAATGTCTAATATTTAAAATATTAAACGCAAAAAAATTCCATACTTAATTTTTTAATTATCTTAACTAATATAAATCAAATCTTCATTATTTTTGCTCAAAAACCAAGCCCTGGTGATATTCAATGTATTTATATATATGGTCATCCACAGACACGTGTTTCGACTTATCAAGTCTCCTCAGTGCGGCTAGACATTTTGTAAGCTACCTACAACCGGAATTGAAATCCGATCGGTTGGTGTCTGTCTTCACATACAGAATGGGAAGGATTTTACTGTTTTATACACACATCGCTTTGTGTGTAAAGGCCGTCATAGAGTGCTCCATTCCTTTATAGAAGAGCGTCGCGTTTATATAATATATATTATATATATATATATATATATATATATATGAGGTTAAGTAAACAAACAAATGTTTTTATTTTTATATGGCTTTAAGCCGACAATTTTTGGAGGATATGTGCTTAATTGAAGTCATACCTAATTTTGAAAATTAACTAGTTAATAATTAATGAATTTAGGTGGGCATATATGTTCAAATGTAAGGCTAAACAAATCGAGAAAATGTCAATCCCTGAATGTACATTTCGACCTATTAGGTCTCATCAGCAAGGTTATAGACATGGGAGACTGAATTGTTTTATTTTCGAAGTTTCCTCCGGACATACACATACACACAACTGCCCTTTATATATGTATAGATAGATTAACTCTTTGCCTACTTTTAACCTCTCACAGCGGCTCTCCCCCCACTTTGATACTACTGCTGGCAGTGTCTCTTATTTGCACTGAAAACTCAAGGCCAGCAGGTGGCTTCATTCGGGGGATTTTTACGTCTTTGGAGAGGTAGAGTCGGTGTATTCTACAGCCCCAGTCGACAGGGCGGTATTTTAACAGGGCTTCTTTCTATATAATTGAACATGAACAAAAATGTGGTGACAATGAAGAGGTAGTTGAAATTAGTGCAACATTTTGCTTCATAAAAAGAAATAAGGGCGGGGAGGGGCGGCTAATTGATTGTGAGTCGGACACTATAATTTGACGGGCTAGAATTCATTTATAAATATTGTTTATTGTAGAATCGGGTCAAAAGGCTGTTTTCGTTCAGCAAAAAAGGCGGGTTGAACTCTAGGGGTAGGCGGAGAGTGATTTAAACAGAGAGAGAGAGAGAGAGAGAGAGGAGAGAGAGAGAGAGAGAGAGAGAGAGAGAGAGAGAGAGAGAGATGCAAGAGAGAGATTGAGAAAGAGAGAGAAATAGAAGAGAGAAGAGAGAGAGAGAGATAGAGAGAGAGAGAGAGAGAGACAGGGGGGGATGTTTTGGTTCGAACGAAAAAAGGAAGAGTAGCCACCAGGGAACAAAAAAGTAGAACAATACATCATCGTCATCATCATCCTCATCCTCTCATCATCATCGAGTCGTTCTGATTGCACAGTTCTCTCTCTCTCTCCCCTGCCCCTCTCTCTCTCTCTTCTCTCTCTTTTGTCTTTCTACATCTCTTGTCTCTGTCTGTCTGTCTGTCTGTGTGTTAGGTGTCCACAGGATAATGTCGCTTATGAATTTTTCCTTACTTCAAGAGAGAGGGAGAGGGTTAGAAAGAGAAGAGAGAGAGAGAGGAGAGGAAGGAAGAGGAAAGTAAAGAGAGGAGAAGAGAGAGAGAGGAGTGAGAGAAAAAGGAAGTGGAGGGGTTGGTTGTTTTGGGATGTTTGTGTAATAAGAATGTGTGTGTGTTGGATGAGAAGTGTGAGGAGAGTGATGATATTTATAATTAATGAGTAAATATTCTTATAGTATATTGTATGTGTGATGTGTGTAATGTGATGATAGATAAGATAATAAGGAAGAAGATAGTACGAGTGAGTTGATGAGAGGTTGTAGAGTATTGAAAGGGAGAGAGAAGAGAGCAGGAATCGTATGAGGAGAAAAGAAGAGCAAGCAGATTGAGAGCAGAGATTGAAGAGTAGATAGATAGATAGAGACTGAGATAGGATTAAGATAGATAGAGTAGAGATTAGAAGAGATTGAGAGAGAGACAGAGAGAGACAGAAGAGATAGATAAGATAGATATGATAGAGAGAGCATAGATAGATAGAGAGATTAAGATGAGAGAGAAGATGAGAGACAGGAGAGAGAAGAGATGCGCTAAGAATCCCGGAATAGTAAAGGGGAGGAAAGAGGAAGAAATAACCTTGGAAAGGTCAAAGAAGATGCTAAGAATACAGAGCGATAATTGTGGAATTTTTATGATGTTCATGTTGTACTTAATATTGATTATAGAGAGAGTTATTTTACTGTTATTATCAATAATATTAGTAGGTATAATATATCAGAATATAGTGAATATATATATTATAGAAGGAGAGAGAGAAGAGAGAGAAGAAAGTCTCTAGAATCCAGCCGAAAGTGGCTTATATAATTAACAAGGGTACTGCTGCGGCCGTCAATACGCACACATGGCACAGCACTACACACTACCACACATCACAGGCATCATATATCATATTAGTAATATACGTATAATATACATATAATACTATATAGTATAATACTATTTATATATTATATAAGATACACGACGATGCAGGCGAAATTAAGGATGTTATTGATTACATGGATGGGTGATTTGACTCGCAGGTCCTAGTGAGTTAAGCGAGAAGATGCATGTCTATGAGAATTATACAATGAAGTCGAAGAGTATTAATTATACAGATATGAGAGGTCCATGATAGTTATGCGAGCGGGTGAAAGGAATGGTAGCACTCAGTGAGATATCGATCTATCCTCTTACCTGATACGGAGTGAGATCCAGGAGACCGCAAAGTGACGAGATCGAGCACATAGCTGCAAAGCTGCAGCACTGGAATGGGATACGAAAGTTAAATCGGTTCAGGGAGTTATGAGAGCATAGTCTGCATGTGCAAGTCTCGAGAGAGTATGGATGTATATACTGGGGTGATTATATGCAGGTGACAGACGGACAGCTAGTAATGATACGGATGGATTCCGGTCAATGCTACGAAATCGTTCGTTTATGTGTCACGACACGAGGCGACAGAAACTGTTAGGCTACTAGACTAAGGGATGGCAAGCAGATCACGACGACGTCGACGACAGTCACACACTACAGTTACACGAGAGCGAGATGCTCGAGAGACGCGGCAGGCGCGGGGGCCTAACACAACGGAACCACAGGCGATACATCTTGGATTGTAGTGATAAGCCGAGTAGATAGGTAGTCAACGACTTTAATAAGATAGAGTAATTATGAAGATGAATGTTACTGTATAGGAGGCAGTGTTAGAAGGAAGAGTGAGCTTGTAGAATAAGAATAGATATAGAATGAGACCGGCTATGGGCTAAATAAATAACTAGCACACACACACAAGTAGATAACACACTCGTATGTAAAAGTATATAGTGTGTTATTGAATAGATATAGCCGATATATATTGAATTCCATATATAATAAATAAGTAGAATAGATTTATACCTATACTCACAACGATGGTTGATTTAGAAAAGTTGCTGACCTTTATAATTATATAATTGAATTATGTTGAGAGATTAAGTCGTATTTCATTTAATTATTTAGTTTATGCATCATGTGGGTCAAGGTTCGCAACGAACCGTGTATTGAATAATAGTATATACTCTATATTGAATTTATGAATATAGATATAGGTATGGCCGGTTAGCTATCTTATACAGTAGGTAATATGAATAAGGTGACAGTGGGTGATGCTAGTTGTGTGTGATGAACAGGTTTCTATGCAAGACTGGATCGTAGGAAGTCACATCAAAGCGAGAAGTAAGGGAGAATGATAGTCGCTGTGTGACACTATAGATATATATGGATGGCAGGTGATATCATGCAGCGACTCATAAGAGCGGAGAGAAGTATCAGGTAGACTCAACCATGATGAGAGTATAGAGAATTTTGAATAGGAGCGTTCCTAATGTAAATGAAACTAGTATTATGAAGTAGTAGTGGGGGGCATCATGAGAGAAATCGTCCGATTAGGTGGATGAACGTAGACACTCAGTAGGCTGTCGGTCCGCTCGTTCGAGGAGAGACGAGCAGAGTTGCGAGTATGCGCGGTAGTCATTGATAGGATAGGAGCGGAATTGTTTTTAGCGAGTTACGGACGACAGAGGTTTAGACACTAGAATAGTCGTTACGGCTGATCTTCACTGGAAAAGGCGAAGCGAGCAGAACGGATATGGCTAGAATGCGACTGGCACGAGGCAGTTAGGTGAAATTACGGGTGTATTGGGAGTGCTCGGCTCAGAGAGAGCTAAGAAGGAAGCTGGATTGCTCGGAGGGGAACAGAGTAGAAGCAATGAGCTAGCACGAGAGGGCCATGCAACGAAATTAGTCAGAATCATTAGACACGGGATCGAGTGATAGTAGAGAATAGTTGATAAGTAGTAATGGCGGTGATTATAATTTCAATGGAAATCCGTTATATGAATTGGGAGAACGGTTGTATAGTATGAGATACATGATAATTAGAGATGTGGCTTTCATGAGCGAGAAATATCGAGAGGTATACATACGAAAGGGCACTCCACAGACACCTAGTGATGATACGATAAGAGAACGAAAACGCTTATTGGGTAAAAAGAAATACCATCGGTGAACGAAGAGCAGCGCAATGAAGAAGATATCAGGGCCGTCCATGAGTACGAGTCCGACAGAGCAGCAGAGAAGGAGTAAACGTAGTCAGATTAGCTAGAATAATAGAATAAAAATCGTAGAGCGTCGGAATATCGGAGTGTATGTGTTTATAGTGCGCGAGCTGCTGTAATGATCGCGATCAAATGGTTAGGCAGTCTATGTAGCACAGATAATCAGTGTTTCGCTAAGGATGTAGGTGGACATGTGTACTGGGTACTGAGAGCGTTACGACAGATCGGTCTGTGTGATCATAGCAACAGATCTCAGATCGATGCGCCAGAGGTAGCGTTACTATAGCACACGTTGTTACGACTCGCAGTTACTCTAAGGGGTCGATTCGGCATCCTGTACACCGACATTGTGTATCTGATTCGAACAGGAAATGCAGTGAAGATTGACTAAAGGTGTACGCTGACTAAAAATGAGGAGGTCGCAATACTGCTGAATGGAATAGTTGCTACCAGAAAGTGGAGTCGTCGGATAGGAGACGTAGTTTAGAGTGATCAGAATGAGAATGATTGCATGCATGGGCACTAGGTAGAAGAAGCTGAAATAGAGCTAATTGTGATGAGGAAGCAATGCGCAGGAGCCGTAGACTGTAGCTGGAGCCATGCAAAGGTAGCTAGAGTCTAGATAAGAAGACGGTGGTATCCCAAACGGAGGATGAGTGAAATTGATTTGAATTATCGAAGTCAGTATTGAGGAATTATGAGACTACTTTTTTAAATTACGCCGGGCATATTTATGATGATAGCTATATGTATATATTATATAATATAGGAAGAAAAAATGAGTAAGAAACGAAATGTGGGAGTATGGAAGATGAAGTTAGGGATGGCAGATCTAGGGATGTTAAATCGTGAGCTTACATCATCAGATTGAAATGTGACAGAGACTATCGACCAAACTAGCCGCTAGTGATGTGCGATGTTCATTGAAACGGATACTAGTTTACAGTGTAGTGGTGAGTGATAATCGTGAAGTCATTCTGTAGTTATGTACGTCAGCAAGGAGACAGTAAGGAGGGAATCGAGCTACTCGTTGCACGCATCAGCAGGGACGAGAGTATATTATAATTGGTAGAGAGAGAATGAAGGTAACGTAGAATATGGCGTATGGGGGAGAAAAAGGAGACAATGAGTCAGAGTGTAGAACAATGATCGATGAGTATAGCGTATACTATCAAGCTTGAGTATAATCGACAGGAAGTTAGGATACGTAGTTAGCATATAGATAGTGTAATAACATAAGCTGTAGACGCGTCAATAGCTAGTGATAGGGTAGGCCCGCGTCCGAAGAATAACGAATAAAAGGTGAGCTAGCAGCTACGTAAGCAAGAATGGAAAAAGTAACACAAGTTTCGATATTAAACACGCGTACATGTGACTTGAATATCGATATATGGTGGTTAATTAGTAGTACATTTTTTGTAAAACTACTTACATATTGTCGGATTTACTTCGACAGTGTATAATTTCCAGACACAGTATCGAAACGCATAGGTTGGAATTGCTTGAATAATGGACGCCTTACAGTGCGTAAGTCACTGTGTTTTCTCGTACAGCATGCGCTAATTGATTATATCGTTTTGCATTGCAAGCAAGTTAGAGGTGCTATGTGCTCTCGCTTGTTCAGGAAGCGTACGAGGATTGATGAGGATTTCGAGACTCACCGGGACGGTATTGAACGTGCTACTAGCTGATGAGATGAGCAGATTATATGATAGAATTAATCGAGAAGAATATAGGTATACAAGTATTAAGCGTAGGTAT
Organism: Doryteuthis pealeii; assembly: GCA_023376005.1. Classification (NCBI taxonomy): domain Eukaryota; kingdom Metazoa; phylum Mollusca; class Cephalopoda; order Myopsida; family Loliginidae; genus Doryteuthis; species Doryteuthis pealeii. Next base: position 29,173,471 of record CM042178.1, on the reverse strand, counting down.
GGAATACTAGATAGTGATAAGAGCAAGAGGAGGACTGAGTCGCTGGAGGAATGGAGAGTCTGTCGTGCTTTAAAACAAGCAGGTATGAAGGTATCTGATGCGCCACTGCATTGGGTATTTGGTGTTAAGACAAGTTTGAGTGATTGAGAATGGATATCGGGAATAGAGTCTGAAAATAGAGAAGGAGGCAGGGAGTTGGCATGTTTGATAGTTCATACATGAGGGTTATTGAAAGAAAATGATGGAATAGTTCAGGATGAAGGATACGGCGTTTCTAATGAATCTAGCAGAGCTACGACCTCAGCCGTTGTGAGCGGGATTCTAGACAAGTTTCAAAAATACATTTTATTTATTCTATATCTTAACGTAGATATCCTTATTATAAATGGAGAATTCGTTGGTTTTTCTCCTGTCTGTAAACGAAACTATATTACTACTCAAATCACAATTACCTTAGTTATTTACAGCATATTCTCCATGATTTTATTTTTATTTAAACCTCAATTATTAATAAAATTGTTTTACATCATTAAGACTGTTGACCATATTCTACATACTAATAACATGCAATTGTATTTATATATGCAAAAAATAGCAGATTACAGTGTGAATGGGAAGGCTAATTTGCATATTGATATTAAAAATTTGATTTTAATAAATATATGCTTAGTATTATTGATTCTTAATTGTTTGGTTTTATCTTATTGAATATGAGCAAAAATCTCGGGGATAAATCTTAAAAGAAATCCATTAAGAAGAAGAAATAACTGTAATTTTATTCTTTACTTCCTATTTTAACTAAATAGTTAAATTAGGAAGATTTACCAATGAAAGACGGGAGTAATTGAAAATGATGGAAGAGTTAGTTTCAAAGTTGTTCTATTTTTCATTCATACCCCCTCCGTTCCAAATTTTTTTATCTGCATTCTTATTCAGTTTCATTAGCCTTTCTAATTTAATATGATATTTTATTATATTCAAACTTAAATACTTGCACCCGGAGGGTGCATATATATGCTAGTATGTATAAAAATCATTTTTCTATAAATATTTAATTATCTTTTATTTTTTTTATTTTTTTACATGTTCTTATTTTTAAGTTGTTTCATTTTATTTTTATGTTGTTTAATTGTTTTTTTTTCTTTTATTTGCTTTTTATTATTTTTCGTTTTCAATCCAGAAAATATAATCACTTTATTCTATTCATATTCAAAATCAATTTAAGTGCTACTTTTGATATATCTTATTAATTTCATTTGAATAGAATAAATTGATAATCGTTTCTGGATTGAAATAATAAGATTTTTGAGCAATTTTAGATCTAAACGTATTATTAATAAATGATTTTGGGAAGCTTCATATTAGACGATTTTTTAAAAACTAAATGCTCAAAAATTGATGCAAGTTAGAAATCTACTTTTTGGTGTCAGTACTTATCATAGCAATAACCAACTTTTCTTGGGTGAATCTTTTTGATATTGAAAAAGAGTTGAAAATCGACCTACCCTAATGTACACATGCAATGTATTAATCATTTTAACTGTTACATATTCCTATTTTTGATTAGAGTTCGGATATTGTAGAGATTGATAATAAATATCTTGATTCTAAAATCTTCTACTAGAAACAAAATCCTAGCAATTTTGGTTTAGAAGAAAATGAATTTTTATTTCAAAGATAATTGTCAGTGAGTTTACTTATTGCCAATAATGTAGATGTATTATTATATAGTAGATTAAAAATGCAGTGATTCACCTGTGCATTCATATGTTTTACAATTTGGTGATATCTATATCATGATATTAATGATTTTTTAGCTGATTTAATATTAAAAATGCCCTGAATTATATTTTTACTACAAAGGATAAAATTTAAAAAGAAAAATTGAAGATACAATGTAGAATTTCTTTTAAAACACTTAATCTTCAGAAATAAATAATTTTTGTATGACATTGATATATATATATATATATATATATATATATATATATATATATATATATTCTCCCTCACAAAAAATTATGTAACAGTGTCATGATGATGGTTTAATACCGAAATGCTTAAGTATAGACACATAAAATTGGTTCCTCTGATCGTAACATCCTGTGTTTGTTATATTTTTTGAAAATATTTTCTTCACATATTGTCGGATTAATTTCCTCATCGTATATATATATATATATATATATATATATATATATATATAGTAAGTAAAGTCGTCGGGGTGGCCTAAAGTCGGTATCAGCCAATCAGCGAGGGAGTCTATCCCCTTTTCACTAGCGCTAGACCAAGGAGATTGTCTTTTGCGTCTGAGGTGGAGCGCCACACCTAACTTACTTTATATATTTTGATTCTAAAATCTACTAGAAACCAAATCCTGGCATATTTGGTTTAGGAGAAAATGAATTTTTATTTCAAAATACAAATACCCAACTTTCCTCGGGTGAATCTATTTGATATTCAAAACAAGTTGAAAATCGACCTACCCTGTTGTTTATGTTCATTATGAGTTTTTGTTGTTTCGTATTGCTTTCATGTGGTTTTGTTGTTTTGTTTTCGTGCTGGGCTTCCAACGCAGTTTTCAGTTTTTTTTTTCGTTTGGTGTTTGCTTGTTGCATTCGTAATTTCGTTTGTGCGCATTTGTCTTTTTTATTGTCTCATCCATTTGTTTCTGAAATGCTTCTTTTTTTCTCTCGCAAAACTTTGTGGTGTCTTTCCTGAGGTCGAGAGAGAACTGCTTTATTTTTACCGACCAGATCAATAGAAAATCCTTATCGTGGTTACCGATTGAAGGGTTCCGTCATATAAGAAGACTAAGAAATTTATTAATCAATAGTAGTACAAATTATTAAAAAAAATATAAGTAAAAGAAAAACTTTATTGTTTTAAACTACTATTGAAGGGAGGCCATGCCTAATAGCGTGAAGCTAATCCCATGGACATGACCACCCTTGGACGTTCACAGGAAACGATACATGAAACACACAACGTAAACATATACATATATATCATGAGACAAATTAGCCGTGTGAGAATCTAAAAGCAAATCTGTTGTTTATAAGAGGCAATAAAATGATTTTTCAAAAGTGTTTTAAGGACAAAATAATTAGCTGAAACAAGCTTCATCTTTTCTTTATCAAAAAATAACGACTGAACAGTATTCCAAGAATTAATTGCATTAAAACGAATCGAATTATGCCCAAAACTAACAGTGTTGATTAACAATGTCTATTAACAGCATAGAAGGTTCGAAGGTTAAAAGATATATACTGTTAGGTAACCTAACGAGTTACTAAAGAGTTGCTCCCCTTTGATCATTAAGGGACTGACGGGAACCCGGATATGGGAACTCTGCCATGTTACTTTGGACTGGGGTTTTGGACTGTACAGACGTGCGTTACAACGCTTGAACTAGTGACCACATGCGTTAGCACAGTTGGGCTAGTTTAAGTCACTTTTAGGGTAGAACCATTTTATACCCTGTGTTAAATAAGGACTCATCAACAGAGACAAGACAAGGCCACTGGCCCCATGTGTGAACACACACATAACACAAAAGATGGCTCATGTGTGAACACACACACGATAACCCAAGGACCGGTCTGATACGTGAGCACACGTATGATACACACAACGCCCATGTGACGAACACGCACATGATACACACACAGCTGAACTCTATCCAAAACCATCCGACTGTATTCTCTGTCAGTGAGAATAAATAAAACAAATATTGTTATATGTTAAACATATTTCACTATTTTTATTATCAATTTTGTATATCCTACACTTCGGGATATAACATATACAAAATTGAAATTAAAAAGATGATAATAATGATAAAAAGGTTATGCAACACAAAGAATAGAATTTGGTATTTAATGAATCTTTTAGAAGTTATCCCAATTATTGTTATTTTGATCAGTTGCGTATTTACGGTAATGAGAGAATCTCCCCATGATTATGTCACTTTGGGGAGCCGTTTGTTTTGGTCGGCCATTTTCATTTCTCTGTAATCAATACAACTGCATGTTTTAACACAAAAATATAATAAAATGTGTTCTTAATTACAATTGAGTTCATTACAAATAATACGCAAGCACAATTAAGAGCACATTTTATTATATTTTCGTGTTAAATCATGCAGTTGTGTTGATTCGAACGAATTCGTATTTTCAGTGTAGATTTACGGTGAAATGAAAATGGACGACCAAAACATATGGCTTCCTCAAAGTGAAATAAACAAGGGATATCTGGAGTCTGGAAACCAACTTGGGGTGCTGGAGGGACATATTGCCTTGCATCATTTAGAGGTTTTAGTAATAACACAAGGTTACTTTTTCTCATGAGAATTTTTTATTTTCCCCAAGCCAAAACAGCCAGAGAGCAAAAGCACCAGATCTTGCTCTCTCAGCGCATAATTTCAAACTCAATTCACACTCTTACCTCTCTTTCCTTCTCTCTCCCACTTCGTCACGTCTCACGGCTCGTCCAATAGAAACAAAACTATGTGGCAATGATGATTCATCCTTAAACTTTTAGATTCTCATCTAACACGTAATCCTTGCTAAAAAAAAAGGTTTTCCGCCCTAATTTACATATATTCTCCCCCCACTCCATATTATGTTACATTATGACCGATTGTAATTTCATGTAAGTTTTTGCTGGTCGGCCATCACTGGTGTGTCCATGTATAGAAGTCCATAGAAAAACGTTTTATTATTCTCCCTGCAGAGTCTTGCTCGTCTTATTTGAATGGTTTTGTAACATAATGGGTGGGGAGAGCCAGGAATGTAACCTGACTTGTGAATTAGCATGGAAAAGTTTTTAAAAAGGAAAATAAGAATTGCGTGTTAGATCAGAATGGAAAAGGTTGAATCTTCATCATGCCGCATGGAATTGTTTCTATTGGACAAGCATTGAGACGTATCGAAGTGGGAGAGAGGAGGAATGAGAGGTGAGATTGTGGAGTTAGTCTGGCACGATGCGTTGGGAGAGCCAGACGTGCATTCGGTAGTTGTGAATTGGGGGAAAAATAAAAAAAAATCTTTGTCCTTGTGTTATTATTAAAAACTCTAGATGAAACAAGGCAGGATGTCCGTCAGCACCTCAAGTTGGTTTTACAGACTCCAGACATCCGAAATGGTCAGCCAACAGAGCAGCCCCAGCAACCAAGCTTCGATCCTCTCCTACGTAGCATAGAAGATGAGATAAGTATACAATGATTTATTATCAACACGTCATCACTCCCATTCGGAAGTGAGAGCCATATAGTAACAGTTTGATAGATAGGAGGTAAGTGGCCAAACAGGTGCTGATTCCAGGATTTTTTTCAGGACAACACGCAGCATTTTTTCAGGCGTTTCGTTAAAGTTGAAGTGTTTCCTATGACACGTTTGAGTACCATATGTGGCTCTCAAACCGCAGTTAGAATAAAGGATAAAATCTTGTGAAAACGTGTGATAAGACACCTCTAATTTGCCTTGAACAGTAAAAAAATTAAACTCTTTATTCCCTCTTTTCGTCGCACACAAGCAATCATAATCGTTCGATGTATTTATTGAAGAGACCTGCTAGGGTCCGTAATGGTTAGCAAGCCGGGCAAATCGGACAAGCATGCCATTTTCAGTGAGTTGGATTCTTACTGAGTGGTATAATAATAATAATAATAATAATAATAATAATAATAATAATAATAATAATGACAACAACAACAACAACAATAATAATAATAATAATAATAATACATTGCTAAAGAATTGAAAAAAGCTGTAGAATATGAGAGTGAAATAGCAATAGTAGTTGTGTGTATTGGAAGGTCCGCAAATCTTAGAAAAGAGACTAGAGAGAATGTTTGACACGATAACAAACGGTATGGTGCATAATACCATGAAATCTGTGTGCGTATAGAGAACGAAACGCATAAAATGCGTCTGGGACTTCGAGAATAAAGAACGGATCACCTATCCCTAGCAAGAAGAACAGACCTAGTTGTTCGTAAACAGAAGAAAGAACTGTCACGTGGTGGATTTTTGGGCAGTTCAGCAGATTATCACAGGGTGAAGCGTAAAGGAAACGAAAAAATGGACAAATACTTCGGACCTTGCACCAAGCAGCACTGGAAAAAAGTTATAGGATATGGAGAAGTGAAAGTGATACATTGTAGTGTGGTGCAGCTTGGAAGGTCCAAAAGGATTGGATGAAGGGTTTGGAAAGTTGTGGAATATCAGAGGAAATGGAATTGAGACCATTCAGAATGTAAAAAGCACTGCAGCTGCTGGCAATCTGCCAGAATAACTCAGAAGGAAGTCCTGGAGACTGAGGAGATCTGCTGTCCTCAGACTCCATAGTGAAAGACAATTGACAGGCTAAGCGTGATGGTTGTGAAACCTCAAAGGAGTAAATAGATAATATAATAATGCATGCTTGTCACTGATAATAATCAGTAAGGCATCTTATATCCACACAATAATAGCTGAGTAAGCGTTCTATATAACAATCGAAGAAAAGTGCGTCTTAGAGATGGAATGTGAAGTGTCGTCTTAAGACAACTGAAGGTGATAGATGGCGGTCTTATACGAGCTGATTTTGAAGAAGACAATTTATTAATAATAATGAGAGGTTTTAATAAAATCCATGAGAGAAGTGTGAAATAAATAACTAAGCGGAGGATATAGTACTTTAATAAGTAATGATAGTTTGTCGGTCTAGCAGCAGAAAAAACACACAAATCCTACTTCTTGAATAATATGTAGGCCACAAAAAGATGTCATCCCGGGCAGGCGAGGTGTAAAATTAATTTGTTTGAAAGATATTGCCTGGGGAGGAGGGTTCAGAAAAGATGCATAATGTCCGGGGTGGGGGGTTTGTAGGATAAATAAAGCATAATCATGCAAATGTTATATTAAAGGAGTAACAAAAAAGTAATAAGAAAGGAAAATCAGACAATTTAAAGAATGGAAACTTGAGTGTCCTGCTCATCCAAAATAAATGTTGCGTGCATATTAGATTATGTAGATTAAGATATAATTATTTGGAACGTCATTATTGCACGATAGATGTCTTGACAACAAATATCGTAGGTATTTATTTATGTTAGTAAATCCTTGTAATTAGATTAATTGTTGTTAACTGGTAGAAAAGAAAGGGGTGAGGGAGTAAAAAAGGGGGGGGGTGAGAGTTAGATTAGACAATAATAATCGAAGGGGGGTGGTGAGAGTGTAAAAAAGAAGCAAGGGGGAGGGTGAGAGATCAAAAAAGGCGGGCGCTGAAGTAAGCTGCTAGCATGATGTAGCAGCAAATGTAATGAAGTTGGAGGGAATATAAAAGAAAGACAAATAAGGAAGAAGAAGAATAAGAGAGGGAAATGAAAAAAAGAACACAAATGAGAAATGAATACAAGAAGAAAAATGTGAAGAATAAATAAAAGAAATCGAAAGAAAGAAAAAGATTAAAGAACAGAAATGAAAGCGGAATCAAAGATGAGAAACGAAGACAGAGCAAGAAGAAAGAAAAAGTTAAAGAAAGAAAGAAAGCGGGAATCAAAGGAATGAAGAGAAGAAGCAAAGAAGATAAGGAAAGATAAAGAAGAGTTAAGAAAACATAAAGAGCGAATAAAGAAATGAAATAGAAGAAAGAAGAAAGAAAGAAGAAAAGCGAGATAAAGAAAGAAAGAAGCGAATAAAAGATGAAGAGAGAAAGCAAGAAAGCAAAGAAATGAAAAAACAGCTTAAAAAAAGAAAGAAAAGCGGAATGAAGAGTGAAAGAAGAAGCAGAAAGGAGAAGACAAGAAAGAAAGAAAAAGATAGAAAGAAAGAAAGAAACGAATAACAAGATGAAGAAAAGAAAGAAAGAAAGGATAAGAAGAAGAATAGAAAGAAAAAGATTAAGAAAGAAAAAGAAAGCGGAATAAAGATAAGAAGGAACGAAAGAAAGAAAGAAGTAAAGAAAGAAAGATTATAGAAAGAATAGAAAGCGGAATAGAGAGATGAAAAAGGAAGAAAGAAAGAAGAAAGAAGAAGAAAAAGAGAAGAAAAGAATTAAGGAAAAGAAAGAAGCGGAATAAAAGATGGAAGAGAAAGAAAAAGAAAGAAGAAGAAGACAAAGTTTAAAGAAAGAAAGAAAGCGGAATATGAGACAGAATAAGAAAGAAAGGAAAGAAATGAGATAGAAAGGAAAAAGAGACTTAAAAGAAAGAAAGTAAAGCGGAATAAAAGGATAAAAGAAAGAAGAAAGAGAAGAAAGAAGAAAAAGATCTAAGAAGCAAGAAAGAAAGCGGAATAAGAAGATGAAAGAAGAAGAAGAAAGAACAGAAAGAAAGAAAAAACGAACAAGATTAAAGAGAGAAAAGCGGAATTAAAGATGCAAGAAAAGAAAGAAAGAAAGAAGAAAAAGAATTAAGAAAGAAAGAAAGCGGTAAATAAAAAGATGAAAGACAGAAGCAACGAAAGAAGTAAGGAAAGAAAAAGATTAAAGAAAAGAAAGAAAGCGGAGTACCAACAGATGAAAAAAGAAAGAAGAAAGAAAGAAAAATGAGTTAAGCAAGAAAGAAGAAAGCGGATAAAAGATGAGAAGAAAGAAGAGAAAGAAAGCAAAAACGATTAAAGAAAGAATAGATAAATCGGAATATAAGATTGAAAAACAGAAAGAAAGAAGAAAGAAAGAAAAGATTAAAGAAAGAAGAAAATCGGAATAATAAGATAAAAGAAAAGAACAGAAAGAAAGAAACGAAACCCGAACACGATTAAGAAAGAAAGAAGCGAGGAATAAAATATGAAAGAAAGGAAGAAAGAGAAGAAAGAAAAAGAGATATAAAGAAAGAAAGAAATTGAATAAAAAGATGAACGAAGGAGAAGAAAGAAAGAAAAGAAGAGAAAAATTAGAAGAAAGAGAGCACGGACATAAAAGGCATGAAGAAAGAAAAGAAGAAAGTAAAGAAAAAGATATCTAAAGAAAGAAAGTAACACACAACAAACACAAACATAAAAAAGATGAAGAAAGAAGAAAGAAAGACAGAAAAAGATTAAAAGAAGAGAAGAAAGCGAATAAAAGATGAAAAGAAAGAAAACAGAAAAAAGATTGAATAATGAAGGAAGAACGAAAGAAAGAAGAAAGAAAGCAAAAAGAAGAAGAACAAGAAGAGAATAAATAGAACAAGAGAAGAGAAGAGAATTAATGAAATGTAATGAAATCTGAGAGAATAGGAAATAACAAACATATAAAAAAAAAAAATGAAAGAAAGGAAAAAGATGAATGAATGAAAAAAAGAGAAGACGAAAATTTGAATGAGAGAAAGAAAGAGCAACAAGAGAGAGAGAGAGGAGAGAGTGAGGAGAGAGTGGGGAGGTGTATGTAATGGGGAGGAGTAACACTGTGAAAATATGAAGACAGAATAGACTAAGAGAGAGAAAGAGGGAGATAGAAGAGAGAGAGGAGGTGTTGTAGCGAAATAGTTAGCTTAGCTGCTAGAGAGAGAAGAGAGAGAGGAGAGGAGAGACCGAGAGGAGAAGGATGTGTGTGTGTGGTGTATTGGTTGTAATAGGAAGGAGAACACTGTGTAAAATAGAATAGACAGATGAGAGAGTAGAGGGAGATAGATAGATAGATAGAGAGAGAGAGAGAGAGAGAGAGAGAGAGAGGAGAGAAGAGAGAGAGAGAGAGAGGAGGAGGTGTTGTAGGAATAGCTAGCTAGCTAGAGAGAGAGATAGAGAGAGAGAGAGTTGTGTGTGTGTGTATGGTTGTAAAGGGAGGTGAACAGTGTAAATAGTATAGACAATGAGAGAGAGAGGGGGGGCTAGATAAATAGATAGATATAAAGAGGTTGAAAAGATAAATAGATATAATTGATAGATAGATAGATAGAAAAGAAAGAGAGAGAGAGAGAGAGAGAGAGGGAGAGAGAGAGAAGGGGAGGGGGAGGGATGGCGGTTGTAAAGGGGAGGAGAACACTGTCTAAAATAGAATAGAGAATGAGAGCAAGAGGAAGAGAGATAGATAGAAAGATAGATTGAGAGAGAAAGAGAGAGAGAGAGAGAGAGAGAGAGAGAGAGAGAGAGAGAGAGAGAGAGGGGGTGGAGAGTGTAAAGGGGAGGAGAACGTTGTATAAAATAAAGCGTTCAGTTCAGTGTACCAGTTAACCTCGTCTAATCACTATCGATGAGAAATCCTTTGATGAATTTCGATTCTGATTGTAAATGAACACAGCGCTTGCAGTCGGGAAGGTGTTAATGAAATTGATCGTCAGCAATGGATTGCATTAGATGCGCTGGTAAATTGTGTACACACTGCAATGCAAGAATAGTAAGAGAGGTAGAAATAAAACAGAGATAGATAGATAGATAGATAGATAGATAGATAGATATGAACAGACAGATAGATAGATAGATAGATAGACATAAGACAGATAGATAGATAGATAGATATAGATAGAACTAGATAGAAGAAAGATAGATAGAGATATAGATAGATAAGATAGAGATAATAGATAGATAGATAGATAGAGATAGATAGATAATATAATTAGAACAGATAGATAGGAACAGATATAGACAGACAGACAGACAGATAGATAGATAGATAGAGACAAACAGACAGATAGATAGATAGATAGATAGGAACAAGATAGACAGATAGATAGATAGATAGATAGATAGATAGGAACAGACAGATAGATAGATAGATAGATAGATAGATAGATATGAACAGAACGGATAGATAGTAGATAGATAGATAGATAGATAGATAGGAACAGACAGACAGACAGACAGACAGACTGATAGATAGATAGATAGATAGATAGGAACAAACAGATAGATAGCTACATTGATAGATAGATAGATAAATAGATAGGAATAGACAGATAGATAGATAGATAGATAGGAATAGACAGATAGATAGATAGATAAATAGATAGGAATAGACAGATAGATAGATAGATAGATAGAAGACAGACAGATAGATAGATAGATAGATAGATAGATAGATAGATAGATAGATAGATAGATAGATAGATAGGAACAAACAGACAGACAGACAGATAGATAGATAGATAGATAGATAGATAGATAGGAACAGACGGATAGATAGATAGGAACAGACAAAAAGACAAACAGATAGATAGATAGATAGATAAATATGAACAGACGGATAGATAGATAGATAGATAGATAATAGATAGATTGATTAATTGATTGATATATATATGCAGGCTGATAGAGAGATATCTACAAACAAAGATAGATAGATAGATAGATATTAATAGACCGGGACATAGATAGAATATATATACAAAGATAGATAGATAGATAGATGTCTACAAACTGAGGTAGATATATAAATCTCAACCTGTTCATATCCATCTCTCTCTCTCTCTCTCTCTCTCTCTCTCTATATATATATATATATATATATATATATATATATATTTAATATACCAAGCGTGTTGGTAGATCCTTGCGGAGAGAAAAAACCCGGCAGAGCGTTTGATTGTAAAAATATACTACCAACATCAACCAGGAAGAAAAAAATTTTGAAAAAAAGAAAAGACCAAGATATTCGTACCAACAAAAATAATCTATTGGTATAGGTAAAAAAAAAATTTATATGTATATATATGTATATAAGATATATATATATTCATATAACCGCTAGGAGAAGCTAATTTGTAAAAAGTGCTCGATACCTAAGTAGAGCCAAGTAATAAAGATAATCTACAGAGTCAGACGAACCTACTATTAGTTTCGCATAAAGCTCTTCAGGGCTAAAATCTGAGTCAGATTTTAGCTCTGAAGAGCTTTATGCGAAACTAATAGTAGGTTCGTCTGACTCAGTAGATTATCTTTATATATATATAGATAGATAGATAGATAGATAAAAGGATATGAAAATACACAATGCTGTTAAAATGAAAATATTTTATATCATTTTCATAGCTAATGTTGAACAATATTTCGATTTATAAAAATCATCTTCACAGCTTGTTTATACTCCGGACTCATCGAGAGAGCAGCTGAAAATAATTTGAATTCAAAACGAAAACATTGATGTTTCCAAAAAGTCATGCGGTCGTTCCTTCATAAGCACATCCGCCACGCGTTTCTCGGTCAGCGACAATAATGTATATCTTAGTGTAACAGTTTTTGAAAAAAGAAGACATATTTCAAATTCAACAAATTCTCTTTTTCAAACAGGAAGAGTTTTAACCCGTTCATGGTAGGCCTGCAACGGATTTTTTCAGAAAAGACATTTTTTAATTTTTTTTATTTTTAATTTTTTTTTATATATATAATGTAAAAAATATGAATGGTGTAAGTTTTTTTTTCTTCACAGATATATATATATATATATATATATATTCTGGCTGTAGGTAGCTTACAAAATGTCTAGCCACACTGAGGAGACTTGATAAGTCGAAACACGTGTCTGTGGATGACCCTATATATGCTCCCCATCCCCTAGGGTCGAGCACTCTGGGGGGGATCTTGCTGACGGCCGCCAACTCAAGCGTAAACGCAACGCTCTTCTAAAGAATGGAGCACTTTGTGACGGCCACACGCAAAGCGATGTGTGTATTAAAACAGTTAAAATCCCCTTCCCATTCTGTAAGTGAAGACAGCCTAATGGTTACGGTGCCGGACTGGCACCCAACCGATCGGATTTCAATTCCGGCTGTAGGTAGCTTACAAAATGTCTAGCCACACTGAGGAGACTTGATAAGTCGAAACACGTGTCTGTGGATGACTATATATATATATATATATATATATATCAGTCTCTTCACAGATAGATGGGAACACTGAGATAGATAGATAGATAGATAGATGTAAACATTCTGAGAGTAAGAGTAGGGTAGGTTGGTTGTTAACATTTTTTAAATATCAAATTCTCTCAAACAGCAAAAGTCGTGTGTTCGTATAATAAATACTGATACCAAAAACTAGATTTCTTACTTGCACCATTGTTTGAGGAAATAGCATCAAAGATTATGACTTAAAATGCACTAAAAGATCCTCGTTTTTGCAACATTTATCCCAGAAATTGATTAGAAAATTTAGCAATTTCAATATTTAAAACAGAAATTTAACGAATAAAATATTATAACTAGAATTAAAATAGAAAATATCCCCCATCATCGGCGACACCTCCGATATGCTGCTTTTTACCCCAGGAAGCTGTAACAGGGAGAACATTTTAAAACACTGAAATGTATTTCTTCAGATGAAGACAAAGTTGTAAAGAAAAACATTTTTTGTAATAATTATTTTATGTCATCATAATTATATGTGTCATAATTATTATGCATCAGTTATTTTATTTTAAAACTTTAATTAAATATTTTTGTTATGAAAAATTAATATATAAAATTCATTTAAAATATAAATATTCTGATGTTAAGATTAAAATGTTATATTTTTAGATTCTAGAAATAAATATCTATTTAATGCAAACCTTATTTTAGTCAAACAAAGTATAAGTTTTGAAGAAAAACTCGATTGAAAATGTAGCCCGCTCCCCTTTTTTTAAGCAGAAAATATATCGATGTATAATTTTTTTCTTTTATAAGATGATAGCCAATTAAATAATTATCGAAATGAGTAAAAAAAAAATCTCAAAAAAATTAATTATTTATAATTTTTTTAACTTTTTATTTTCCGATTTTCGGTAATTATTTTCTTATAAAATATTCCACTTATCTTTTTTATTTCTACTGTAATTAGTATCAAACAAGGACTAACTCGCCAATATTTTACACCCCCAAATATAAGGGGGGGGGTGTCAAAATTAAGCGACCTGAAAAAAATGAGAAAGTTTTGAAATAAAATAAATAATTCATTATAAAATCATTCATTGATAGATAAACACTGAAACTTTCATTAAAACCCGATAATTTCCTGATTTTTTGTAAATTATTTTCTGTAGGGGGGGATAAAGTCATTTTGTCAAAAACGCATTTTAGGCTCAGTTTGCCAGTAGCTATAGTATAGCATTTAATTCTAATACTAACAGCAACAAATAAATGAATTAAAACTTAGTTCAATTCTAACTATTTCTATTTAAGAACAAACCAGTGAATAACAATAAATAACAATAAAGCCAAAACCAAAAGCTTCAAAAGTTAACTTTTGAGAGACTCTGTGTTACGCCTCAAAGATGCATTTTTCAAAGTTAACTGACCTGAAAAAAATGTAAAAGTTTTTAACTAAAATAACTAGTCCATTATATATATTTATTCATTAATATATCCACACTGAAAATTTCATTAAATTCGTTCAATTTCCTGATTTTTGGTATTTTTCCCTTTCGGCGGGGCGACATACGTTGGTGGAATTTAGGTCCGTTAAGTTCGATTTAACCAATGTGACTCATGACACACTGACATTGGCATTTATAATTAGAGAAGTTACTTCTATTTCCACGCCGGAAATTCTATGGTTTTTACATGACGCTAACAGTGTTTAGTGGTTTGTGAACATCTTCACTTGTTTACGAATTCTTCCATTGAGTATCCATTAAAAATGAATTTATTTCAAAACTTTGTCGGCGTTAAATGACCCGCCGAAGTTGACATGCCGTAAAACAACCCAAACCAAAGCCAGAAGCCAGAAGCAGCCGAATCAGCTGACGGCCGCGGATCGCAGTAATTTGGTCTTTTGGCGTGTTTATTGAGTGCTAACACAAACTCCAATTACCGCAGTGAATATAAAAACTGGGTTTTCTACAAAGCCCTTACTGTTGATGACCAAATGTCATAAAACTGGCTTGGATCATGTGACCACAGCCCATTTCCGGTGAACTGAAGACAAACAATAGGATTCTTTATAGCTGAATTACTGGACATTTGCATAAATATACCTGATACTTATATACACACACACACACACACACGCGCTCAAATAAACACACACATACACACAGAAATATATATATATATATATATATATATATATAATATATATATACCGTTGTGATAATTAATTGAAAGAACTGCTTTAGTTTGCTTTCTTTTATCTTAGGGTTATTTTTAAACTCACTGGAGTAACTGGATGTAATCGATTTCTATTTTTCCTCAGATTGGGTCATTAAATTTATTTGGCTTTCAAAAATGTTGCATCATCTGTGATCAGGTTATTTATCACATCCAGACACTATTCTCTCGACTGTCAATTATTTGTCCTACGGCCATTGTCAGCGATAGACGTTACACCGGGGAAGCGTACGAAAACTGTAACACTGTACGAACACACTGGGAAGCCTTTCATAGAGATCACTGATATTATGATTATAATGACGGAATAATTTCTTGCAACAATTTCATCACACAGACAGACAGACAGACACACACACACACACACATTTGAAAACTTGAATGTTTTTAGTGAACCTATTAACATAGTAGCATTCGAAACTTACTCGTACCTCAAATTTAAGCGCTCAACACAAAACAAAAATTCGACCGAGGGATACCCTCGTAACTAGGAAGTGTGTGTGTGTGTGTGTGTGTGTGTGTGCGTGCAGTTGAGAATAGAGGAAAATGTGGATATAACAACACAAACAGCTAAATTCAAATGATATTTCGCCTCAGTATTGGATGAATCTTTCTCAAAACTTTATTGACATAAGTGCTTCTACATTCTGCTTTTATAGTGAAAAGGTAAATGGGTGTGAGAGGAGATAAAGTCGGGTGGGGTTGGTGTGTGGGGAATGGTACTTTTATTCTTATGGGGTCAGTCGGTTTACTTAGAAGGGATTTTGATATTTGCAGTGTGGATCAAATGTGTGATGTCCGATGGGACTGGGGTTAATTTTAAAAGGGTTTTATAATTTGCTTGAAGCATTGTGTTTATATTGGTTTGTTGGTTGGTTTTGAAGGCTATCATGGGTTATTTTTGTTTGAAAATGTTTTAGAGAAGTCCTTAGAGATTTTGTTGAGATAAATGAATTTACTATCTGATTTTTTTTATGTTTAAAACTTAATTGGATAATGGAAGACAGAGGAAGAGTAAGAGAGGATGGGTACTTTTTTTAGCGGTTTGTATTGTTATATCCACACTTTCTACTATTCTCAACCGCATTTTGTCGGATGTATTCAAATCCTTCACTCCTCATTATATATATATATATAAATGTAAGGTAATTTAAATGACTGGTGAGTAAGGGATGATTCTATTTGGGATCATCTAATTCTCCATGTACAACCATGTGTGCTCTTGTAGATGCAAACATATATAGATGTATAGATGCAAACATATATATTCATACTAGGATTTCGAGAGAGAGAGAGAGAGAGAGAGAGAGAGAGAGAGAGAGAGAGAGAGAGAGAGTTTGTGTGTGTGTGAGAGAGAGAGAGAGAGAGAGGGAAAAGGGAAAGAGAGAGATATATAGAACCAGAAGAGATGAGTATAGAGAATGACAAGGAGAGAGAGAGAGAGAGAGAGTTTGTGTGTGTGAGAGAGAGAGAGAGAAAAGGGAAAGAGAGAGATATATAGAACCAGAAGAGATGAGTATAGAGAATGACAAGGAGAGAGAGAGAGACAGAGAGAGAGAGAGAGAGAGAGAGAGAGAGAGAGAGAGAGAGAGAGACTTTGACTTACGAGTGCTCCTAATTTATGAGTGGAGATGCCTGCGATGGTTAGCGTCGAAGGAAATGAACTCAGCAAGACGGGTTCAAATCCTGGAGGAGGCTCTTTGCATTTCACATATTTACGAGGTGCGTGGTGTAATGGTTAGAATGGTAGAAAATGGACTCGTAAACCCGAGTTCAAATCATGGACCAGGTGGTTTACATTTTACATAGCGATAATACTCTTGGGATATATATGAATCCAACTATTCTCCCTTCAGCTATGGGTAAATTGTAGGACAGACTGGGCTCTTCAACCTTGGTTAGACAACCGGGCTAGAAGAAAAATTTGAATTCAAACCGGTAGAACGCCGTTTAAGATATATATATATATATATATATATATATATATATATATATATATATATATATATATAAGTTAAACCTAATTTGCTCTACTTAGGTATTGAGCACACTTTACTTTTAGCTTTCGAAAATCCTGGCGGTTTATATATATATATATATATATATATATATATATATATATTATATATATTTAGTAAATGAAGAAAAACTCTAAACTTGCTCATTACAATAATTTATTTCAACCGTATTAATACGGCATCTTCAGGTAATCACAAGAACATGACTCTTACTGTAAGAGTCATGTTCTTGTGATTACCTGATGCCGTATTAATACGGTTGAAATAAATTATTGTAATGAAGCAGTTTAGAGTTTTTCTTCATTTACTAAATATCTTGCTCTGTCCTTCTACTCACTGGTATTAGGTACATTGAGCTCTCCTTATGGTCTACCTGCATCAGCTTGGTTAAACCACACATGGAAAGACCCTAACTACGGAAAAAAAACTATTATATATATATATATATATATATATATATATATATGCAACAGACAACGTGTTTCGACGCTTCACGTCTCATCGGTGTGGCTCTAGATACAGCAACTACCTCCGACCAGGAGTGAAACCCGACTGCAGCGGCGTTTTCACTATTTAATACTTACAATGCTTATATAGTTTACGATCACCAGAGAGATCCAATCTGTAAACAACAGATGATCATTACTTCATGCTGTCTGTGAAAGTTAATTAAAGTCGCTCCTAGAGAACTCTACTGGGTTTCGGGAGCGTTTTAATGAGTCATCATGTTTCGACCTTTCACGTCTCATCAGTGAGGTTAGACACAGCAACGACCTCCGACCAGGAGCGAAACCCGACTGAATTTATGTATACATAGGGGAACGAATCGGGCTGATGAATATATATATATATATATATATATATATATATATATATATATATATATTTAAATTTTGTGTATTTTGGCAGCAAATTATTCTTAAGACATGTGTTATTGAATAACACGGAGTATTCTTTTTTCATTTTTTGTATGGATATTTTTTCCAGTCTTCTGGCTATCCTTTTTGAATCTGGATCGAGTTGATTCATCATATTTTTCATACTTATTTCCCGAGCGCTTTCGACTATATATTATATATATATATATATGTGTGTGTGTGTGTGTGTGTGTGAGAAGTAAACAAACAATGTGTTTTGATATGGCTTTTTTAGCCGACAATTTTTGGGAGAATATGTGCTTAATTGAAGTCGTACTTAATTTTTTGAAAATTAATTAATCAGCAAGTATGCCCACCTAATTCATTAATTATCAATTAATTAATTTTCAAAAAAATTAGGTACCACTTCAATTAAGCACATATTCCCTCCCCCCCAAAAAATATATATTAAAACGAGTGTCCTTAACCACTCGATCATTGGAGTGCAAAATACTCTGACAATAGTGAAATAGATACCTACGTGTGTTTTTGGGGTGTGTCTTCCTTTTCTGTTCTTTCTCTCTTCGTTTCTTTCCGTTTACGTTTTATTTTTCAGTAAAGAACCCCCCACCCCCAAATCATATTTATGAAGGTGTCACGTGATCGTCGAGAAAAGTGAAGTATTAATCTCAGTTTGCCAAAAGCATAATTTCCCTTTCCACAAATGCAATCTTTTCTCTTTCTCGAAAAAGTAAAAGACGGTCGTAACGATGAATTAATGGCTGTCGAATGGGAATTATTCATGCGACTTGACGGAAAAGATGAGTATATATATATATATATATATATATATATATATATATATATGAGTATATATATATATATATATATATATATATATATATATATATATATATATATATATATATATATATATATATATATATATATATATATATATATATATATATATATATATATATATATATATATATATATATATATATATATATATATATGAGGAAAATGAGTAAAGAAAAGAAATGTAGATGGATAAAATGAATTTAATCGATATCACATTAATCGATATCACTTACACATGTGTTTCGGTCAGTTCATGTGTGTGAAAACATTTCGCACACATAGAAGAATCGACCTTCATCAGAGTGAACATTTATTTTGAATGAAAAAATTCGTTGGGAAAAAACAACAGAGCGAATTTTTTTCATTCAAAATAAATGTTCACTCTGATGAAGGTCGATTCTTCTATGTGTGCGAAATGTTTTCACACACATAAACTGACCGAAACACATGTGTAAGTGATATCGATTAATGTGATATCGATTAAATTCATTTCATCCATCTACATTTCTTTACTTTACTCATTTTTCCTCATATCGTCGGATTCAATTCCTTTTCCATTTTCATATATATATATATATATATATATATATATATATATATATATATATATATATATATATATATATATATATATATATATATATAATATATATATATATATTTATTATTTATTATTTATATGAGTACCACAGGGATCTGTGCGGTAAAGTAAGGAGCTGGTGGTAGGTGTGGCGCTCCACCTCAGACGCCAAAACAATCTCCTTGGTCTAGTGCTATTG
>CM042178.1:29141470-29148970 GCA_023376005.1 Doryteuthis pealeii | reverse complement strand
TAGTGTTGCTATGTTAGCTTCAACAGTAAAAAAAGAGTCAAGTCGGAGAGGGTAAAATGAACAAGTGTATTTACAAATAAGAGATACAAGAACGGCTAGCTTGCGCTAGACGCGTAACAGACAACCTTTTTCACTCGTGTCTCACTATTTTATAGTGAGAACCGGTTGTATATTCTCACGAGGAAACAGCCGGTACACAGATAGAATATAGATAGATAGATATGAATGACGAGTTGAGGATAAATAGATTAGATTAGATAGATATGATAGATAGATGAACACACATACTTAGAAGCAAACTACGTTAAAGATATGGCGACAGGTTTTCGTAGAGGACTTTTCAGTCTAAAATACCCCTGGCGTAACACCTAAAGCCAAGATGTCCAGAAGAAAGCAGTGACAAAGAAGTACGGAACACATCAATATACATAGTATAATCGACGGATTCATAGTGTCTGGTGTGTACCGCGTGTGCTCGCTCTCGCGCTACTCAACTACTTGCCAAATATATACTTTGCGTAGTGTGTCTAGTCAAGTCGTGTCAGGCCTAACTTACTCAGACCTCCCAATACGCTCTCTGTATCACATATCTTAAACTTATAACAATAACTGTCACTATCTCTTCTATATACGTAGTGAATATATGGAAGTCTGGAGCGTCTATGCTCGCTGAGACTGGCTTAGTGTGGCGTCAGAGTCATATAATGGTTGCCAAAACGGAATGAATCCGGTAATAATTGAAAGGATTAGTAAGATCATACATGAGAAAGAAAATGCTGAATGGATAAAAAATGCTGTTTAATGAAATAGCCAACATATGTTCGTCGAAACACCTTGCACGAGGAACGGCCGTTTTCTATGTATACTTTAAAAAATATATATTTTTTCTTTATTATTATTTCTATTTCATGCTTAAATAATAATAAAATAGAAACACAATGTTACATGGAACAAAACTCTCGTATATTGCGTTAAAAGATTCGATCGAAATGATTTATTCGGTTCTTTGTATAATTGTAAATAGAATTCGTAATAAGTCGTAGGAAATGGACACGTCGACCAGAGTTCAATTCCTAGGACGAATCTGTTGACATCACATGGCCGCTAATACCCTGGGAAAGGTATGAATCCAATTCTCCCTCCATCTAGGTAAGTTAGCAGGGCTACTGTCTCTTTTAACCATGGCTAAGGTAACCAGCTTATAAAAGAAGGAAATCTGGAATTCAACCTGTGAACTCTGCTAATAAATTGAAATTTGTGTTGCATCCTGCTCGTCTGAAGGGGGTTGGTAAATATATATATATATATATATACTTATATATTTAAGATGAATAATATTATATATATATTTAATATATATGTGGTGTGGTTATATGTGTGTGTGTGTGTGTGTGTATACATGATGGAGACGTGACAAATGAATACAGTAAAAATATAAAGTATATATATATAAAAAATGTGGTGTGTGTGAACAGGCTGAGAAGATAGAATAACGAACAAGAATTATATATATATATATGTGTGTGTTTGTGGGTGTGTGTGTGTGTGAACAGGGCTAGAAGAGATATATACGGGGGGGAGGGGGGAGAAGGGGAGGAGAGGGGGGGGGGGGGAACAAAGATATATATATATATATATATATATATATATATATATATATATATCTATAGAGAGAGAAGGAGAGAGAAGAGAGAGATGATAGATAGATAGATAGATGATGATAGAAAGAATAGATAGAAAGGGCAGATACATAGATTATATGTAGATAGATAGAAATGAACAGGCTGGATAGGTAGATAGATGATAGTAGATAGATAGAATGAACAGACTATGAAAAAAGATAGATAGATATAAGCTGATTAAGAGAAAGAAAAATGAAAAATATTTAGAGATAGATAGATAGATAGATAGATAGATCGCTAAGGTTTGTTTGATGGATAGATAGATTATATGAACAGAGATATAGATAGATAGATAGATAGAAGATAGATAGATATGAAAAGAGATGAATAGATAGATAGATTATGAACAAAGATAGACAGATAGATGATATTGACAGAAGGAGAGGACAGATAGATTGTCATGAACAGAGATGGATAATAGATAAAGAGTTAGATAGATGAAGATATATATGAACAGATGATAGATTGAACAGACAAATATAGATAGAAGATAATATAACAGCTATGAACATATATAGATCGTTGACTTTTGTTAGCTCTCCTGTGAATATCGGCGAACAGCGTAGATACGTTTCACGTCTCATCTATACAAACCTGTGGCTACCTTCGAATATTAATAACGTCTTTTTTTATTCTCCAAAGAGACCACCACGCAAAATTCAGCACACACTTATTACTAATTAATTAGCCACTAAGTCAAAACAAGAACTGTGCCTCTCATATAGAAAGAGACATTTTAATAATAACAGATACCGATAAGAAAACCGAAACCTGTGGCCAGACGGACGCAAAACACCTCAGCATACACATATATATATATACTACATAATATATATATATTATATATATATATAATATATATATTATATATATATTATGCTGCCCATAAATGCATTCAAATTACCACCACATACATACGCACATCATTTTTCCAATCATACGCAATCCATGTCTATTGAATTTTTTAAATTTTGAAATTTCTTTCGATTTCCTTTACATTTGAAAACATCTTCACCTGATGAGCATCGCATGAAACCATTATGGTTGTGAAGTTCCTTTGCACCTAATAAATAGATATGTAAAACCTTTATTATATCTTATTATATTATAAACCGCTCTATTCTATATATATATATATATAATCCAAAAGTCCAGAGAAGAAATCTTCCTTACGACACAAGATTTATTTTAAAACCTGTCACGCAGTTTGAGAGCTCAATGTGTGCTCTTAATGTAGAGTCACAGAGCATATATATAAGTAAAGAAAACAAAAAATATAATGCTAAATCTCTAAGTCTATTTTCAGGGAGCTTATATATATATATATATATATATATATATATTATATATGATAAAGGGGGTTGGAATGAATCCGACAGAATGAGGTAAAATATAAGGAATGAAAGAACAAAATCAGACAAAAAATGTGTAGTATATTTCGCTGAAGAAGGCTGAACTCGGCTCTTCAGCTTTTATTGAATTATCAGGATCATCGCGGTTTGGCCGATACTGACTAACTAAGACTTTCTAATCTAGACCGGAAGGGGCCTCTTCCACCGATCCACGGTATCCACCGGAAGGATGGATCAGCGTGAGGTGAAAAAGTGTGTCATCCAATCCTTCAAGGCGCCGGCTGCAAATCTTATAACAACCATTTGTTCTACACTACTGTACATAAGTGTTAGGACTAACAATATGTAACAGGATGATTCTTTTTGGGTTTCATCAAAATCTCACTATACATGACGATGTGTTAAGTTTTTCTTTTTTAAAAAGTTTATTATAGCTTACAAATGTTAGCCACACTGAAGAGACTTGATAAGTCGCAACACATGTTGTGATGACTCATAATGCTCCTCATCCCCCTGGCGTTGGCACTTGGGGGGATCTCGCAGATGACCCCATAGCGTAAACGCAACGCTCTGCCTTATAAGGATAGAGCACTCTATGACAGCCTTTATATACACGACAGATGTGTGTATTAAACAGTAAAATCCCTTCGCATCTGTACGTGTCGACAGTCTGGCAGTAAGTGTCTGCATTGACACCCAACCAGATCGGATTCAATCCGGCTCTAGGTGCTTACAAAGTGTATCCCACACTGAAGACTGGAAAGTCGAACACGTAATCTGGGATGACTCTCTCTCTCTCTCTCTTCTATATATATATTATATATATATTAAATTTTGGGGATGAACAAGAAATCACAGTGCCTCAACACAAATTGTAGAGCTTATTTATTTATTTTGTTGAATTTTTAATTTCTTTAATTTAAAAAATTCCAACAAATAAATAAACCAAATATATATATATATATTTGAGGAGAGAGAGGAGGAGAGAGAGAGGAGAGAGAGAGAGAGAGGAGAGAGAGAGAGAGAGATAACACACGTTAAATATCCAATTGACTGTAAGTAGGGATAATTATTTTTGGATCTACAAAATCTCACTATAATGGACGTTTTAAGCTCTTCTTCTTTGAAAGTTAAATATTTCATTCACTTTCCTGTTTCATTGGTTACAATCCTAACTGCTTAAAAATATATATATTTTTTTATATTTTGTTTTTGTTTTGAATTTATATATATTCACTTGGTTTTTTTGTGATATGCTTGTCCATAAGTGAATGAGACCCATCTGATGAGACGAAAATTTGGGGAGCCGGTTTAAATCAACTTAGATTTATTATGGGCCCATTTTGGTCGAAATAAATATTATTATGGGATACTGTATTGATTCTTCCTTCTTTATTGATATATATATATATATATAATATATATTATAATAATATATATATTATATATATATATATATATATATTCACAATGATAAGATAGCGATATAACAAATATAAAGTGCTCAATTACTTAAGTAGAGCGGAATTTATTTCAAAAATGGTATACACAGGAATAACCTGTTATTTACGGTTATTACCTGTACTTTTACCATTGTAATATTATATATTATATATATATATATATATATATATTATTATATATATATATAATAGGTAATATCCAATTGATAGTAAGAGGGGTGCTTCTTTTTGATATCATCTAAATCCCACTATACATGACGGTGTGTAAGTTTTTCTTTTTTTCAATGTTATATCTATCTATTCTATCTTCATATGCCCAGACTACGAAAACCACAAACCAGCATAATTTATATATATATATATATATATATATATATATATATAAAGAGGATAGACTCCCTCGCTACTGACTGATACCGACTTTAGGCCGCCCCGACGACTTACTTATATATATATATATATATATATATATATATATATATTATGCTGGGGTGTTTTTCGTAGTCTGGCATAGATAGATAGATAGATAGATATAACATTGAAAGAAAGAAAACTTACACACCGTCATGTTATAGTGGGATTTAGATGATATCAAAAAGAATCATCCCCTACTTACTAGTCAATTGGATTATTTTACCTTATATATATATATATATATATATATATATATATATATATATATATATATATTACAATGGTATATACAGGAATAACCGGTTAAAATAACAGGTTATTCCTGTGTATACCATTGAAATAAATTCGCTCTACTTAAGTATTGAGCACTTTATATTTGTTATATCGCTATCTTATCATTGTGAAATATATATATATATTATATATATTATATAATTTATAAATAAAATATATATATAAAGGGAAGAACTCAACGTACACATATAAATATATTTATGACGAAAATTGGGCCCATATAAATCTAAGTTGATTTTTTACCGGACGCTCCCAAATTTTCGTCTCATCAGATGGGTCTCAATTCATTATGGACAAGCATATCACAAAAAAACCCAAAGAGCTGAATACATATAAATTCAAACAAAAACAAAAATAATAAAAAAATTATATATATTTTTAACAGTGTAGGATTGTAACCATAGAAACAGGAAGTGAATGAAATATTTCAACTTTCAAAGAAAGAAGAGCTTAAAACGTCATTTATAGTGAGATTTTGAAAGATACAAAAAATTATCCCTACTTAGTCCAATGGATTATTTTACGTGTGTACTCATCTCTCTCTCTCTCTCTCTCTCTCTCTCTCTTCTCTCTCTCTCTCTCTCTCTCAATATATATATATATATTTTGTTTATTTATTGTTGAATTTTTTAATATAAGAAATTAAAAAAATTACAAATAAATAAATAAAGCTCCTACAAATTTGTGGTTGAGCACTGTGATTTCTTTGTTTCATCCCAAAATTTAAAATTATATATATATATATTATAGAGAGAGAGAGAGAGAGTCATCCACAGAACTGTTTCGATTTCCAAGTCTCTTCAGTGGGTAACATTTGTAAGCTACCTAGAGCCGGGATTGAAATCCCGATCGGTTGGGTGTCAATCAGACACCTTAACGCCAGCTGTCGACACGTACAGAATGCGAAGGGGATTTTAACTGTTTTAATACACCATCTGCATGTATATAAAGGCGTCATAGAGTGCTCTATCCCTTATATAGGAGAGCGTTGCGTTTACGCTTTAGTTGGCGGTCATCTGCGAGATCCCTCCAAAGTGCCAACCCCAGGGGGATGAGGAGCATATATAGTCATCCACAGACATGTGTTTCGACTTATCAAGTCTCTTCAGTGTGGCTAGGCATTTGTAAGCTATATAAAACTTTTTTAAAAAGAAAAACTTAACAACATCGTCATGTATAGTGAGATTTTGATGATACCAAAAAGAATCATCCCTGTTACATAATTGTTAGTACCCTAACACTTATGTACAGTAGTGTTAGAACCAAAATGGCTTTATAATTTGCAGCCGGCGGCCTTGAAGGATTTAGTGACACGACTTCACCTCATCCTGTCCTCCTTCCGGTGGATACCGTGAGAATCGGTGGAGAGAGGCCCCCTTCCGGTCTAGATTAGAAAGTCTTAGTTAGTCAGTATCGGCCAAACCGCGATGATCCTGATAATTCAATAAAAGCTGAAGAAGCCGAGTTCAGCTCTTCAGCGAAATATTACTACACATTTTTGTCTGAGTTTTGTTCTTTCATTCCTTATATTTTACCTCATTCTGTCGATTCATTCCAACCCCCTTTATCATCATATATATATATATATATATATATATATATATATATATAAGCTCCCTGAAATAGACTATAATGCTAAATCTCTAAATCTTTTGTTATTTCTTTACTTATTATTGCTCTGTGACTCTTAACATTAAGAGCACACATTGAGCTCTCAAACTGGACAGGTTTTTTTAAAATAAAACTCTTGTGTCGTAAGGAAGATTTCTTCTCTGGACTTTGGATTATAAATATATTATATATAGAATAGAGCTGTTATATAATATAATAAGATATAAAGGTTTTACATATCTATTTATTAGGTGACAAAGGAACATTCACAACCATATTGGTTTCATGCATGCAATCATCAGGTGAAGATGTTTCAAATGTAAGGAAAATCGAAAGAATTTCAAAAAAATTTCAAAAAATTCAATAGACATGGATGCGTATGATTGGATAAAATGATGTGCGTATGTATGTGGTGGTAATTTGAATGCATGTTATGGGCAGCATAAATATATATTATATATATATATATATATATATATATTATATATATATATGTATGTATATATATATATGTGTATGCTGAGGTGTTTTGCGTCGTCTGGCACACAGGTTTCGGTTTTCTTACGGTATCTGTTATTTTAAATGTCTCTTATCTAAGTATGAAGAGGCACAGTTCTGTTTGACTTAGGTGGGCCTAAATTAATTAGTAATAAGTGTTGTGCTGATATTTTGCGTGGGTGGTCT
>CM042178.1:29131470-29138970 GCA_023376005.1 Doryteuthis pealeii | reverse complement strand
TTCTTTCTTTCTTTGTCTCTTTCTTTCTTTTTCTTTCTTCTTTTCTTTGTTCATTAATTTCCCTTTCTTTTCTTTCTTTCTTTCTTTTGTTAATATTATTTTTCTTTCTTTCTTCTTTCTTCTTTCTTTCTTTTGTTCATATTCTTTCTTCTTTCTTTCTTTCTTTCTTTTTGTTCATCTTCTCTCTTCTTCTTTCTTTCTTTCTCTTGTTATTATTTCCTTTCTTTCTTTTCTTTCTTTCTTCTTTCTTTTCTTTGTTTTTTTTTTTCTTTCTTTTTTCTTTCTTTCTTTTGTTCATATTCTTTCTTCTTCTTTCTTTCTTTCTTTCTTTCTTCTTTTTTGTTTCATATTCTTTCTTTTTCTTTCTTTCTTTCTTTCTTTCTTTCTTCCTTTTGTTCATATTATTTCTCTTTCTTTCTTTCTTTCTTTTCTTCATATTCTTTCTTCCTTCTTCTTCTTTTCTTTTTTGTTCATACCTTTTCTTTTTTCTTCTTTTGTTTATATCTTTCTTCTTCTTTCCTTCTTTTTTCTTTTTTGTTCATACTCTTTCTTTCTTCTCTCTTTGTTTATATTCACTCTTCTTTCTTTCCTCCTTTTTTGTTCATACTCTTCTTTCTTTCTTTCTTTCTTCTTTTTCTTTTGTTCATATTATTTTCTCCTTCATTTCTTCTTTACTTTCTTTCTTTCATATTTTTCCTTTGTTCATATTCTTTCTTTCTTTGTTTGTTATTTTTCTTTCATTGTTATTTTTCCTTCGTTCTTTTTTCTTTCTGTCGTTCTTTCATTTTCTTTCTTTTTTTCATTCTTTTATCGTTCGTCTTTTTCTTACTTCCATTCTTTCTACTTCTGAGTCTATTTCCTTTCTTTATGATCTTATCTTTTCTTTTTTTCTTTCTTTCTTTTTCTTCTTTCTTTTTTCTTTCTTTCTTTTCTTTCTTTTTCTTTTACTCTAATGTCGGTTCAAAATATTCATCTTTTCATTAAAATATGCCTTCCCATTTTTATTGCCTGCTCTCCGATTTCGCTTTGATTCAATGTCGCCTCACCGTTATTCATTCATGCACAGAAATATCAGGTCTCTTCTTGCTTCTCCCGCGGTGCATTTATCTTTTTATGCGCAGAAACCCACCCTCCAACGAAAACAAAACAAAATCTCGCAGGAAAACGCGAGCCCGTTGTGATTTTATTCTGCTGGTCACGTGACATCATAGTTTTTTCAGTATCTACTTTCACTTTCATTTTCAAATATTTTTTTGCCAAGTATGCACACCTCATCTGCCACATTCACACACACACACACACACAACACACACACACACACACACATACATATATATATATTATATATAATATATATTATAATATATATATATATAATATATATATTGTCGTTTTTGGCGTCTACGTATACTTCCTTGTTGGATTTCTGGTGAATCTAATTTTCAATATATATATATATTATATATATATATAATATATATAATATATATATAATATAATAAGATTTGGGATTTCGTATGTGAAATAACGAGAACCTCTTTATAAAGGATTTTTTAGTCTAAAAGTGTAAAAGAGGATAATTCCCTCGAAATATTGTATGAAATAAAATGGAACTTAGCACATAAAATCTAACTCAGTTTCTAATTTATTTCACCCTTCGCCCATGATTCCACTAAATCTGAAAATACATTATAGACATATATATTATATATATTTTATATATATATATATATATATAACAAGATCACTCGAGTGGTAGTACCTGATAGGGTCCCATCTATGGGTTAAATAAAAAAATGTGTTACAAAATTGAATTTAAAAAATAAAGTATCCATCAAGAATGAATAAACAAAACGTCTTTGACATATAAACAAGATAAGAATATAATAACCCGATTACCATACGTAAATATAAATGCTCTGATAAAAGGAAGATCTTAAAAACAAATTCATGTACATGTCAAGAAAAGAGCTAAGTATAACTAGTTACAGTACAATATATATAACAATAAACAATAAATAACAATGCATAGAACACATCTTATTATAATGAGAGATTAGTAAGCAATAACTTATACTACTATTATAAATACTATTATGGACTCTCTTCGTCGATTTTCGACGCATGAGGTTCGATACATTACAATGAAACCCACACTCGTGGTTTGCATTTGGTCAATTTAGTGGTAGNGTCCCAACAGCGAACTTACAACTGCAATTCTCGAGTCTCTTTTATCTCCCGCACTCAACCCTTCCTGTGGTTCAGAAGCAGTCCCAACAACTACTCCTTTTTGGCACTTCAAGCCTCAACTTATCAAACGGGGCACTCGTAATTTCCGACCCCCCCCCTCGTTAGTTGTAAGTTTCGTAATTTTACGAATTCTCTATCTTATTGAGAAAAAAAAAATTTTTTCCCTTTTTCTCACTGCTTTCTGACTTTTCTGTTGTCTACAACAAAAAAAACTAAACTTTATCAGCATCTTCAATGAAATTTTTCTCTGAGGAGCATTGATCGAAAAAAGAAAATCATTTCTGATTTTAAAATCTAACTAGGGTACCCTTTCTTTTCTTTTTAAAAAAAAAAAACACAATTTTTTTACAACATGGCATATGCTTTTACGCGTCCTTTATATATATATATATATATATATATATATATATATTATAGAGAGAGGAGAGAGAGAGAGAGAGAGAGAGAAAGGGAGAGAGAGTGAGAAACATAAAAAATGAATAAAATGAGAGATTTATTCCTGTTTGTCTCATCACTTTTTGTTCAAAGTCAATGATATTAAAATTTTGTTGTTTTGAATCAGAATTGTTGATCCTCATGAATACGCAATTATCGTTTATGTCATTAATAATACACACACAACACACACACACCACCACACACACACACATTATATATATATATTATATATATTATATATATATATATATATATATATAATATAATTCATTAATGATATAATAATATCATTAATAAACTAAATGATGTGGAACCCTCCATTAAATTCACTCATGACCTTGAACAAAACCACACCCCTACCATTTTAGACATACTTATTATAAACAATAATAACATTTTAGAATTTAAAGTTTATCATAAGAATACCAACAAAAATTACTACATCCATTTTTATTCCCACCATAACAATAAGATAAAAAGTGGTACCATAATAGGTTTCTTTCTTAGAGCACTTTATATTATTGAAAAGTCTTTTCTTAAATTACCATGCCCTTTAAATTTCATACACCGTGCTGAAAAAGGCATTGAAAATCCACCATAGAAAAAATAACACTACATCTCCCAATAACACAACATAACAACAATAACAACTCTGATAGGTACATCATACTTCCCAATAATCCTATCACTGATAAAATAAATAGAAACCTAAAAAAGATAGGTATTAAACTAGTTACTCACTCCACTAAAACAATCAAAAGCATTTTACAGAATTAAAATAATCATAAACACACACATTACGAAGCTGGAGTCTACACAATAGATTGCTTAAATTGTAACAGAAAATATGTAGGAGAGACTGCTAGATCCTTACCTAAACGGTTATCTGAACATAGATATCATATTAAACGAGGTTTTCTAAACAACGCCCTAGCTAAACATATTTTAGACAATAACCATACCTTTGATTTTAAAGGTGCCAAAATATTAATTCACATACACAATAGAACACTACGTAGAATTATGGAATCTTGCGTTATCCTCACACATCAAACCATCCCCCAAAGACAAGGCTTTTTTTAATATATCCCCTTATTTAGCGACACTTGTACTCAGAAATCATAAAATCCCCTTCACATAACCATTTCCGATATATACTTCCTAACAAATATAAATTTCACATTATCCCCAAAACCCTTAAACCATTCATATTTTTTACTTTATATATAAGAAAAAATTAAAAAATAGAAAAATAAAAATAAAAAAATAAAAAATCCTTTTCTGAAAAAATCCGTTGCAGGCCTACCATGAACGGGTTTTAAACTCGTCCTGTTTGAAAAAGAGAATTTGTCTATTGTTGAATTTGAAATATGTCTTCTTTTTTTAAAAACTGTTAAACTAAGATATACATGATTGTCGCTGACCGAGAAACGCGTGGCGGATGTGCTTATATTTGAAACTACCGCATGACTTTTTTGGAACATCAATGTTTTTCGTTTGAATTCAAATTATTTTCAACTCCTCTCGCGATGAGTCCGGAGTAAAAACAAGCTCTGAAGATGATTTTATAAATCGAAATATTATTCAGTGTTGGCTATAAATATGATATAAAATGTTTTCACTTTAACAGCATATTGTGTGTTTTCATATCCTTTTATCTATATATATTAATATATATAATCCAAAAGTCCAGAGAAGAAATCTTCCTTACGACACAAGAGTTTTATTTAAATAAAACCAAATCGCAGTTTGAGAGCTCAATGTGTGCTCTTAATGTTAGAGTCACAGAGCATATATATAAGTAAAGAAATAACAAAATAATATAATGCTAAATCTCTAAGTCTATTGTTATTTCTTTTAAAAAAACTGACCTGAATGTACTGTTGCTTATCTGATACACAAATGCAAAATATACCATATCCCCAACCTCAATTCTCTTTCAGGAACACCGATAGTGGTAAGATTGGGGTACTTACTACTCGCATAAATCCCCAAAATGGGCTCTTTAGCCTTTGTCGGCAACCCATCAACTCAAGGAGAAATCCGACACAGAACCTCTGTTGCCTTCAAGGAAAGGCTAGGGGAGTAAACCCCGAAAATAAATCAGGTGGTGTGATGCTGAAATCCAGTGCTACTCATCAACTCCTGCGACACTACCGTTGCCAAAACTGCATTGGTCCCTTACCTTTCCTTTGGATCACAGCGGCAGTGTGGAGACGGGGGATTTGCTGCATTGGCAACAGTTTATTCTCCATATGAACCCACCCAGGCTATGTAGTTTAAGTTAACAAAAACCTTGACACTACTCCATCGTCTTTCGTAGATGGAAGGATGCCAACAATATATATATATATATATATATATATATGATTTTTCTCGATTTGTTTAGCCATACATTTAATAGGTATTCCCGCCTAATTCATTATTAATTAATTAATTTTCAAAATTAGGTACGACTCCAATTAAGCACTTATTCTCCCATCTATAGTTTACCCCTATTATACGCTTCCCGTTCTCGGTTGAGCACTCTATTTAGAAGGTATATAATTGCAGATTCACCGTATTCGGCTCAGCCAAATCTCACTTTGTTTACAAAGTTTGAGACCTCTAGGTGAAGGTCATTCCCCTTAGAAATATAGCAATTAAATAGCCTGCTATACTTGGCGACTGACTGTGGATGTGTGGGTGAGAAGCTTGCGAGCGTAAGTTCGTTCGGTTTCGAACCCAGCCAGAGGCAGCTGCTAAAAAACCGTATAACTATACTGATGAGAGGTGATACCTCGAAACACGTGTCTATAGTTTACCCCTATTATACGCTTCCCGTTCTCGTTGAGCACTCTATTTAGAAGGTATATAATTGCAGATTCACCGTATTCGGCTCAGCCAAATCTCACTTTGTTTACAAAGTTTGAGACCTCTAGGTGAAGGTCATTTCCCCTTAGAAATATAGCAATTAAATAGCCTGCTATACTTGGCGACTGACTGTGGATGTGTGGGTAAGAAGCTTGGCGAGCGTAAGTTCGTTCGGGTTTCGAACCCAGCCAGAGGCAGCTGCTAAAAAACCGTATAACTATACTGATGAGAGGTGATACCTCGAAACACGTGTCTATAGTTTACCCCTATTATATATATATATAATATATATATATATATATGCGTCATTGATATTAAATTGTTGTCTTTTGAATCAGAATTGTTGATCCCCATTAATATGTAATTATCGTTCATATCTCCAGGTAGATTAGATATCCATGGAAACTAATTAGTTAGAAAAATAATTCTTTTTTTTTTCGAAAAAAATAAAATACTGAGTTACATGACGCATCAGATTGATAAATCAAAGCTTAAAGATGAACAGATAGAGATCGATGAACTGAGAAAGAGCCACACACACACACACTCACACACACATACATACACACACACACACACACACACACACACATATATATATATATATATATATATATATACTTAGGTGGGTTACCAAGTAATTTGGTATTAGGATGATTTTAAGCTGGTCCTTTTTTCCATCGGTACGGTGTTGAAGAGTTCAGGTTCGAATTGAGAGCTCAATGTTTAATTTTTATAAACAGAGCAAAATATCATCATCATCATTATCATCATCATCATCATGTCGCACCAGTACCACTGATATCCATGAAAATCTCTCGCCAACCGGCCCTATCATTCATTGTCCCCGATTGGCTGATTCAGCTATTTTGGAACAGTTTATAAATATAAGGTGTGATTTTCAGCACACCTTATACCCAGAAATAATTCAACAGACACCCCCCCCCCACAAAAAAAAAAAGAACTGAACCATTTTTTATTGACACAAATTTAATGAAACTTCACAAATGTTCAGTGTTCAGGAACACTGACAGTAGTCGGATTAAAGGTCTGATTCAAAACGTCCACTGCCCAGCGGTTTTACCTCATCCCAAGGATAATCTAGGAGAGTAAACCCCGAAAACAAATCAAGAGCCGGAGTCCCTAAGGTGGTGTGATGCTGAAACCAGTGCTACCCACCAACTCCTACGACACTACCGTTGCCAAACTGCATTGGTTCCTTACCTCTCCTTTGGATCACATCAGCAGTGTGAAGATGGAGATTTGCTGCTTGGGCAACAGCTCGTCTTTCTTATGAACCCGCCCAGGCTACGTTGTTGTGAAAAAAAAACAAACTTTGGACACTACTCCATCGTCTCTCGTAGACGGGAGGATGCAAACAACAAAGACATTTGACATTTTAATCTGTCCCTTTCTCTCTCTCCGCACTCATTGGAAACTAACATATATAACGAAGGGGTAATCAAGATATACACAGAGAGGGGGAAAGTGACAGGCAGAAAGAGAGAAATGAGAGACGGGTCAGTTTTTGACTTTATTGCAAATTATGACTAATTAGAACCAATTAAAATGGAATTATTTTCAAACATAACTCAATCCAAGAACTGTAGAATAATGTAGCTGATGGTAGGTGTGGCGCTTCACCTCAGACGCCAAAACAATCTCTTTGGTCTAGCACTACAATTTGGCTCCTTCAAGGAGAGTTTGGTCGAATTTTTTTTTTTTTTTTTTGGGGGGGGGGGGGTTTCAAGCATAACTAAATCCTAAAACTAAGGAATGATTTAATATGATTTTTGTGTCATTAAACTGAACAGTAAAAAACCTTTAGGAGACAAACATTGAATCGCTTAGCTTTAGTATATAATAATAATAATAATAATAATAATAATAATAATATATATATATATATATATATATATATATATATATATATATATATATATATATATATATCTGATC
>CM042178.1:29118970-29123970 GCA_023376005.1 Doryteuthis pealeii | reverse complement strand
TCCATAACGACAACGACAACACACACTCACACACAGACACGCACACACACACACACACACACACACACAAATATATATATATATATATATATATATATAGTCATCCACATACATCGCTTTTCGAAGTTTCACGTCTCATCAGTGTGGCTAGATATCCTCTGCCATCAGCAGCTGATAGTAAGGGGTGAATATTTAACTGATAAATATACATCGGTAGATACATGTTACGATCACCAGAGAACTCAAATCCGTAAACAACAGACGAGTATTGCCTTACGTTGGTATATTGTTTACTTTTCTATACGCTAGTCACGTGCCATTGTTCAAATCGAAATTTCCATCAGGGAAATTAACAGTTTTTTTTAAAATTAGACGCGACGTCTAATTTCAAATTGTAGGTTTTGAAAAAGTGTGCTAAGTTTTTTCCTTGCATCAGATTAATTTCCTTGGTGTAACTTTCGATTTGAACAATGGCACGTGGCAACCGTATAGAAAAGTAAGCAATATACCAATGTATATTAACATAAAAAAGTGTGTGTGGGGGGGGGTGAACATTTAGGATAATGATTCGAATAAAAGGTACCAATTGGTCTAAACGATTATCATGATTTTTTTTAGTTATCAAAAATTAATCTTTTTTTCTTACAATTTTCATTACTTCATTTGGACTATTTTTATTTCATAGATTTCCGATGTAACCATGATGCCAGCTGTTAAGATAATACCATTTACTAAAATCAGAATACTCAAGAGAGTACTGAAGTACTGACAGACTTGTTGTCACTTGATCATCTTTATAAGTTGTAACTGGTAAGACAACTTAATAAAGATAATGATTTTAAGGTTGTATCGGGGTTTCAGCATTTTTTGCAAGGTATCTTTCTCTCTCTGTCTAGGGGTTGTCTCTCTGGGTTCTATCTTGTGTTCAAGACTCAGCTCAACTCTTTTAATTCTACTTGTCTAGATAATGAGCCCCATTCCAGATGAACCCGAGGTGACACTTTGTCAATCAAATTATATGAACTCACAGTGATTTTCCACAGTTTTTCCATTATTTCAAATAACTCTACACTACTTGCTAAAAATGATAGGCTATGCCTATTCATTATGTAAGAATAATACTAACATTTCAATAGTTACAATGATAATAAGTCACCTCAAATAATCTAATAGTTAATAAGATGGGCTTTCAGACCATTGATAGTGAGTCTAGTTCTCACTGGGTGCCTCATACTTTAAGCCTTGTGTTAAACTATGCTGAGTTTAGTAAATGACGATAGTGTTGACTAACTATATTAATTCTTACTGAATTAAAATGAAACTATTTCTGTTGAGGTGTGAAATGGGAATATTTAAACATCGTTCATCTTAAGACTTTCTTTTACTCATGAAAAACTCAGGAAAGTCCCGCAAATTAATGTTAATTATTAAACTATATCATTTCCTCGGTAAAAACGACAAACTACATTTGTACTTTTCCTTATTAGAAACATGATAAATTATATTTGAGATTTTATTTCTCAATGAAATTTTCTGTTGTATAAGTCGACTCACAAGATAAGATCCCTTACTGCTGAGTCTCGAGTTGGAGTCTCCTGGATACACAACACTTACGAACTTTTGTCACATCCTACCTGTGGTGAACGATTCGAGTAAATAAAGAATCCTTCCCATGGCGGTCAGATTGTCTTGCAGATCCAATACTACTGAATAGCGAGGCCGATCTACAGAGAGGGAAAATGAAACAATGATTCCTGCTTGACCAATCAAAACCTCTCCTCACTGACGCTTACCCACCCACTTGACCTCCTCTCCTATCCCCTCCTCCCGCCACACTACCCCTTCTATAAAACACTTGTATGATAACCTTATAATTCATTAAAACAACTGATGATGCCGAGCTCAACGCTCTAACGAAATATATCCTACACACATTTGTCTGAGTTTTGTTCTTGTCTTCCTTACATCTCCACACACACAGACACACACACACACACACACACACACACACATATATATATATATCTTTAAAAGAAAGGAAAACACAACACCGTTATTCCATAATAAAATTATTTCGACCAAAATTGGGGCCTTTATAAATCTAAGTTGATTTAACAAAGCTCCATAAATCAAGTCTCATCAGATGGATAATCGGGATAGCTTTGTTAAATCAACTTTATAAAGGCCCCAATTTTGGTCGAAATAAATTTATTATGGAATAACGGTGTTGAGTTTTTCCTCCCTTTCAAAGATAAATATTGCTCTGTATATAATCTAAAAAGATTATTATACATTGAGCTCTCTGTAGAGATTTAAAGATTCACTGTATTTATACATACTGGATCATACAATAATAATACAGTGTGTCTTAGATATCACATATAGAATCATCCCTTACTACCAAGTTTTGGATAACTCACATCTCTCTCTCTCTCTCTCTCTCTCTCTCTCTCTCTCTCTCTCTCTCTCTTTGACAGCTGCCTCTGGTCGCACGGGTAAGAGGCATGGCGAACGAAAGTTCATTCGGGTATCAAACCCGGCCAGGGATAGCTGTTAATGTATAACCCCACTGATAAGAGGTGATATATACTCCCACTTTGGTTGAGTTCTCTAAATAGGGATTTAATTGTAAAATTCACCGTTCTGGCGTGTAGCTAACCCTCGCTTTGTTTACAAAAGTTTGAGGACTCTAGTGAATTCATTTCTGCTTATAAATGTAGCAATTAAATATTCTCCTATATTTGACAGCTGCCTCTGGCCGTACGGGTAAGAGGATTGGCGAACGAAAGTTCATTCGGGTCTCAAACCCGGCCAGGGGTAGCTGTTAATGTATAATCACACTGATGAGAGGTGATACCTCGAAACACGTGTCTGTGGATTACTTATTTATTATATATATATATATATATATATATATATATATATATATATATATAATAAGTGGTTAGAGTCGTGGAAAATGGACTCGTCTATTCGAGTTCAATTCTTAGACGAAGCATTTCACATAGCGCTAATACCCTTGGGAAAGGTATGAATCCATATATTCTCCCTCCAGCTATGGGTTAAATAGTACGGCAGACTGGGCTCTTCAGCCTTGGGTAGGTAACCAGTCTAGGAGAGGGATAACTCTGAATTCAAAATTCCTGAGGTCGGTCGTTGATAGGGTTTGTGGCAACCCTTGATGCACCAATTCTTTCCTATCGACTGTGCCAAAAAGTGTGGATGGTCCAACACAAGACTTCACCACTATAAACAAATCACTGTGTGGGTGTTCATTGTGTGTATGAACCCTCATACGTCGAAAATCGACGGGAGAGTCCATTTATATATATATATATATATATATATATATATATATATATATATATATAGTGTGTAAATATATATCAATTCTATGATTCTTAATTAATTAAACAGCAGTATTGAATTTATATTATCAATACTAGCAAATATATGCACCCTCCGGGTGCAAGTATTTAAGTTTTAATGTAATAAAATATTGTATTAAATTAGAAAGGCTAATGAAACTGAATAAGAATACAGATGAAAAGATTTGAAACAAAGGGGGGTATAATAAAAGATTTGAAACAGAGGGAGTATAATAAAAAATTGAACAACTGAAAATTACTCTTCCATCATTCTCGTTTATCATTGTTATTTTTTCTAATTTAAGTATTTAGTTATAAGAGGAAGTAAAGAATAAAATGACAGTTATTTTATCTTGTTAATAGATTTTATTTAAGATTCATTGAAGAGATTTTTGCTTATATTCATTAAAATAAAACCAAACAGTTAGAAATCAATAATACTAAGCAGATATTTATTAAATTCGATTTTTTAATATTAATATGCAAATTAGCCTTCCCGTTCACATTGTAAAGCGCTATTTTGTTGTATATATAAATATACTTGCATGTTGTTAGTACGTAGACATAGTTAACAGTATTAATAATGTAAGACAATTTTATTAATAATTGAGGTTTAGATAAAAATAAAATCATGGAGAATGTGATGTCAATAACTAAGAGAATTGTGACTTGAGTAGGAATATAGTTTCGGTTACAGACGGAAAAACACACAATCTCCATTATAATAAAATGTCTTATGATTTGTATCATTTTTATTATGTTTATGAATTGTTTTTGTTTTTTTCATCTTTATGATTTTCTTCTGAACCTGTTTAATTTACTACTAACATACGGTCTCCCAAAAGAAACGGTTACCGCTATAATGATGCTCTACAAAGACACTAAAGCAATGGTACGCTCACCTGATGGTCACATATATTTCTTTGACATAGCCGCTGGAGTCCTACAAGGAGATACATTAGCACCATATATATTTAAAATAGACTAAGACTACGTACCCCGAACATCATTAGATATCATAAAAGAAAAAGGTTTCAAACTAAAAAAAAAAAAAGCAAGAAGCAGGCGTTATCCTGCACAATTTATCACAGACGCACACTATGCAAATGACCTAGCCTTCTTGCAGATACACCGACACAGGCCGAGTCACTACTACATAGTCTGGAGAAGGCAGCAAAGAACATTGGCCTCTATGTGAAAGGAGACGTCTCCACACTCGACGTTAAGCCTCTAAAGCCAGTAGAACCATTCACACACCTAGGTAGTAATATCTCTTCCACAGAAAGCGATGCTGATACACGAATAGGAAAGGCATGGTCGGCTATAAACAGATTATCAGTCATATGGAAATCCGACCTCACTGACAAGCTAAAACGACAATTCTTTCAAGCTGTGGTTGTATCAGTGCTACTGTATGGCTGCACCAGATGGACCCAAACGAAGTGCCTGGAGAATAACCCAGATGGGAGCTGCACAAGAATGCTGCGTGTGGTCTTGAACTAGTCGTAGAAACAGCACCCCACAAGGAAACAGCTGTACGACCACCTGCCCTCTATCTCACAATCTACCCGAGTGAGACGGACAAGACATGCTAGACACTGCTAGAAGAGCAAGGACGAACTCATAAGCGAC
>CM042178.1:29111470-29116470 GCA_023376005.1 Doryteuthis pealeii | reverse complement strand
TTAATCTCAACTAGTTTCGACCTTCGTCATCTTCAGGAGAAAATTTATTATTTGAAGAAATTGTTGATACATTATTAGAAAGGGAGCATTATAGAAGAGTTTAAATGTTCCAGTGTTATAGTGGGTTAACATGCTGTTTAAATCCGGGTAGGCGAGTGTTGTTGATAGTAGCATGTTCATTCGTTCTGTGAAGAAACCTCTCTGAGGTAGTTTTGTTTTTTTGGATGCTCTTATATATGTGAGGGAGGGGTTCATGGCGTTGTGTGTATGACTGTATTTGTATAAATGTATATGACTGTATGTGTTGATATCATGTATATTGTATGTGTGTGTTTTATATATACTTGTGTGGGTGTGTGTGTATGTGTGTGTATACATGTATATGTAGGTGTGTGTTTACATATACTGTATGGGTGTGGGCGCGTGTCTGTATCAAGTACTGTGCGTGTGACTTCTAGATTTTTAATTGGGTCAGGATGGCTTTGTTTGATGTTTGATGTGTGGTGTCAGTGTTGTTTATTTTGGTGACCTCGGCCACCTTCGTAGGTGTAGACAAGTTTATTATCCACTGTTAAAGAGGATTGTTTTATGATAAAGCCGTATGGATGAAAAGGTTTTTAAATGTTTGTATCCATACTGTATTCCGTGCTTCTCTATTACCGTATATATATATATATATATTATATATATAATATATATATATGTGGGGGGGTGATTAAAAAAAGTAATGCCATTTTCTATATTTATGTGAAGGTTTTTTTTATAAAACTAAGGCAACCCTAAGAGACCCTGAGCAAGAATCCGACGAGTAAGACCCAAACTTGCCATCGACAATGTCCTCCTTTCTGCATGACAATGCTCAACCACACAAAACTTAGGACAAGGGAGAAATCGACTCATTTAGTTGACAACCTTACCCATCCTCCATACTCACCAGATTTAGCACCTTCAAACTATCATCTCTTTGGTCCGTGAAAGAGGGTTTGAGGAGGTAAACATTATTCCAAGTGACGAGGAAGTTGAAATCTGTTGTGAAGAAGTGACTCAAAGACAGTCAACAATAATTTTACTCTTATTCGAAGGCGGAACATTGCTCATTGGAGAGAAACGGTGACTACTGGAGAAGTAGGAATCCACAGAGGACCTAGCTTTCATTTGATGTATTATATAATATGTTCCTCTGTTGTAATTATACCTGTCCTATAACAAAATGGCATTACTTTTTGACTAACCTATGTGGGAGAAGTTAGTGATGTGTCCAGAGAGGACAAGCTTCAATTTGATGTATGATACAGATCCTGTGCTTGATAATTTAATACCTGTCCTAAACAAAGGGGCATTACTTTTTGACTCACCCACGTGGAGAAGTAGGGATGTTGATCCACAGAGAACCAGCTTCATTTTGATGTATGATACATGTTCTTGTGTTGGTAATTATACTATCCTAAACAAAAGTGCATTACTTTTTTACTCAACTATGTGGAAGAAGTAGGGATGTGATCCACAGAGTACCAAGCTTCATTTTGATGCGATGATACATGATCCCTGTGCTGATAATTATACCTGTCCTAAACGAAAGGGCATTACTTTTTGACAAAACCCACGTGGAGAAGTAGGGATGTGATCTACAGAGGACCAGCTTCATTTTGATGCATGATACATGTTCTTTTTTTACTAATCTCGTAGATAAGATTAAGAGAATAACTGAGAATAGTATTTACTGAGTTACTTTTTGTAAGATAATATTTCAGCTTATTCTGACACATCGGCAATTTCATTTACAACGGTAACTTATAATTGATTTATTATCAGACTATCATAACACGTTTTGCAAACCAAATTCAAAGCTCCAAAAAACAAAAATATTCCAGAATCCTTTCGCTCTGGATTATTTAAATGTAGATTTTTTTTATAACCAATTAAAATCCACCATAACTTTGATTCATTTTCGATTTTGATATTGATTTTTATACTTATACTAACATTTCCCTCTATCACATTAAATTCCTGACCAGCGACAATCCCTTTTCACAATGTATTTTACAATCTATTTCTGTTTGGTTTCGTTTGTTTTACGGCATATCAACCTGAATGCCGACCAAGTTTTTGAAATAAATACATTCTTAATGGATATCCAAAGATATCCTAACATTGATAGCATTAATTCCTGACTTCTGACAATCCCAATGAAAATGTTGGATATTGTATCATTTAAATGTCATAATTGTTTAATTATTTAATGAAAAATGATTATTTGTGATTCCTTAAATAATTTCGTGAATAATTCGCCCCCCCCCCAAATAAATCTTTCAGTTAATTACGTTGTTATTTTGGTTAACTTAGACATTTAAACAGAAATTGATTTCCTTATGTAATGAGAGAGAGAGACAGACAGACAAAGCAGAGAGAACACAGACAAAGAGAGTGCGAAAGAGAGAGAGAGAGAGAGAGAGAGAGAGAGAGAGAGAGAGAGAGACACACACACACACACACACAAAGAGAAGAGAGAGATGAGAGAGAGAGAGAGAGAGACGTACACAC
Source organism: Doryteuthis pealeii (assembly GCA_023376005.1). Classification (NCBI taxonomy): domain Eukaryota; kingdom Metazoa; phylum Mollusca; class Cephalopoda; order Myopsida; family Loliginidae; genus Doryteuthis; species Doryteuthis pealeii. The sequence continues at coordinate 29,113,929 of CM042178.1, read as the reverse complement.
ACAAAGAGAGAGAGAGAGAGAAAGTCACACAAAGAGAGTGCGAAAGTGGGAGAGAAGAGAGAGAGACACACACACACACACACAAAGAGAAGAGAGAGAGAGAGAAGAGAGAGAAACACGTGTACAGAGAGAGAGAGAGAGAGAGAGAGAGAGAGAGAGAGAGAGAAAGAGAGAAGACACGTACACACACACAAAGGAGAGAGAGAGAGAGAGAGAGAGAGAGAAACACGTACACACACAAAGAGAGAGAGAGCGCGAGAGAGAGAGAGAGAGAGAAGAGAGAAAACACAAAAGAGGGAGAGAGAGAGCGAAGTCACACAAAGAGAGTGGCGAAAAGAGAGAGAGAGAGACAAAGAGAGGAGAGAGGGAAAGAGAAGAAACACGTACACACACAAAGAGAGAGAGCGAGAGAGAGAGAGAGAGAGACAAAGAGAAAAACACGTACACACACAAAGAGAGAGAGAGAGAGAGAGAGAGACAAAGAGAAACACGTACACACACAAAGAGAGAGAGAGAGAGAGAGAGAGAGACAAAGAGAAACACGTACACACACAAAGAGAGAGAGAGAGAGAGAGAGAGAGAGAGACAAAGAGAAACACGTACAACACAAAGAGAGAGAGAGAGAGAGAGAGAGAAAAGAAAGAGACATATACAAACACAAAAGAGAGAGAGAGAGAGAGAAGAGAGAAACACAAAAGAGGGAGAGAGAGAGCGAAGTCACACAAAGAGAGTGCGAAAGAGAGAGAGAGAGAGAGACAAAGAGAGGGAGAGAAAGAGAAACAGGTACACACACAAAGAGAGAGAGAGAGAGAGAGACACACACACACACACAAAGAGAGGGAGAGAAAGAGAAACACGTACACACACAAAAGAGAGAGAGAGAGAGAGAGAGAGAGAGAGAGAGAGAGAGAAAGAGAGAAAAACACACACACAAAGAACGAGAGAGAGAAAGAAGTCACACAAAGAGAGTGCGAAAGAGAGAGAGAGAGAGAGAGAGAGGAGAGAGACATACACACACACACACACAAAGAGAGAGAGAGAGAGAGAGAGAGAGAGGAAGAGTGAAGTTACACAGAGAGTACGAAAGAGAGAGAGAGAGACAAAGAGAGGAGAGAAAGAGAAACACGTACACACACAAAGGAGAGAGAGAAGAGAGAGAGAGAGAGAGAGGAGACAGGCAGACAGACAGAGAGACAGAGAGAAACAGAGAGAGACAGAGAGAGAAAGACATATACAAACACAAGAGAGAAAGAGAGAGATAAAAAGAGAAACACACACACAAAAAGAGAAAGAGAAAGAAGAGAGAGAGAGAGAGAGAGAGAGAGAGAGAGAGAGAGAGAGAGAGAGAGGCACACACACACGTAGAGTACGGTACAATATCGCGTGTGAGAGAAAGATAATAAAGGAAATGAAGAAGAAAAAAAGAAATGAATAAACCGGCCCTCGCCAACTCAGCGTATGAGTAGCACAGGGATCTGTGCGGTACAGTATGAAGCTGATAGTAGGTGTGGCGCTCCGCCTGACGCAAAAACAAGCTCTTTGGTCTAGCGCTAGTGAAAAGGGATAGACTCAGTCATTCACAGGCACGTGTTTCGACGTTTGCGTCTCATCAGAGCAGCTAGACTTTTTAACAGCTACCTCTAGCCGGGACCGAAACCCAGCAGATTTTTCGTCTGTCAAGCTCCTTATCCTCACGGCTGTCAGTGACTCTCAGTCAGAGGCGAACAATTAATTGATACATACTTACAGGATGTATGATGTACAATCACCAGATTTACTCGCCTGTAAACAACAGGTGAGTAAATGCTTACGCTAAACGGTGAAAGTTCAATTACTAGTAAATATATGCACCCTCCGGGTGCAAGTATTTAAGTTTTAATGTAATAAAATAGTATGTTAACTTAGAAAGGCCATTAGAACTAAATAAGATGCCGATGAAAAGATTTGAAACAGAGGGGGAACAACTAAAACTTGCTTTTTCTTCCCTCCCGTCTTTCATTGCTAAATTTTCATAAGTTAATTATTTAGTTAAATTAGGAAGTAAAGAATAGAATTAATGTTAATATTGTTAATGGATTTATTGGAGAGATTTTTGCTCATATTCGTTAAGATAAAACCTAACATTTAGAAATCAATAATACTGAGCACATATTTATTAAAATCAATTTTTTAATATCAATATGCAAATTAGCCTTCCCTGCACACTGCAAACCACTATATTTTGTATATATAAATACAATTACATGTTAATAATATGTGGATATGGTCAACATAATAATGTAAAACAATTTTATTAATAATTGAGGTTTGAATAAAAATAAAATCATGGAGAATGTGATGTAAATAACTAAGGGAACTGTGACTCGATTAGTAATATAGTTTCGGTTACAGACAGAAAAACACACAATCTCTATTATAATAAGATTATGATCATAACTCTGATATTTACTATATTGGTT
>CM042178.1:29103970-29106470 GCA_023376005.1 Doryteuthis pealeii | reverse complement strand
TACTTTAGAAATGTACTGGCAAATTATTTTTACCATAGAAATACATTGGAAATTAATTTTTACTATAGAAATACACTGAATTTTTTTTTTTATAGAAATGTATTGAAAAATAATATTTACTATAGAAATACATTGGCAATTTATTTTTACGATAGAAATGTACTGGCAAATTATTTTTACCATAGAAATACATTGGAAATTAATTTTTACTATAGAAATACACTGACCATTTTTTTCTATAGAAATGTATTGGAAAATAATATTTACTATAGAAATACATTGACAATTTATTTTTACAATAGAAATGTATTTGCAAATTATTTTTACCATAGAAATACATTGGAAAATAATTTTTACTATAGAAATACACTGAATTTTTTTTTTTATAGAAATGTATTGGAAAATAATATTTACTATAGAAATACATTGGCAATTTACTTTTACAATAGAAATGTACTGGCAAATTATTTTTACCATAGAAATACATTGGAAATTAATTTTTACTATAGAAATACACTGAAATTTTTTTTTTTATAGAAATGTATTGGAAAATAATATTTACTATAGAAATACATTGGCAATTTACTTTTACGATAGAAATGTACTGGCAAATTATTTTTACCATAGAAATACATTGGAAATTAATTTTTACTATAGAAATACACTGAATTTTTTTATTTATAGAAATGTATTGGAAAATAATATTTACTATAGATATACATTGACAATTTATTTTTACAATAGAAATGTATTTGCAATATTTTTTTACCATAGAAATAAATTGGAAAATTATTTTTACTATACAGGTGTATTGCAAAATAATTTTTATAATAGGAATACATTGGAAAATAATTTTTACCATAGAAATGCGTTGGTAAATTATTTTTACCTTAGAAATGTATTGCCTTGTAAAAATACATCTATATGAGGGGGAAGTCATCAGCGTTGTTATTCCTTGGGATCATTGGAAATTTCTGGTCTTTCAGGCAACGAATTTCCTCACCCCAGGGACCAATCGAGGTTGATCAAACCTCGACCCTTCCCCCTCAGCAACTGACCTCGCCTCCTGATGACCAAAGATATAGTACTGGTCAACTGACCTCCAGCCAATGGCAATAGCGCTCTCTTAATTTATATTACAACCATTTTATTACTCGAGTTTGATTTTACTACCAGGAAGAACGGTTGTTGTAAGTTTTCCCCCTCTTTGTAGATTTTTTTTGCCTTAACTATCTAATATTAAACGTATTACGATTGATATTATAGAAATGCATAGTGAATACTTTTAGTGTGGAAGACTATAGGAATTCCTTGAAAAATTATGGGTTTTGATTGGGAATGTGATTTTTACTATAGAAATGCATCGGACAATGATTTTTACTAGGAAATGCATTGGACAATGATTTTTTACTATAGGAATGCATTGGAAAATTATTTTATGATAGAAATGCATCGGACAATGATTTTTACTATGAAAATGCATTGGACATGATTTTTACTATGAAAATGCATTGGACAATGATTTTTATTATGAAAATGCATTGGACAATGATTTTTACTATGAAATGCATTGGACAATGATTTTACTATGAAAATGCATTGGACAATGATTTTTTTTATGAAAATGCATTGGACAATGATTTTTATTATGAAAAATGCATTGGACAATGATTTGAAAATGCACATTGGACAATGATTTTTATTATGAAAATGCATTGGACAATGAAAATGCACAATGATTTTTATTATGAAATGCATGGACAATGATTTATTATGAAAATGCATTGGACAATGATTTTTATTATGAAAATGCATTGGACAACGATTTTTATTATGAAAATGCATTGGACAATGATTTTTACTATGAAAATGCATTGGACAATGATTTTAATTATGAAAATGTATCGGACAATGATTTTACTATGAAAATGCATTGGACAATGATTTTCTATGAAATGCATTGGACAATAATTTTTATTATGAAAATGCATGGACAATGATTTTTATTATGAAAATGCATTGGACAATGATTTTTATTATGAAAATGCATTGGACAATGATTTTTTATTATGAAAATGCATCGGACAATGATTTTTACTATGAAAATGCATAGGACAATGATTTTTACTATGAAAATGCATTGGACAATGATTTTTACTATGAAAATGATTTTTAATGAAAATGCATTGGACAATGATTTTTACTATGAAAATGCATTGGACAATGATTTTTATTATGAAAATGCATTGGACAATGATTTTATTATGAAAATGCATTGGACAATGATTTTTACTATGAAAATGCATTATACATTTATGCAGACACTTTTCTCTGATAATGTAAATATATTTGGAGGCGCTGTTTCCGCGGGAATTGATAGCTATCAATTGTCTAATCCCACGTGACTGGTCATATGATCGTCACTCTGGACGGAGCTCGTGAGACTTGACAGGGTCAACTGGTCAGTAATACAGAACGACTGACAAAACGAAAAGAAAAG
>CM042178.1:29096470-29098970 GCA_023376005.1 Doryteuthis pealeii | reverse complement strand
TATATGTATGTATATCCGGGTGAAACTACAAAAATAAAACAATTAACAACAAATTAAATATATATGTGTGTGTATATATATATATATATATATATATATATATATATATATATATATATATTTAAATAAATAACAAAAGACTTATAGATCTTGCATTATAGACTATTTCAGGGAGCTTAGACAAAAATGTCTAATTCTCCCGACTGCATCTGATGAGTCGGGAGAATTAGACATTTTTGTCTAAGCTCCCTGAAATAGTCTATAATGCAAGATCTATAAGTCTTTTGTTATTTATTTAAATATAAATTTGCTCTGTGACTCTAACACAAGAGCACACATTGAGCTCTCTAACTGCGACAAGTTGTTTTTTTAAAAAATACCTTTGTCGTAAGGAAGATTTCTTCTCTGGACTTTTGGATTATATATATATATATATATATGTAAAAATGGAAAAGGAATTGAATCCGACAATATGAGGAAAAATGAGTCAAGAAAAGAAAAGTAAATGGATAAAATGAATTTAATCGATATCACATTAATCGATATCACTTACACATGTGTTTCGGTCAGTTTATGTGTGTGAAAATAAATGTTCACTCTGATGAAGGTCGATTCTTGTATGTGTGCGAAATATTTTCACACACATAAACTGACCGAAACACATGTGTAAGTGATATCGATTAATGTGATATCGATTAAATTCATTTTATCCATTTACTTTTCTTTTCTTTACTCATTTTTCCTCATATATATATATATATATATATATATATATATATATATATATATATATTAGGTATACCCAATTTGTCGAAAAATCCGTGTTTTTACAATATGAATTTACCCTATCCCTCCCGGTTTGAAAAGAAAAAATCAGGGAATTATCCAATTTTAATGAAATTTTCAATGTTCAATATCAATGAATAAATTTTACAATTCATCATTCTTATTTCAAAACTTTCTGATTTTTTCAGGTCACTTGACTTTGACGCCCCCCACCCACCTTATTTTGGGGGTGCATAATATCGGTGGGGTTATATGTGATTGATACTTTTTTCTGCATGAATAAAACACAGAAGACCGAAGGTGTAAAGGGATCTATTCTGGTAGTAAATAAGTACCGAAAATAGGAAAATTAAATGAAAATGAAAACAAAAAAAAAACAAAAAATGATTTTTGGAAATTTCTTTTACTCATTTCGATAATTATTTAATTCGCTATTATCTCATAAAAGAAAAGATATACATCAATATTTGTTCCGTTTAAAAAGGGGCGCTAAATTTCCAGTACAGTTTTCGACCAAAAATATACGGGTGATTGATACTAAAGTAAAGTTGTTATAAAGAAAATATCTATTTTAGAGTCTAATAATATGATTTTTAAAATTTAACATGATGCTGCTAATATTTTAAATGAATTTTAATTTATCATAGCAGAAATATATATTTAAATCAAAAAGTTTTGAAATAAATTAACTGATGCATTATAAAATTCATTCATGGATAAATCAATACTGAAAATTTCAATAAAATCGGATAATTCCCTGATTTTTTGGTAATTTTTTTTTCAATCGAGAATGTTACATTTATTTTGTAAACATAGATTTTACGTTGTTTAAAGATGGCGTAAAATCCGTGTTTACTTGGACTGTATGCAAGCCATCTGTTATTCTGCGTGTTGTGATTTTGATCTTAGCAAAAGCTTTCCTCATCGGAAAAGAACCAGATTGTTTGTGGTTCAGCAGGATGTTTCACTTTACTCAGAAGTTTCTTCGCCTTTGTCAGACGATTTTCACGTGCCTTTTCTGGGTGCAGTTAACTTCTACGACGCTTGTATGGTCTTCATTGAGTGTAAGCTTCATGGTAGAGGTTGAAAGATTCAATTCACGTGACAAACCCCTCCGCACAAGCAGGATGTGGCACAAGATCAATTTCTTAAGCGGAGTTTAACAGGTTTGAATTCAGAGTTTTCTTCTCCTAGACCGGTTGCCTAACCAAGGTTAAAGAGCCCAGTCTGCCCTACTATTTACCCATGGCTGGAAGGCGAGTAGAATTCATACCTTTCCCAAGGGTATTAGCACTAAGTGAAATGCAGTTACCACGTCGAGGATTTGAACTCGGGGCGACGAGTTCATTTCCCATGACTTTAACCATTACACCACGCACTTCCTTCGGATGTATGCTTATGGGTAGGCGAGTCAATCACAGGGAAAGGGGCACAGCGAGACGGGTTCAAATACTGGACAAGGCTGTTGCATTTCACATGATGTTATTACTATTTGGAAAGGCATGCATCCAAATATTCTCCCTGCAGCTATGAGTAAATAATAGGGCAGATTCACGCCCCCCCCCCCCCGAGAAAAAAAAATAAGCGTACGATTCGATCTAAAAGAATTACTACCCCGTTCATTTCGAGGGGGATTTACTCGACAAGCCCCCATAGAGCTAACAAGATAATTTATGAATGAATAAGGATCAATTCATGAATGAATACAAATGAA
>CM042178.1:29088970-29091470 GCA_023376005.1 Doryteuthis pealeii | reverse complement strand
AATTCCCCCTGATGAAGGTGTTGGAATAACACCGAAACCGCGGTCGGGAAACAACTTATTTTACAACTATATATATATATATATATATATATATATATATATATAATATATATATATTATATAACAGACGGAGATAGATATATAGTTATATAGATAAACATATTTGAATTGATAGATATTATAGAGACTGAGATAGATAGATAGATAGATAGATAGATTAGAGAAATAACCACTTTGGGAGGCTGAAGACCAACTTCGAGCAAGTCTTGAAAGGAACAATCATATACTCAAACAAGAACAACAACCACAATGTGGAACATGTCAAACACCTTTGAAAGTTAAACACTTTCTCGTGAAATGCAAGTTTTTTTTCTCACATCAGAAACCGTTATTTTAAAGCAAACAATATGAAAGATCTGTTTGAAAATGTCAACATGGAGGATATTCTCTCTTTTTTGAGAGAAATAAAATTATACCATAGAATATAGACATGAAACAAATCAATACCATACAATATAATCTCCAATAATGCTAACACATTGTTAAAACCAATTACTAAAAAGTATAAATATAAATACACGATATGTATCACTTCCTAACCGTTAGGCATGACATAAGCCGATGCGGGTTTATATGCCGTTAAAAATCAATAAACAACAAAATAGAGAAATAAGGTAAGTCTTTGAAATTTAAATGAAAATTAGCTATGAGCTCGGCCATCTAGTAGAGTGCTGAAGGGCTGCTAGCTACTCTACAACAGATTGATATATAGATTTATAGATAGATATGAACTAAAATAAAGTAATCTTCACTGGCCTTGTACGTAAGGTTTGTAAAGGAAGATGCTGATTTTCACAGGCGGACAAAGTTTTTTTGTGTGTGAGATAATCCCCCCTTCATCACATCTCTAACTATTCCCAGCATATTCCCCAGTCCCCAGACAAGGAAGAGTCTGTTATAAAACCGATGCTGCCGAGCAGCTTTACAGGATCCCGGGGAAAGGATAGGAGAGTAAACCCGGAAAACAAATCCGGAACCGAAGTCCCTAAGGTGGTGTGAGGCTGAAATCCAGTGTTACCTAGCAATTACCGCGATGCTGGCGTTGCCAAACTGCAATGGTTTCTTACCTTTCCTTTGAATCTCAGGGGTTGTGTGGAGAGGGGGGTTTGGTCCTTGGGCGTTGGATACGTTGTTCAAAAAAACACTACGCCATCGTCTTTCGCAGACGGAAGGACACACACAAAGACATGCACACACACAGATACATAACAAATTGGACACTACGCCATCGTCTTTCGCAGACGGAACACACACAAAGACATGCACACAGATACATAACAAATTGGACACTACGCCATCGTCTTTCGCAGACGGAAGGACACACACAAAGACATGCACACACAGATACATAACAAATTGGACACTACGTCATCGTCTTTCGCAGACGGAAGGACACACACAAAGACATGCACACACAGATACATAACAAATTGGACACTACGCCATCGTCTTTCGCAGACGGAGGGACACACACAAAGACATGCACACACACAGAGACATAACAAATTGGACACAACGCCATCGTCTTTCGCAGACGGAAGGACACACACAAAGACATGCACACACACAGATACATAACAAATTGGACACTACGCCATCGTCTTTCGCAGACGGAAGGACACACACAAAGACATGCACACACAGATACATAACAAGTTGGACACAACGCCATCGTCTTTCGCAGACGGAAGGACACACACAAAGACATGCACACACACAGATACATAACAAATTGGACACTACGCCATCGTCTTTCGCAGACGGAAGGACACACACAGAGACATTCACACACACAGATACATAACAAGTTGGACACAACGCCATCGTCTTTCGCAGACGGAAGGACACACACAAAGACATGCACACACAGATACAAAAATAATTGGACACTACGCCATCACCACTCGCTGATGAAAGGATGCCAACTTAATCTTAGTGAACCTCGAGACTAACTTGAAGATGACGATCACGACGAAGTTATTTTTTCTTCCAAAATATATTGAGAGGTCGGTCGGGTCACTTGTTTTTGGAGGACATTCCCAGAATATACATATCTACCTCAAATTAACCAAAAATAACGCTTTAATCATTTATGTACATATCGAAAGGTACACACACACACATACACACACACACACACACACACACACATACGCACAGACATGCATTCACAGATACACATATTTGTAGGTATACATAAATGTCGGTGCGTGCATATATACACACACACGCACACACAGACAGACAGACAGACAACACGCCGATATATACATACACACACAAATACACACACACACACACACATATATATATATATTATATATATATATATATAATATATATATATACTTATATCCATAGTGTATGGTTAACACTATCTTACTATGAGACAGTAGTAAGCTAATATATACTGTATTAATAGGAGAGGGCTCAATATCTG
>CM042178.1:29078970-29083970 GCA_023376005.1 Doryteuthis pealeii | reverse complement strand
GGTTATTAAATATAAACATTCTCCACGGATCTCCATTCACAGCCAATGATGTCTACGCCTGCAGTTCTTTTGTGTCAGTTGGCTGCATTCACTAGGTACCACCAAAATACGTCACGTGATCAGTTTATTGAAGGAAGAAACGTAAATATGTTTTAACTTTTTTTTTTAATCTCGCAAACAAACAAACAAAAAAAATAACGAACATAAAGCGTTGTTACAAAGAAAAACCGTTAATTCAAAGATCAAATTATCCGATTTGGGGAAAGATTACTCACCGTTATCTTGAAAAATAGGTAAAACAGTCCTTTTTTTTTTTTTTTTTTTTTTTTTTTTTTTTTTTTTTACAACACGGTCAGTTTCTTTATTGTTATTTTTTAGCAGAATTCTGTATTCATGGTTCTCTTACTTTAAAAAAGCAAACTCTCGCATAGAAACTTATAAAAATCTTCTGATATAATTATTCAGACGCTTATCTTTATAGAAAAAAGTAGAAATCGTTTTGTGTCGGTTCATTTTTTCATATTTGATAAAATAAAATAGGGGGGGGGGTAGACCTCGTAAAAAATATTTTCCCTAATATATTTTAGGAAAAACCTTTTCAGGCATATTTTTCATCAAAAGGTAAGTAATTATGGAAATTTTCGTGAAAATCGGACCATCAAATGATATTTCATTGAATTTTTAAAAAAGCCTCTATTTCGTAAGTTGTTTTTGGCTATGTTAAATTCCCATTGATTTAACGGTGCAAAAATGTAAACATTGTCTTTCGTTTATAATTTTCATTATTTCCCTGAGCTGAAATTTAAAAAAAAATCATCTGGAGTTTGTTTAATGTTTCTTCTTTCGAATGGATGAAAAAAATGTCAAGATAATATTAACCTGTATGCAAGTTTCATTGTGTTAAATATAAGGGGATAAATTTCACAGGGAAAATTGGTGGTACCTAGTATTCACTTATCATATACTAGAAGCAGCTACCCAGTGTCGCTTGGGTAGACGGGGGAACCCTTGTGTATTGATTTGTTTACTATTCGGATTCACAAATGCTGGATATTTTTAAATAGAATTTCAATGCTATATCTATGTATATTTTAACTTTTAAATATATTCGAATATAAATCAAATCTTCATAATTTTTGCACAAAAAGCAAGAACTGATGATATTTAATGTGTTTATATATTTACTTTGTCATTGCTTTATTTTCGTAGTTTCATCCGGACATATATTGATCACAACGTCTTGTCAATTGACTACCACTCCTTCATTCATTGTCCGATTGTGAGCTCGTTCATGACTTTTCAATCCTGCCAAAGTCTTGCATAACTTAGAACATATCTGGCATACATAACGATCGGTGTTGAGTGAGTCGAAAGGTGTTGTATACTCATCACTGTGAACTTTCATGTGAAACTTGAGACCACCAGCTGTTCGGCCCACTTTTGCAACAGAAACATAAAAAGTCCTCATGTTGGGAATCATGCTGGGAATCAGAGTGTGGCATGGGAAAGACAATAATTACAGTCGGGTAGCTCTCATGTGATTTCATGTGATTGACCAATCACGCCTTTCACAACAGGGTCCGGTCACACTCCTCACAGATCCACGTGTCACCAGAATTGGCCGGCAGAGTTTCACGTTTTCGACACGCTCTCCTGAGTTTTGCTCGGTCCACCCTTGTAGCTTCAAATAGTTCTGCACACCCTGTATATCGCAGACCCCCACTGCCCACGATCAGATGTCAGGGACTCCCAATCATTGACGGGAATACCAAACACACTTGACACTCCTTCACACTATCACGAAACCGTTTTTTTTTGGGGGGGGGGGTGCTGTGGTCTTTTGTCATCCGGACATACATACACACATACACACATACATACATACATACACACTAACCTCCCTTTATATAAGCATAGATATTTACCAACCGTTCAGCACAAGTAGGGTGTGACACAGAATCAATTTCTGAAGCGGAGTTTAACAGGTTTGAATTCAAAGTTTTCCTTCCTCATGCCTGGCAACCTACCCAAGGTTACAGTGCCCAGTCTGCCCTACTATTTACTCATAACAGAAGGGCGAGTAGTCAAATGCATAATTTGTATGAGAAAAGAATATTTGAAACCATGTATCTGTACGTAAATTATTTGTTTTAGATAGGAATACTTGAAACTATATTATTGTGTGCAAATTATTTATATTAGATTATAATACTTGAAAGGATATTATTGTGTTCAAATTATATGTATTAAATAGGAATACTTGAAACCATATAACTGTGTCCAAATTATTTGTATTAAATAGGAATACTTGAAACCATATAATTGTGTGTAAATTATTTGTTTGTAAAAGGAATACTTGAAACCATATAACTGTGTGCTAATTATTTGTATTAGATAAAAATGCACGGTCGCATATAACTGTGGGCAAGTTATTTGTATTGGATAGGAATACTTGATGGCGTATAACTGAGCAAATCATGTGTATTAGATAGGAATAGTTGAAACCAAATAACAGTGGGCAATTAATTTGTATAAGATATTAATACTTGATGGCAAAATATTTGTATTTGATAAGCATGCTTGAAACCAAAATTCTTTGTATTAGATGAGAATGTTGGATATTGTACAAACGGAAATAGGAATTTCCGGTTGAATTAAAAAGAGGGGGGATGAAGAAGTGTAACAAAAGACTTCATCTGGACAAACGGGAATTTGAACAAAGAGAAAGGACTTCCGGTCAAGGAACAAAAGGATGTGTGGGCGGTCGTCAATACTTAAGCGGTCATCAGGCAGTACAGAGGCAGACCCCAGGAGACGGCGAAGAGAGCACAAGGAGTATGACCGTCGACACGGTCGAGCGCTGCTAGCGAGCAGTGAGGCGCGCTCACCACCTTCCACCACACCAGCAGTAGTAGTGCCCCACTATCATGCCCGCCACTCACATCCACCACGTACAACCGAGATGAGAGAAATAAAGTCGAATCTCCTACTACATAGAGCATGCCTTGTGATTCATTTTAGCGACCACTAGATACATCGTCTAGGGGTTAGAAACGATCTCCGCTGTATACCAGCAACGTGTACGATTGTGTGGCCCGAGTCAAGGGCTATGCAACAAGAATATTTGAAACGTAAATTTTTCTAAAATAAACCGGAGGTTTTTTTTTTTTTCAGATGAAACACAATTCCTTTTTCCACGTGTAAATCAAAAAATCATTTTTTGTACATGACAAATTTGTCGATCATCACCAATGACCAACAAATGATAACACAGGACAAAAGGAAAAGATCGATGAGTCAGTGTGTGGGTTCGATACACAGGAGAGTATTTTGGTGTTTGATTTGATTTTATGTTAACTCGAAAAACAGACCAATTTTATTTCTCTCTCTTCTTCTCTCTCTCTCTCTCTCTCTCTCTCTCTCTCTCACACACACACACACACACACACACATATATATATATATATATGTAGGGTGTCGTCTTTCTGGCGCTTTCTCTTTCTTCCATTCTTTAGTTTGTCTAAATCGTTGTCACCCTCTCTCTCTCTCTCTCTATATATATATATATATATATATATATATCTGTCACACACACATACAAACATACTCTCTCTCTCTCTCTCTCTCTCTCTCTCTTCTCTCTCTCTCTCTCTCTCTTAGATGGGTCTGTGGTTTTTCATCAATGTTTTATTTTGCTCACTTGCTCTCTCTCTCTCTCTCTCTCTCTCTCTCTCCTCTCTCTCTCTCCTCTCTCTCTCTCTCTCTCTCATTAATGAAATCTTTGCAACTTACCCCGCAGAACTTATTTTGGAGAAAGTACAATATTCGGCGGTTTTGGTTCCATCTGAAATGTTAAAGAGTGAATTCAGAATCTTTTTTTTTATTTTTAACTCTTTGCCTACTTTAAGCCACTCACAGCGGCTATCCAACATCCACGACACCACACCCAAAGCAGAGTACAAAAAAAGATGGTTTGTTCATTCTAATTGAGCAGAATGACTCAGCAGCGAGATAGTAGCACAGGGACCTGGGCGGTAAAGTGAGGTGCTAATGGTAAGTGTGACGATAAAAACAATCTTCTTATTCTAGCCTAGTGAAAGGAGATAGACGCCCTCACAGTCTGCGGATACCGAATGATCTCTGCGAATTTACTTTGCTATTTTCCAATGAATTTTTATAGTAGAAAAATTTCCAATGCATTTTCATAGTAAAAATCATTGTCCAATGCATTTTCATAATAAAATCATTGTCCAATGCATTTTCATAGTAAAAATCATTGTCCAATGCATTTTCATAATAAAAATCATTGTCCAATGCATTTCATAATAAAATCATTGTCCAATGCATTTTCATAATAAAAATCATTGTCCAATGCATTTTCATAATAAAAATCATTGTCCAATGCATTTCATAGTAAAACATTGTCCAATGCATTTTCATAATTAAAAATCATTGTCCAATGCATTTTCATAATAAAAATCATTGTCCAATGCATTTTCATTGTCCAATTCATTGTCCAATGCATTTTCATAGTAAAATCATTGTCCAATGCATTTTCATAATAAAATCATTCCAATGCATTTTCATAATAAAAATCATTTCAAATTTCCATTCCAACAGATTATGATAACCAACTATATCTGGTATACGAATTTGATGTTAGTTCTTAGGTGAATAGGTAGTGAACTTTGAAATATCCCATTGTACTGGTGTAAAATACCAAGAAAATTTGATAAAGCTGTAGATAAATTTGGTTGGCAAAGAGTTAAGCTCTTAAAATCAGGTTCAACTATCATGAAAACAAACTCGTTTAATAAATATTTGTTTTGTTTTGCGAAGCGTGTATTTTTTCTTTTTCTTTCTTCTTTTTTATGTCTGGGTGTTGTCACCTAGATTCTCACTGGGCGCCCTATACTTCAGGCCTTGTGCCACATCTAAACTAAACTTAGTAACTAACTATAGCATGTATGCATCTACATAACCCCTTGAACACCAGTAAA
>CM042178.1:29061470-29073970 GCA_023376005.1 Doryteuthis pealeii | reverse complement strand
ACATCTTTTTTCAAATAGGCAAGCTTAAATGCACTATTTCTCGACATATAACTAACGCCATTTTTTAAAGATATAGAGACCGCCCTGTCGGTTGGGGCGTTAAAATACACCGACTGCACCTCAGCAGAGGCGTAAGACTCCTCACTGAGGTCATCTGTTTACCGTAGGTGGCGACCCGTGATGCTTAAGGACGGAATCCTGGTGGATGAGCAGTCCATGACATGCAATACTCCACTTTAGTCCTTACTTAGGCTAGATAGGTGGTCGGAGAGCCCGCCTCCGATCAGTCGGCTTGTCACATCAAGCCCTAGTACCTATACGATTGCCCCAACCCTATTGCCCTTATGGCAATCCCCAATCCCATTTATCATATATGTGCTAGAAGGCGCTGTCTGAGGGTCTTCATGTCCTGGGAATGACGTTAAACTATCTGATGGTGAGGTTCCAGTTCCAGAGCACCCCTTCATCACCATTGCTCCCTGGTCCACTCTGACCCGGAGTGGTAGTACCTGTTAGGGTCCCATCTATGGGTTAAACAGAAAAACATGAGTTTATGAAAAAATTGAGTATCCATTAAGAATTGATTTATTTCAAAACTTTATCGGCATTAAATGACCCACTGAGTTGATATGCCGTAAAACAAACCAAACCAAACCAAAAGAAACTAAGATATAGAGCTGTTTCGAAATAATAAAATAAATAGAAATAAGACTTTGAAAACTATAAAAGGATATCCGTTCTAATTCGCGAGATCTTGGCGTCCCCAACATAAAGAAAGTGCACAGCTTCTTTTTTTTATGTTCGTTATCTAAGCTTAAAGAGAGTGAAAGAAAAAGAAAGAAAAATGTAAAGTTCAGGATTTGAATAGTTGAAATAAAAATAGAGACAGAAATTAATTAGGAACATAAGGGGAAAGAAGAAGAAGAAGAAGAAGAAGAAGAAGAAGAAGAAGAAGAATAAGAAGAAGAAGAGAAGAAGAAAGAAAGAAAGAAAGAAAGAAAGAAAGAAGAAAAGATTAATGAGAAGCTTTTGACCACAAAATCTAGTGCTAAATATAGATCACATGAATTCTCATTCAAACGATAAATTTCCTTCTTTTCATTTCTTTCTAAATTTATTCCTTTCTTCTTACCTTGTTTCTCAGTTTTTTTTTATTTTCCTTCGTTTTCTCTTTCCTTTCTTTCGCAGTTTCTATCTTTCCTTCTTCTTCTTTCTTCCTTTCTAAATTTCTATTTTTCTCCGTCTGCCTTCTTTTCCTTCTCTGTTTCTATCTTTTCTACTTTCTTCTTTTTCTTTTATTTCCATTTTTCTTCTTTCTTTCTTTCTCATTGTTTATCTTTCCTTCCTAATTCTTCTTCTTTTTCAGTTTCTGTCCTTTCTTCTTTCTTTGTAAATTTCTTTCCTTCTTTCTTCTTCCTTTCTCTTCCAGGTTCTTCTTCTTCTTCTTCTTCTTCTTCTTCTTCTTCTTCTTTCTTTCTTTCTTTCTTTCTTCTTCTTCTTTATCATTTCTTCTTCTTTTTTTCTTTCTTCTTCTTTCTTCTTCTTCTCAAATTTCTTCTTCTTCTTCTTCTTCTTCTCTTCTTCTTCTTCTTCTTCTTCTTCTTCTTCTTCTTCTTCTTCTTCTTCTTCTCTTCTTCTTCTTCTTCTTTCTTCTTCTCAATCATTAATTATTCTTCTTCTTCTTCTTCTTCTTCTTCTTCTTCTTCTTCTTCTTCTTCTTTATTCTTTTTTCTTCTTTTTCTCAATCATTTCTTCTTCTTCTTCTTCTTCTTCTTCTTTCTTTCTTTCTTTTCTTTTCTTCTTCTTCTTCTTCTTCTTCTTCTTCTTCTTCTTCTTCTTCTTCTTCTTCTTCTTCGAACTACCTATTGTTGTTCTTCTCCTCCCCCGCTTCTTCTTCTTTTCTTCTCCTTCTTCTCCTTTCATTCTTCTCCTTTCGTTCTACTTGTTCTTTTTCTTTTTCTTCTCCTCCTCCTCCCTTCTTCTTTTTATCCCTTCTTCTTCTTCTTCTTCTCTTCTTCTTCTTCTTCTTCTTCTTCTTTCGTTCTACTTTTTGTTGTTGTTATTGTTGTTTTTGTTGCTGCTGCTGCTGTTCTTCTTCTTCTCCTTCTTCTTCTTCTTCTTCTCCTTCCCCTTCTCCTTCCCTCCTTCTCCTTCTCCCTCTTCTCCTTCTTCTTCTCCTCTTCTTCTTCTTGAAAGCCAAAAACCAAGATACAAGACAATCGGAATGATTGGCTTTAAGTCGACGGAGCATCACGGGATTTATTTGAAATATTTCTAACGCAATAAAATGGCTGACATTGGCGCGGGAAAAATCCATAAAACTGGCGCCAATGCGAATATCACCGAAACCGAAGCCATTTTAATCTCCATTTTTCCTTTTTATTGTCTATATTTATAAGTTATTTTTCTTCTTTTGTTTAGAGAGCAACGGTCATAGTTCTTCGAGAGGCTTTTGGATTTTGGGCTTTTTTCCCGGGAATATTCTAAATGAACCTGACCTGTTAGGTAATACACCTTTCAGTTTTTTTTTTATTTTGGCATGAAGAAATAAAAACTGTTTCTTATATGATTTTACAAGCAAGTGTTTGTAACTATATAGTAGTTAACAACTTAGCAATTGACAAAATGCAAGATTTTAGTCGGGAAAATTCAAATAAATACGAGTTTAATTCGTTCCGATTGTATCTTAAATTCCTCGTATATCAAAACAATTTTCCCATTGAAATAAACTAAAATGATATTAATACGTTCCAGATCGGAAATGATTTCTTACGTTCTTTTAATGAAAAGAATATCATTGTATTATTGTATGAAACATAATAAAATAGAATGCAATGAATTGTGTGCAGCAATATGTTTTAATGTTGTTGTTTTTTTTATATAAATGATATTTTTTCTTCGGTATAATAAATTTGGAAACTAGTCTTATCTACGTTATTTGGACTTGTCCCCATCTTCATTGTTATTTGTACAACGTTTCGGCCGATTTGCCCTCCGGCCTTCTTCGGGTATTTCTTGTCGGACTCGGGAACCTTCTCGGACTCGGGATCCTTCTTTTCGAACTCGGGAACTTTCTTGTCGTATTCGGGAGCCAGCACGGAACTTTGAACCTAACCCTTTATTCAGTCCACGTGAAAGCAGTTAGAAAAATAATTAATTAACACAACTCCTACCCCAGCTATGGTTAGCGGAATGAGAACAGGATACCCCCGTGGAATACATAAAGGGTTATTTATTCCAAACTGCATTGTGATAGCCTTCTAAATCAACCTCCTAACCAATATATATATATATATATATATATATATATATATATATATATATATATATATATATATTGTGAAAAGCAAGTTTACTATCTATCTATTTGTCTATATTAACATAGACAGAAAGATAGATATTAACAATATATATGAATTCTCTAATATATATATATATATATATATATATATATATATATATATATATATATATATATAATGAAAAAGCAAGTTTACTATCTATCTATTTGTCTATCTTAACATAGATAGATAGATATCAACAATATATATGAATTCTCTAATATATATATATATATATATATATATAATATATATATATATATAGTATATGTGTGTGTGTTGTGTGTGTGTGTGTGTGTGTATTTTATATATATATATATATATATATATATAAGGATTTACTCTGAGGAAGGTCGATGTTTCTTTGTGTGCTGAACATTTCTATATTTTTTCTATTATTATTATCTATTTCATTTTGTTATTTAAAAAATAATGAGATAGAATAATGTACACATGGATAAACTCCTGACCGAAACACGTGTAAGTTAAATTAATTAAAATAATCCTATTTTATCCATTCAATACTTTCTTTCCTTTATTTCTCTTTTCAACACATATATAAGAAGAAAAATGGATTTGATACATACTTCCTGAGGGCGTTTAGTATAAATTGACTTAGATTTAAACATTAGGTTTAAACATTTTTTCCTTCTTCCTGAGAAGAGAGCGTCTCATTAACGCGTTGCCTTGTGTCTCACGTGGGTACAATACACAGACGCTATCAATCTGACAGTTTAAAGTTTGAATATACAGAAGAGTTTTGGCACAAGGCTGCTATTATGGAGCAGCACCCAACGAAAATCGAACTCGCTAACAATGGTTTGCTGATCAAACTTGGTAACCATTACTTATATCACTTAACACTTGGGATCATTTTCCTTAATTTTTTTGTTGTCCCTCCTTCTCCTCCCCGACTGTCAGATTTTTTTTTCTGGATTAAAAGTGAAATAAAGTATAAAATTTTGAAAAAAAACCCCAAAAACAACGCTTCAAAGATTGATTTCCAAACAGCCGACGCTAAAGCGTTTCGGTTTTAATAAAACCATCAGCGAGGCTTAACATAGTAATTATGAGTGATAGGAAGATGTGCGCCTTGATTTGCGATGTTAAAATTCAAGGAAATGCACAAAAAGGCGGAGTAAGCGTTTCCATTTCAAATAGTTGATGTCATTATCACAGAAATCGTTGGTTTTGGAAAAAATCAAAATCAAAATTGTTAAGAAATAGAAATAAGATAAATAGAAATATAAGAATATAAATTCCGACAGATGTTAAAATAAATATGTTATGTTGTATTGTTTGGCAAAATAGTTCGTGTAAAAGAGAAAAGTTCCAAAAATATTATTGTCTATGAGGAAAAGTTCTCATTTAATTGTGTGTAAATGAATATATATATATATATATATATATATATATATATATATATATATATATAGAGAGAGAGAGAGAGAGAGAGAGAGAGAGAGATGTATGGTTGGCGCTATTATACTTGAAGAAGCGGTAGTAATCCAACGTAGAGTGTTACTAGAAGAGTGCTCAATATCTGTGATAGAGTGTTAATACATAAATTAATTAATAAATAAAGGGTTATTTTATAAAACCTTTTGGTTTTATAAACTAAATGGTGGCAATAATTGTTTCTGTGATAAAAACAAAAGCTAAACCTTTTATTTATTCATCTATCTATCTATCTCTCTCTCTCTCTCTCTCTCTCTCTCTATATCTATATATATATATATATATATATATATATTATATATATATATATATATATAGATATAGATAGATAGATAGTAAAATGAATAAATAAGTAAGTGAAATTCGTTGAGGGCTGGGCTTCTCAGTCACATGCGCGGACGCAGACGAGAGTGAGCAAGGGGAAGGGACTCATATCTCATATGTGGTGGAGGGTGCGTAAAAAACTGTTGGGCCCGTGTATATCTACGTGCTCACAACCGAACTACTTGTAGAGATGGCCTTCTTCTGTGAAGTAGTGGCAATCACCATAGATAGAAAGAGTGAAAGAGAGAGAGAGAGAGAGAGAGAGAGAGAGAGAAGGGAAAGAGAGAGACAGGAGAGAGATTAATTATTGTGTATAAGGAAAACTTCATATATAATTGTGTGTCAATGAATATATATATATATATATATATATATATATATATATATATTATATATATATATATATATGGTATAGATAAAAGGATATGAAAACATCACAAAATGCAGTTAAAGTGAAAACATTTTATAACATATTCATAGCTAATATTGAACAATATTTCGATTTTATAAAAATCATCTTCAGGGCATCTTTTGTTTCCGCTCTTAACAACACGGAGTATAAACAAGCTCTGAAGATGATTTTTATAAAATCGAAATATTGTTCAATATCAGCTATGAATATGTTATAAAATATTTTCACTTTAACAGCATTTTGTGGTGTTTTCATATCCTTTTATCTATACTCATACCGTCGGATTCATTTCCTTTCTTTTAACTTATATATGTTATATTATATATATATATATATATATATATATATATATATATATAGAGAGAGAGAGAGAGAGAGAGAGAGAGAGAGAGTGTGTGTGAGATATGAACTGGCCTTTTTTCTGTTTTACGAACATATACTGAGAATGTTACAAACACCTGCTCAAATGCTAAACCCATTTTTTCTCCTGATATATTCAAATTTGATCCTGACTCGCAAAATGTGTCTGTAAATGTTTCTGCCAAGACTTAAATGCGAAATCTGGTGATGTAATTAAATTGTGAGTACAGCTAATAAAAATGAAAAATAACTTGATAAAGAGAAAAATGTGCATTTTAAAGATGGCGACTTTCTAAGGGAGGTAATTCATGACAGACAATAGAAACAACTATGCTTATGTTGAAAATGGGTTCGCATTTTGGATTACGGAGCTGGTGAAGGATGGCTTTGAGGGTCTGTTGTCCTGACAAGGACAGCTAGTTGGTAGAAGGGTCCTGGATTGTCTAAGATAGATAGATAGATTGATAGATAGATAGATAGATAGATAGATATGAAGAGACTGAGATAGATAGATAGATAGATAGATAGATATGAAGAGACTGAAACAGATAGATAGATAGATAGATATGAAGAGACTGAGAGATAGATAGATAGTGAAGAGACTGAGATGATAGAGATAGATAGATAGATAGATATGAAGAGATTAGATAGAGATAGATAGATAGATAGATAGATAGATAGATAGATATGAAGAAGACTGAGATAGATAGATAGATAGATAGATAGATATAGAAGAGACTGAAACAGACAGATAGAATAGATAGATAGATAGATATGAAGCGACTGAATAGATAGATAGATAGAATAGATATGAATGAGAACTGAGATAGATAGATTAGATAGATAGATAGATAGATAGATAGATTGATAGAGATTGAAGACTGAACAGATAAATATAGATAGATAGATAGATATGAGCGACTGAGATAGATAGATAAAACAGATAGATAGATAGATAGATAGATAGATATGAAGAGTCTGAGATAGATAGATAGATAGATATGAAGAGACTGAGATAAATATGATAGATAGATAGATAGATAGATAGATAGATAGATGATAGATAGATGAGAGATAGTAGATAATTAGATAGATAGATAAGATAGAAGACTGAGATAGATAGATAGATAGATATTGATAGATAGATAGATATGATGAGATAGATAGATATGATAGCCTGAGATAGATAGAGTAGATATGATAGATAATAGATAGATAGATAGATCGACTGATAGATAAGATAGATAGAGTAGATGGATAGATAGATAGATGATAGATAGATTGATAGAAGAGTCTGAGATAGATAGATAGAATAGATAGATAGATAGAAGAGACTGAGATAGATAGGATAGATTGATTAATAGATAGATAATGAAAGAAGACTGAGATAGATAGATTAGATAGAATAGATAATGGATAGATAGATAGATTAGATAGATATGACAGAGACTGAGATAGATAATAGATAGATAGATATGATAGAAGACTAGATAGATAGATAATGAAGATGATGAAACAGATAGATAGATAGATAGATAGATAGATAGATAGATATTGAAGAGACTGAGATAGATAGATAGATAGATAGGATAGATAGATAGATTAAGAGATAGATATGATATAGAAGATAGACTGAGAATAGAATAGATAGATAGAATAGATAGTATGACTGAGATGACTATAGATAGATAGATAGATAGAAGGTAGATGAGATAGGATATGAAGACTGAGATAGATAGATAGATAGATAGAGAGATAGATAATGAAGAGACGGAGATAGATAGATAAGATGATAGATAGATAGAATGAAAAGAGACTGAGATAGATAGATTAGATAGATAGATCGATAGATAGATAGATAGATAGATGACTAATGAAAAGAGCCACTGAAGATAGATAGATAGATAGATATATGATAAGAGACTGAACAGAAAGATAGATAGATATGATAAGATAATAGATATGAAGAGAACGTGAAAGATAGTTTAGATAGAATAGATAGATAGAAAGACTGAGATAGATAGATATAGATTAGATAGATAGATTTAGATAGATAGATATGAAGAGACTGAAACAGATAGAATAGATAGAATAGATAGATAGATAGATAGATATGAATGAGACATGAGAAGATAGATAGATAGATAGATAGATAGATAAGATATGAAGGACTGAGATTAGATAGAGTAAACAGATAGATAGGATAGATAGATAGATAGATATGAAGAAGTCTGAGATAGATAGATAGAATTAGAACTGATAGATAGAATATGAAGAGACTGAGATAGATAGATTAGATAGATATGATAGATTAGATGGGATAGATATGAAGAAGAAACAGGATAGATAGAATTAGATAGATAGATATGATAGATAGATCGATATGAAGAGACTGAGATAGATAGATATGAAAGAACTGAAGATAGATGATAGATAGATAATAGATGTGAAGCGACTGTGATAGATTAGATAGATAGATAAGATAGATAGATAGATAGATAGATATGAATGAAAGTATGAGATAGATAGATAGATAGATAGATAGATAGATATGGAAGAGACTGAGAAGATAAGATAGAATAGATAGATAAAGATAGATAGATAGAGTTATGAAGAGATGAGATAAATAGATAGAAATAGATAGATATGAAGAGACAAGATAGAATAGATAGAATAGATATGAAGAGACTGAGTAGATAGATGGGAGAATATGATAGATAGATAAGAAGAATGAAGCGGAACTGAAGATAGATTCAGATAAGACAGGTAGATTAGATAGATAGATAGATTAGAATAGATATGAAGAGACTGACGATAATTAGATAGATACGATAGATAGAAGTAGTTTAAGATTGGATAGATATGAAGAGACTGGAGATAATAGATAGATAGATAGATAGATGATAGATTGAAAGAGAACTGAGATAAATAAGATAGAGTAGATAGATTAGATGGGATAGATAATGAAGAGACTGAGATCAAAAAAAATAGATAGATAGATAGATAGATGGATAGATATGAAAGAGACTGAGATAATAGATAGATAGATAGAAGATGGTAGATATGGAAAAGACTGAGATAAATAGTAGATAGATAGATAGATGGATAGATATGAAGAGACTGAGATAAATAGTGGATAGATAAGATAGATGTGAACAACTTGAGATAGATAGATATGAAAGACTGAGAAGAATGAGAGAGATAGAATGATAGATAGATAGATGCCTGAAACAAGGTTGATGGACGTCTCTTCGGGGCTGAAGAGATAGATAGATAGATAGATAGATAGATAGATATGAAGAAACTGAAACAGATAAATAGATAGATAGATAGATATATAGATAGATATTGCCAATTGCAATAGTACTACCTACATGCATTGACTTTGCAGGTTCGCAATAGGATCACGGATTTGGTGAAGGATGACTTTGTTGGTGTGTAGTCCTGACAAGGACACCTAGTTGGTAGAGTGTTCCTGAAAACGACCGTTTGAGAGAAGAGCCGTATCAGAGTCAGCAGTTGACTGGATCAAGGCTGGCCGACAGAAGGGCCGGATCAGGGTCGGCAGGAGACGCGATCTTCGGCTGGCTGGAAGGAGCGTGTGCGTCTCGGTGGTAGGTGCGTGGTTTTCCGGTAGTGTAGATGATACCTCGCCGGAAAAGGCATGAAGGACGCCGTATCGGAGGTTAGCGAGAAAAACCGGGTCGTTGGCCTGAGAGGGTGACGTGGATCAATGGCGAGCAGAGACCACGATCGGGAACGGAACGAGAACCGGCGTCACAAGCGGGTAAACCTGGGTAGTTCACTGCAAAAACTGGAACTTTCTTAGGGGCTCAAGGCAACTGTGTGGGTTTCTCATTGCGCCACAAAATAATTCGGCATTAATTTTCGCAAACAACTTGTGACGGAAAATGCTGTAACAGGCTGTGTGCGTGTATTTTCTGAATATGTAATTGCCACATCATTACATCATCAACCAGTATATAATATATAGTATAGTATAGATATTAATAATATATTATGTATATATATATATATATATATGTGCTTAATTGGAAGTCCGTAACCTAGTTTTTTGAAAATTATTAATTAATTATGGCTAAAACAAATCGAGAAAAAATAAAAAGTTGGATTTTTCTCTGAATTGTTTAGCCATACATTTAATAGGTATCCCCGGCCTAATTCATTATAAGTTAATTAATTTTCAAAATAGGTACGACTCCAAGTTAAAGCACGTTATTTCGCCAAAATTACGGCAAAGCATTCAAAACACCGTGTATTATATATATATATCTTATTATAATGGAGATTGGTGTGTTTGTCTGTCTGTAACCGAAAACTATATCACTAAAACACAACTCACGAATTCCCGTTTGTTAATTTACAACATCACATTCTCCATACTCTTGAGTTGGCTATGTTAAGCCTTAAGTTATTAATAAAGGATTGTTTTTCATCATTAAGACTGTTGAACCATATATCTATACATGATAATGTTCTACGACGTACCCCACTTTGTAACGGGTCAGGCACAATGGCCCTATTTATGTGGGACCCACCCACAAGCGAGACCAGTGGGTTGGCGGGTGATTGCGTGATCGCCGGTCGCATTCCCCTCAAAACACCGCCCTGCCCCTTAAATCAGGCGGGCAGGTGTTTGCATGGGGGATAGCCCCCTGGGATCGAGCGCCGTTAAATTATATCATGGTCCAGAGGCCGAAGCCACTGTTCAATCAACGATACTAACAATATGCAATTATATTTATATATCAAACAAAATAGCGGTTTACAGTGGTGAAATGGAAGGCTAATTTGCATAATTGATAGTTAAAATTTGACTTTAAAAAAAATATATGTTTTAGTATTATGGATAATGTCCTAATTATTTGGTTTTAAAACTTATTGAAATATGAAGGCAAAAAATCTCGGGGATAAATCTTAAAAAAGAATCATTATACAAGAAGAAATAACTACAAGTTTTAATTCCTTTATTTCCTAATTTAACTTATTATAACTGGTAAAATTTACGAATGAAAGAAGGGAAGTAATGAAAAATGATTGGAAAGTTGAGTTTCAAAGTTGTTCTATTTTCATAAATCATACCCCCTCGTGTTACTAATCTTTATTTTTATATCTGATTCTTTTCAGGTTTCCAATTTACCTTTCCTAATTTAATATGAATATATATATTATATTAAACTTAAATTTACTTGCACCGGAGTGGTGCATATATTTGCTAAAGTCAATATATAATATAAATATATACTTATATATAATATAAATATAGAGTAAAATAGTGTTATTATATATTTTTTTTTTGTGGGGAGAAGAAATATGTGCTAATGAGTCGTAACTAATTTTTGAAAATTAATTAAAATTGATAATTAAGAATAATGTGGGCCATTTCCATTCAATTAGGCTAAACAATGGAGAAAAATTCATCTCTGTATGTACATTTCAGATATTAGGCCTCATCAGCAAAAGAGCTATAGACAGGAAAGACTGCTTGTGAGTGAAATTGAACCCTGACTGTCAAAGCTGAACAGGCGGGGTATTCTAACCATTACAATCAGCTGATTTCCCAAATTGTTCGTTTTGTTCCTGAACTCAGTTATATTCCAACTTTTAGCAGTGACTTTTGCTAAAACAACGACAGTTATGAGAAGTTAAACAATGTCCGCTAAAAAAGAGCCATATCAAACACATTGTTTGTTTTTTACTTTGGAATATTGATAATTTAAATTACAAGTAATCAAAATTACACACCACACAGCCACCTATTATATATATTATATATATATTAATATATATATATGAATTAACATTTTGAAAAAAACAATTGGTAATTATTAATCTTGCTGACAGAATCTGTTTCGACGCCTTATAGAAGGAGTCATCATCAAACGAGCAAAAAATTTTAACCGAAAGAAAGAAGGGAATAAAAACCGTTGGGGAAAATAGGGGTACAAGCATTCCAGCGTGTGTTTGTACCCCCCTATCCTCTTCACAGTTTTTTTATTCCCTTCTTTCTTTCGTAAAATTTTTTGGCTCGTTGATGCATAGACCTTCTAAACTAAGGCGTCGAAACAGATTCTGTCCAGCAGATAATAATAAACCAAATTGTTTTTTTCAAAAAATGTTAAAATTCATTCTGTCGGATAAATTTTCCATTTATTTACATATATATATATATATATAGTAATATATAATATAAAATATATTATTATATGCTCGGTAGAAAGCACTCTCAGAAAGGGAACATTATTTGATTTCACCGCTTGGCCGTATAGCGAAAACTCCCACCTTGTTTTTACATAAGTCTTGAGTCCTCTGGGTTAATAAAAACCCCATCCGTGTAAGGAATGTATCAATTAATTGTTCACTTAAAAATGACAACGCGCTAAATAGCCCCGCATGGGTAAGGAGACTTGGCCAGACGAAAAATTCAGTCAGGTTTCGATCCCCGGCTCGGTAACGCTGTTAAAGTAGCCACCACTGATGAGGAAGTAAACTCGACACGTGTATGTGATGTTATATATTTAGTAGGATATATATATTACTATATTATATTGTGTTTGTGAACTGATTTGACATTTTTCTCCGAC
>CM042178.1:29054122-29061370 GCA_023376005.1 Doryteuthis pealeii | reverse complement strand
CCTCGCGCTACATATGCTGCGTTCACTGCGCCATGATGTTGGTTAAATTGTTCCTCCATCATCATATTCCTTGTTTGGAATGTTTTGATTTAGGATGAATGACATCTATATGTAGACGAACTTGCCGATTCATCAGCTGCTTCTGCTGCGTGTATACCATTAGTAGTGTTGGGATTGGGTGTAGCTCTGTAACTACTGCAGGGAAATATTTCCAATATTTCTTGCGTGCTTCCCTCCCTTTTTTTGATGAGTGCCTCTTAAAAGTGCTCTACAAAACGCCCTCCACCTGCATGATTGGTGCCCGATGAAAGGGGTGGTGCTTTTAATGTGTTGTATTACCCTTTAAGCTGCACAGAAATTGCCCAAGGTACCTGAAGACTGAAGCAGTTCCGGTTATCCAGAAACTAATATCTGCCGGGAATTCCAAAGCGACTGAAGATCTGTTCAACTTTTGCGATTGTGCGTCTGAAGCTGATGCCGATTCATTTGAAAAATTTTCTGCGCCATTTAGCTCGTAAGCCCATCGACAAGTTATAAAATAACACTGTCCCCCGCCTCTTCCCCTATTATAGGTCCAGCGAAATCAATATGAAGGCGTAACCATGCGGGGATTCAGAATAGCCAAAACTCAGCTGTAGTTTTCCTGCGGATTGATTTTGCCGCAGTTGACAGTTGCCGTACATGTTGTGCTGCCCCCTAATTCCTCAATAACTGCCTTATCCAATATTTGGCCAGTAAGCATAACTGCCGTGCTAGGGCTTCATTACGACTAATAACCTTGATGACCATAATGAAATCGTTGAGCACTCTGTCCTGCTAATTGAGGATGCGAACTATATATATATATATTCATCGACTTCTGACAATGAAGCTCGACGCCCTGAAAAGAACTCTCTCCTCTCTCCCCCAACTTTTGCCGCCATTTTGTATGATGAACGCCTTCACTATTTGTAGCACTGGATCGCGAAATTGTAGCCTTCACGGATCATTGTAGAAGCTAACCGCTAATGCTCTCACAGTGGATGCAAAAACTGAAAAAAGACTTCTGGCTCAGAGCATTACAGCTGCCAATACTGAGTACCTCTGCGTACTTTATTTTGTACAGCATGAGCCAGATAGTGCATCAGCAATGACCAATTGCTATCAGTCCTATTGTACTATAGTAAGTTTATAGTCCAACAATGTAGATAGCCCATCTTTTAGACGCGTATTTGCCTGTGCTACACGGGAATCCCCTTTTTGCGATCCAAAAATGCCCTGAGAAGAGGGGGGGGGGGGGGGTGACCTTGTTGATCATGTGAATCAGAGTTAAAAATGTCGTTCAACAGCATTTTATGGAATTTCTCTTTAGCAAATACTATAGCCAGCGGCTTGTCCTTTCAATTCTGCTATAGTTTTCTGCCCATGACTGAGTAAGTGACCTCCCATGGACATGAGCAATTGCCTTTTTGGGGGACTTTGACAACATTTGATCCCTCCTCGATAGATATTGTCGGCGCTTATCGGATGCCTTCTAATTACGGCGTTGGAGCTGTTATTTCTCATGTTTTTCCTGATAACAGTCAAAAAGCAATTGCTCATGCATCCAGGTCACTTACACCTGCAGAACGCAACTATAGCCAAATTGAAAAGGAAGCCCTGGCTATAGTATTTGCTATAAAAAAATTCCATAAAATGCTGTATGGACGACATTTTTACTCTGATCACAGATCACAAGCCTCTTCTCAGCATTTTTGGATCCAAAAAGGGGATTCCCGTGTACACAGCAAACCGTCTACAAAGATGGGCTACTACATTGTTGGACTATAACTTTACTATAAAGTACAATAGGACTGATACAATTGGTCATGCTGATGCACTATCTAGGCTCATGACTGTACAAAATAAAGTACCAGAGGACTCAGTCATTGCAGCTGTATCTCTGGAGCCAGAAGTCACTTCAGTTTTTGCATCCACTGTGAGAGCATTACCGGTTACTTCTACAATGATCCGTGAAGCTACAATTTCCGATCCAGTGCTACAAATAGTGAAGCGCTTTCATCATACAAAATGGCCAAAAGTATGCACAGACAAAAGAATCCAACCTTTCTTTCAGCGTCGAGCTTCATTGTCAGAAGTCGATGAATGTCTTCTTTTTGCTGAGCGCGTTATCGTTCCATCCTCATTACAGGACAGAGTGCTCAAGCAATTTCATTATGGTCATCAAGGTATTAGTCGTATGAAAGCCCTAGCACGCAGTTATGCTTACTGGCCAAATATGGATAAGCAGTTAGAGGAATTAGCACACACATGTACCAACTGTCAACTGGCAGCAAAATCTCCCAGGAAAACTACACTGAGTTCTTGGCCTATTCCTGAATCCCCCTGGTTACGCCTTCATATTGATTTCGCTGGACCTATAAATGGACAGTGTTATTTTATACTTGTCGATGCTTACAGCAAATGGCCAGAAATTTTTTCAAATGAATCGCATCACTTCAGACGAAACAATCCAAAAGTTGAAACAGATCTTCAGTCGCTTGGAATTCCCCAGATATTAGTTTCGGATAACGGAACTGCCTTCACTTCAGGTACCTTTGCAAATTTCTGTGCACTTAAGGGTATACAACACATTAAAACACCACCCTTTCATCCACAATCAAATGGACAGGTGGAGCGTTTTGTAGACACTTTTAAGAGGGCACTCATCAAAAACAAAGGGGAGGGAACCACGCAAGAAATATTGGAAATATTCCTCAGTAGTTACAGAGCTACACCCAATCCCAACACACCTAATGGTAATTCACCAGCAGAAGCACTGATGAATCGCAAAGTTCGTCTACATATAGATGTCATTCATCCTACTCCAAAACATTCCCAAACAAGGAATATGATGATGGAGGAACAATTTAACCAACATCATGGCGCAGTGAAACGCACATATGTACCAGGACAATCTGTACTTGCAAAAGACTACCGCAATGGCAAGAAAAAATGGATTCAAGGTCGCATTATACGTCGTTCTGGAAACGTCATATATGATGTTGATATAGAATCTACAGTTTGGGTTCGACATGCAAACCAATTACGGTCTTCTCACCTTCCAGAGACTATATCAAATTTTACCTTACCGCTGGATATTTTATTGGACACTTTTGAACTGCCTCCACAATGTCCCCAAGACATACCAAAGGAAAATCCTAAGACACCAAATAAATGTGTACTTAGGAGATCATATAGATTTCGGAGAAAACCCTATCAACTACACATAGATTCCCGAAACAAAACATATGAGCTAAAAGCTAAATAGGGGAGGTGTTAGGGAGAGTTATCTCCCCCTAACGATTCGAACCGGACTCTCTAAAAAGAGGAGGGAAAAACAGACTGCACAGCAGATCAGAACCGAGCAGGTCATACACTCTCATCCTCATTAAGCTAGAACTCTAATCCCAAACCATCCACTGTATTCCCTGTCAGTGAACCATAAATAAAACAAGCATTGTTATTGTTAACAATTTCCCTGTTTTTATTATTATTTCTGTTATCCCTACATCTCAGATATAACAATGTGTATGTGTGTATGCGTGTATGTGTGTGCGTGTGTGTGCATGTGTGTGTGTGCGTGTGTGTATGTGTGTGTATGCATGTGTGTGTATGTGTGTGTGTGCGTGTGTGTGTATGTTTGTGTGCGCGTGTGTGTGCCTGTGTGTGTGTGTGCGTGTGTGTATGTTTGTGTGCGCGTGTGTGTGCCTGTGTGTATGTATGTGTGTGTGTGTGTATGTGTGTGCGTGTGTGTATGTGTGTGTGAGTGTGTGTGGCGTGTGTGTATGTGTATGTGCGTGTGTATGTGTATGCGTGTATGTGTGTGTGCGTGTGTGTGTATGTGTGTGTATGTATATGTGTGTGTATGTGTGTGTGCGTGTGTGCGTGTGTGTGTATGTATGTGTGTGTGTGTGTGTGTGTGTGTGTGTGTGTGTGTTTCTGATGCAAGCGAATAAAAAATGTTTTAAAAAAGTTTTAAAAAAGAAAGAAAAAAAGAAAGAAAGAAGAAGAAAGGACAAGATTATAAACTTTTTCTTTTTTTTTTTTAAGTGCAGGGGTTGGGGGGGTCCAGTTTCAAACCCACCAATTATAATCTGTCCTTATGAATTCAAAATGTATAGACATTTTGAATTCATAAGGACAGATTATAATTGGTGAGATTATAGAGAGACAAAAAAAAACTTTTAATAAAATTAAATTGTTAAAATTCCTTTTCTTTCTGTCCTTCCGAAACGTTGACCAATTAGATTAAAGAGTTGAAGTCACGTGATTATTTTGAAGATTTAGACCACTCACTTCTAAAAATTCTTCATGTTTCCTGTAAATCTGAGCGAATTTGGAAAAAAAAAACAAAAACCATTTCCTTGCCTGTTCAGATACTTTTGAATAGTATGGTTGAATCTCATAATCCACGGATGGTTTATTAAATCTGAAATAATTTTGAAAATCTTATAGATGAAGTCTATTTTTCTTTCTTTCTTTCTTCCTTTCTATCTTTCTTTCTTTCTTTTATTCTATTTTATTTATTTATTTATCTTTTTAGCTAGAAATAAATTAAGTGGTAGCTTGACTTAGGAGTGCCCCAACATTTGCAAGTTACGAGCTCTCACTCGGCTGATCTTTTTGCTTTGTGTTGAGAGTCTGTTTGTTTAGGAACGGCTGTTACATCCTCCTTATAATTCAGATATGGAACCCCTGATTTCCACATGTATGTCCTCTCTTATTTCAAAGAATTTCTGGGGGTGCAATGTTTTCAAACGATGACGAAGGGTATATATATATATATAAAGTAAGTAAAGTAAAGTCGTCGGGGCGGCCTAAAGTCGGTATCAGCCAGTCAGCGGGGGAATCTACCCCCTTTTCAATGGCGCTAGACCAAGGAGATTGTTTTAGCATCTGAGGTGGAGCGCCACACCTACCATCAGCTCCTTACTTTACCGCACAGATCCCTGTGATTCTCATACGCTAAGTTGGCGAGGACCGGTATCGAACTAGGAACTTTGTGGTTTCTAGCCGAACGCTCTACCGAAGAAAATGTTCGTACATCGACTATAAATTTCCATCCACCATAACATCCCGTGTTTGTTTCTAAATTTTCTTCATTATATATATATATATAATATATATATATATATATATATATATATATATATATAAGATTTTTGGATGTTTGTTTATTTTAGAAACGTTGCTGAATAAAGTATATATTAAATTTTTACTTGAAGGCACTTACAACGCATGTATCGCATAAAATTCGATACTTTTTCTTATAGAAAATGAATTTGACAAGTGTAATCCCGGCCAGAAAATGAACTTGACAAGTGTAATCCCGAGCCATCCTTTGCCGGGATTACACTTGTCAAGTTCATTTTCTATAAGAAAAAGTATCGAACTTTATGCGATACATGCGTTGTAAGTGCCTTCAAGTAAAAATTTAATATATATATATAATATATATATATATATATATTGAGGTTTCTATCTGAACGATCTAGCAACTGAGCTATCTTGGCTTTTATACACAATTATATATATATATATATATATATATATATATATATATATATATATATATATATATATATAGTTAAGAATTAATGGTAAAATGAATGAATGAAATAAAAATGAATGAGATGCATGGAATAAATGAAAAAATCCTTTTCAAGGGACCTCTCTCAAAAGTTAAAAAAATAACAAAAAATAAATAAAAAACTTTTTGACAGAGAAGTTCCTAATAGAAGGTTTTCCTCATCTATTATTATATCTATGTCTATATCTATATCTATCTATCTATCTATATATATATATATATATATATTATATATATATATATAAAGATAATCTACTGAGTCAGACGAACCTACTATTAGTTTCGCATAAAGCTCTTCAGGGCTAAAATCTGACTGAAGAAGAAAAGGAGCAAGACCAATAAATACTACTAACCACATTAATCATTTAAATTATCAAATCATACTGACCAATAAAAACACAGAACGCTATAAGTTTATTGTTTAATTAAAAAATATTTATTTTCTATATTAACTGATTTTTTTTTAATTTTTTTTTTTTAATTATTATTTATATATTATTTAGAATCAAGCAGATTTGAAACAATAAATAAGTGTAAGCACCCCGTCGTCATTCTCATCCCCTCAGCCAAATTCGTCTGACTCAGTAGATTATCTTTATTACTTGGCTCTACTTAGATATCGAGCACTTTTTACAAATTAGCTTCTCCTAGCGGTTATATGAATATATATATATCTTATATACATATATATACATATAAATTGTTTTTTTCTTTTGACCAAATACTATACCAATAGATTATTTTTGTTGGTACGAATATCTTGGTCTTTTCTTTTTTTCTAAAATTTTTTTCTTCCTGGTTGGTGTTTGGTAGTATATTTTTACAATCAAACTTTCTGCTGGGTTTTTTCTTTCCGCAAGGATCTACCAACACGCTTGGTATATTAAATCATATATATATATATATATATATATATATATATATATATATATATTACAATAGTAAATACTGCAGTAGATCCGCCAAACTGTAAGTATCTTACCGTCTACCACATGCATACAAAAGTAACCTTATTATTGTACATCATTCATTGACATTTCAGCCAATGAATTACGCACAATAAACTTCCATGATCATCACAATCTCCACTCACGGTAACACAACAACTAGCTTTTTATCCGTTGCGCCGTTATATTACGTCATATGACGTCCAACACGATATATTATGCGTGTCTACATTGTACAATAACATCATACAAATATAATGTCCACATTGCATCATTAACACAATATATAACATGGCCATTATTATTAACAGCATAATAAAAATACATTATATCAATCGCACAAAACATACATAACCAAGAAAACCAAACACAAATACGCATATTCATACGCACACACGCGCATGGATACGATCATAACATCACAGTCTTCCCGCATTTTCATGCGCACGCGCATGACAACATACGCACACGCGCAAACAAAAAGCGCATTTGACATCACGTAAACACGTAAACATGCAACACGAGAATACAGTTAAAAAAAAAAACGCACACATTTAACAATTTATACCATTTCTATCATTTAAAAAAAAACTATTTCGTTTACCTGACGAATACGTTAGCAGGAAACCATTGGTTGTAAATATTGTTCCCATGTAGATAAATAAAAGCTAAACCGTTTATTTGTTCATT
>CM042178.1:29046622-29049122 GCA_023376005.1 Doryteuthis pealeii | reverse complement strand
CTTTTCCTATGTATCCAAATTTGTCTCCATATTCCAGCCTAAGAATTTCAACTCAACTTACCTCCCCACCTACCATGTTTTCATTTTCCCCTTCATCTAACCACTTTCCCCATACCCCCTCACACTTACCAAACATCCTCTTCTGTCCCATTTTTACTCACACCAAGTGACCATATTCGCCAAAATCTTACACCTACCCACTCTCTTTGCTTTTTACTATTTCCTTTTCTGCTTCTGTGGATCAAATTTCTCTCCAAGAAGGCTGACCCATTTTCTCTTCGAACTTGTTTTTCTCCCACTGCATTTTTCCACCTTACTCTGCATATCCTCTCTAACTCTATCCTTTCTTTTGATTTTCTCCCCCCCCCCTCTTTCCAAAGATTTCCTCCTGACCATTCAAATTCTCCTCACAAACGCTATCCCACCCACTTGACTTCTTGCCCTGACCCACCCCTCTCCCGTCCACTTTCTCTTCTTTAAAACACGTGTATGATGCTTTAATGATCAAATAAACGACTGATGAAGCTGAGCCTAAAGCTTAGCGAAATATATCTCCTACATACACTTGTTTGTTTTGTTCCTTTGTTCCACATATCTTTACTACACACACACACACACACACACACACATATATATATATATATATATTTATCAATATTATATTTATACAACAAACAAGTGTTTTATAGAAGGGGAAGTAGACAAAATGTATCAAAATTTATCTCATCATCCCAATCTAAATCCTCATTTCCTCACACTTCTATACTTTCTCTTTTTCCCCTTCCTCAAACCAATTCCCCAACCCCCTACACTAACCAAACTTCCTTTCCTGATCCCCTCTTCCCTCACACTTAGTGACCAACTCCACCTATACCCACCCTACCTATCCTCTCCCCTTTTATTACTCCCTTTTACTGCTTCTTTAGATCAAATGTCACTCCAAGATGGCTAACCCACCTCCGCTACAAACTTGTCCCTTTCAAAATGTAATTTTCCCACTATCACTCTGATTATCCCCTCTCTTCGCTATCGAGCTCCCCCCTCTTCCCAATGATCCCTGTCTGATCCATCAAACTCTTTCCACACAAACACTAACCCACACACTTGACTTCTTCTCCCATCCACCCCTCCCGTCAACTTTCCCCTCTATAAAACACTTGTATGATACCTTTGATAATCAATAAAACCAAGGATGATGACGAGCTTAAAGCTCTAGCGAAATATATCATACATACGTTTGTCTGAGTTTTGTCCTTGTGTTCCTCATATCTCTATTACATTCTGTCGAATGTATTCCAATCCTCTTTCCTGATATATATATATATATATATATATATATATATATATATATATATATATATATATATATGTGTGTGTGTGTGTGTGTGTGTGTAAACATTTGGACTTTAACAACTCTAACATTCTGCTGTTGGAAGAAAGGTACAACTTAGAATCAACTTAATACCAACTTAGAATCATCCTAATACCAGCTACGGATATATATATATATTATATATATATATATATATATATATATATAATATATACTAGCAAATATATGCACCCCTCCGGGTGCAAGTATTTAAGTTTTAATGTAATAAAATATTGTATTAAATCAGAAAGGCTAATGAAACTAAATAAGAATACAGATAAAAATATTTGAAACAGAGGGAGTATAATAAAAAATGGAACAACTGAAACTTACTCTTCCATCACTCTCGTCTTTCATTGTTATTTTTTCTAATTTAAGTATTTAGTTAAAAGAGGAAGTAAAGAATAAAATGACAGTTATTTTATCTTGTTAATGGATTTCATTTAAGATTTATCCCCGAGATTTTTGCTTATATTCATTAAAATAAAACCAAACAGTTAGAAATCAATAATACTAAGCACATAATTATTAAATTCGATTTTTTAATATTAATATGCAAATTAGCCTTCCCGTTCACACTGTAAACCGCTATTTTGTTGTATATATAAATATAATTGCATGTTGTCAGTATGTAGACATAGTTAACAGTATTAATAATGTAAGACAATTTTATTAATAATTGAGGTTTAAATAAAAATAAAATCTTGGAGAATATGATGTAAATAACTAAAGGAATTGTGACTTGTATAGTAATATAGTTTCGGTTACAGACAAACCCACAATCTCCATTATAATAAGATATATATATATTCCTCCTAACCGGCGTCAGCGATTAGGGTATTTCCGTTATCCAAACTTGATGGACTACCACCGATCACATTAGCAATCACTAAAATGCGTTCAGTTGATCGATTATAAAATCGATTTTCTTTCACCCTATCTATTTGCCCCGATCGTTGGAGTGATATATGTCAAAAAACAAAACAAGCTGATCAGGTACGTCGGCTAACGGGGCGCCCTGGGTGTGAGTGGGTCAGTCAAAGACAAGGAACACAGCACTGTGGGATTTCATGATTCCGTTTGGGGGCGAACTGGTATTTTTTATCATTCTGTATTAAGATCAACTTC
>CM042178.1:29036622-29044122 GCA_023376005.1 Doryteuthis pealeii | reverse complement strand
ATGTGGCTTTTTAGTCCAGCTAAGGCCTTGCACATCTTCCCACATTCACAACAGGTTATTCCAGGAAGCACAGGGTATTTTATTGGTCCATTTCGCCGATGCACAGTTTGGTGACTCATCAGTCCAGCTCTGCTCATACACGGCCTTCCGCATTGTTCACATAGTATACCGATTTGAAGTCCTTGGTCGTCTGTTTTATTAACGTTCCCTTGCGAACATCTGGCTTTAATCGTTCATGTTGCCTACGGTTGGTCTCAAATTTCTTTGTGCCTTCCAGCAAAGTTTTTCTCCACTGCCCGCGATCCAAAGCCTTACTCTCCCGGGTTTTCTCGTCAATGTTACACTTTTTCAAGGTCGACTTCAGGCAATCCTTGTACCTCTTCTTAGGCTTTTGAACAAAATGCTTTCCGTTCACAAGTTCCCCATAGAACAGTTTGTTTAGGAAGTCGCCCATCGTTCATCATTACCAAATGCCCACTCCATTTCAATCTATGCTTGGTTATAATAGATTCTATACTTTGACATTTTGCTTGTTCTAGAACATCAATGTCACTGACGTACATTTGCCAACCCCTAATATATATAGATCTTAACATCTTGTGTCTGTTATATTTTTTGAAAACATTTTCTTCACATATTGTCGGATTAATTTCCTGATCGTATTTATATATATATATATATATATATATTACATAATCATTAGATACCTAATGATTATGACAATAGTGTAGAAATCATATTAGTACAGCTGATTGCCTTGAGAGTGAGTGACAGCGTTTGACCTCACTCTCACCTTGCGTTCTGGGGAGAACCGTGAGAAACGGAACCCCGATAGAAAGCCCCTTCCGGTTTAAGGAGTAAGCAAGTCAGTTAGAGAGAGTTAGAAGCGAAGCTAGCAAGATGTGAGTCTCACTGCGCAGTTGTCTGGTCTGGGGGTCTACGAATAAAGTAACATCATCGTAAATCGAAGTCTTGTGGTTATTACTAAAAGCTAACAATGACACAGGGCTTCTGATAAGAAATGATCCCCAACAGAAACCAGACCCGAAGTCCCCAAGAAACACCACGACAAGACCAGACCAAGATAGATGATAGAAGAACCAAGCCGGCCAGAAGACTAGACGACAGAGTAAGAAGTAAGAGAAGTATATAACATATATCTATTTAGGCTATGCAACATATATATATATATATATATATATATATATATTATATATATATATATATATGAAAGGTAAAATGGATATGAATGCGACAATATGTGTAGAAAGTTTGTAAAAAAAACAAGATGTTAATAGTTTTGCTGACAGAAATCTGTTTCGACCATATGAAGCTGTCTTTATCAAAGCAACTATGTGTAAAAGGAAAGACTAAATAAATGTATCGTTAATCACGAAGCACAGAACTCTCGATCAGGGCCGGAATTTTCACACAAAAAATTTAAAAATGCGTATTCTATGTTAAAAATAAAATAAATTTTATTTTAAAAAATTAGAAGCATTTTTATCATTAAAAAAGCTCAAAAGAGTTTGCAGTAAAAGTGTATATAAATATCAAAATGTTCAAGAAAATGTTTCGGCTACAAAAGAAAGTTTTAAAAATATAATAAGTCCAACAGTACAATTGATGAAGATGGAAAGTTTCAGGAATCTGTAATAATGACAAATTCGTAGTGTCGGGATCCTTATTATATTCGAAATTTGAGCCTCCGGTGATATAATTTAAATAATTCCAATTTTGTTTTTTTTCTGCAGACAGTATTATTTTAAGATTTTGTAGACAGTATGTGTTATATATATATATATATATATATATATATATATATATATATATATATATATATGAGTATGAAAAGGTGGAATGAAAACATCACACAATGCTGTTAAAGAGAAAACAGTTTATAATATAATCATAGCTGATATTGATCAATATTTCGATTTTACAAAAATCATCATCAGAGCTCATT
This sequence comes from Doryteuthis pealeii, assembly GCA_023376005.1. Taxonomy (NCBI): domain Eukaryota; kingdom Metazoa; phylum Mollusca; class Cephalopoda; order Myopsida; family Loliginidae; genus Doryteuthis; species Doryteuthis pealeii. Next base: position 29,042,156 of record CM042178.1, on the reverse strand, counting down.
TACTCCGTGGTGTTTGGGTCGGAGATAAAAGTCAAATCAGTCAAAAAAAAAAAAAACCTTAATTTTGAAAAAAAAAAAAAAAAAAAAAAAAAAAAACAACGAAAGTTGTTACATTATTCTCCAATGTGGGCATTCGCGCTATATTTTTGTCGGTCATGACGATGTGTATAACTTTTTTGTCGGTCAACTCTTTATTGTAGCGGATTTTGAGATGTTGGCAACAAGACGAATTAACTTATTCAAAAGGGGATGGGTATTAAAACAATGTGACGGTTGCTATTCAAAAGATTTTTAGATATATATATATATATATATATTATATATATATATATATATATATATATATATATATCAAATAACACTCATAAAAACCTTGAAAAGAAATTTAAAAAAATTTTAAATACAGAAAGTCATTAAAATCATTTCTTGTAGAAACACTGATCCTCATTTTTCAAAATATCATTTTATATATTTAAAATATCATTTAATTTGATATAGTATAACATGAATATAGTATAACATGTAATACAATATATTGTATTATAATAGTGACGACAGGCTCCCCGTAGAGGATTGTTCGTGCCTAAAGTCACCCTGGCGCAACACCATAAAGCCAAGAGGTCCAGAAGAAAGCGGCGACAACAAAGTACCGACACATCAACATCTTAAGGGACAGCCTTCATATGCGACATTTGTGGTCAAGAATGTTTATTCGAACATCAGACTTCACAGTCACTGGAGGTGCTGTAACTTCAGGGGCACAAGAACTCTATTATAGTCTTCCGAGACTGAAATGCCAATGAATACAATATAGTATATAGTTCTGGTTTGGTTTGTTTTACGGCATATCAACCTCAGTGGGTCATTTAATGCCGAAAAAGTTTTGAAATAAAGTCATTGTTAATGGATACTCAATGTTTTTTATCAACACATTTTTTTTATTTAACCCATAGATAGGACCCTAATAAGTACTACCACTCCGGGTCAGAGTGAACCAGGGAGCAATGGTGATGAAGGGGTGCTCTACATTCCCCAAACCTCCAAAACTGGAACTTCATCATCAGATAGAGCTTAACGTCATTCCTAGGAAATGTAGACCCTCAGCCACCGCCTTCTAGCACCCATACGATTAAAAGGGTTGGGGCTTGACATAAAGGCAATAGAGTTGGGGCAATCATATAGGTGCTAGGGTTTGACGTGACCAGCCAATTGATCGGAGGACCGTTTAGCCTAAGTAAGGACCAAAGTGGAATATTGTAAGTCATGGACTGGTCAACCACCTGGGTTCTATCCTGAAGCATCACGGGTCGCCACCCACGGCCAACAGGTGGCCCCATTGGGGGAGTCTTACCCCTCTGCAGAGGTGCAGTCGGTGCATTCTAACGCCCCAGCCGAGTTATGTCACACAATTTGGAAAGAAAAATAACGGCTAAACAACACCAAATCCTTTCACATCAATTTTTCTCACATATACTGGATTTCGTTTTTCCCCACACAGTCTTTATACCGAGACAAAGGGTGAATGTTCACCCGAAATATCGGAATAAATCGAACCACGGACAGAACAACAGCTGGATATTGAAATTTTTTTTTTTTTGTTCTGTTTTTTGTTTTTGTTCCCTTGTTCATTTCCATGCTTCATAATACAAAAGACCAACGTTCATAAGAACAAAGTTTATACGCAACGGTAGACATCGTGACCCTTGCGGAAGCCCGTTTCAGCGAAGAGGACCAATTAACAGGGGAGGCCGGGTACACATTCTTTTGGAATGGCAGTCCGATGGTTGCTGTAAGGATCTGAGTTAAGGCGGCTCGAGCACCCCATCCTGAAGCGGCCTCTACGTAAGTGGCACATTTAAGACTTGTCGTATATCTGACCTGTGTGGCAGGGCCTGCCTGTCGAGGGCTGGGTCTCTCAGTCACGTACAGTAGCATGCGAGAGGAAGCCGAGAAAGGGATTCATGTGTGACAGGGAGCATAAAAACAATTTCAGACTAGTGGACCATCTGCGTGCTCACAACCGAACTACTTGTAGAAATGCCCTTCTACTGCGAAGAAGTGGCAATCACCATATATATCACATATCACTGTATCCACGCAGTTGTTTTTCTTCCCATTTTTGTTTTATTATATTTTTTCTTTTCATTTTTTTTTATCTTCTGGTGTATTTTAAGGTGATCAATATGTGATGGATCAATATATGTCGGCTGGAAAAGTATTCCCACTCAACAGACTCATCTTAAATTCGCAAAGGATTAGCTCAGTCGTTAGAGCGTCAGCCAAGTAATCACAAGGTTCAGGGTTAGATACCGGCCCTCGCCAACTCAGCGTATGATTATCATAGGGATCTGTGCGATAGAGTAAGGAGCTGATGGTAGGTGCGGCGCTCCACCTCCGATGCTAAAACAACCTCCTTGGTCTAGCACTGTCTAGCTCATACCGACTTTAGGCAATCACGACGACGACTTCATATATATATATATATATATATATATATATATATATGTATATATATATATATACTTTATATATATATATATATATAAACTTTCAAACCAGTAGACACGTCCTCCAATGCTTATAAAAAATCCCACTCTAACCATTCCCCCTCCCTTCTTCATAATTCTGTACCCCCCTCAAAAAAAACATTAATCCATTGTTTCGTACTAACTACCACCACCACTCTTAAGCTACTACTCGTTCTTCTATAAAAACGAGGCACTTGAAAAACTTAACATCGTTTCCCCACCTGATGATGGCTGATAAACCAGCCGAAAGCGCTCGAAAAAAAGGATTTGGTGGACTACTACAACTTCTCCACCCAAACACGAAAAAGATCGCAAGAAAAATTGAAAGGACCATGAAAAAACTCCTCAGACTTGTATTGTCTGTGGCGTTTAACAGAACTTGTCTAAAAGAAAAAATGCTGCCGAAGTATACATATATATATATATATATATATATATATATATTTATATATATATATATATATATATATATAATATATAAGAAAAAAAGCCTTAAATGCCGGGGGTATAGCGATTATGGTCTATTTCCATTCGTGGGTATCTGAGACCCACCGAGCTTCCTCAGATCATCTGGGTCGTTTTTCTTCCCATTTCAGTTTTATTATTATGATATTTTCTTTTGGGAAGAAAAACTACCCAGATGATCTGAGGAAGCTCGGTGGGTCTCAGATACCCACAGGTGGAAATAGACCATAATCGCCATATCCCCGGTATTTAAGTTTTTTTTTCCTATACAAATTACTTTGCTGCGTTTAATAAAAAATTAAACATTGAGCTCTCAAACGTGACGTGAACTCTGCAGCAACATACTGTTGGAGAAAAGGACTAGCTTAGAATCATCCTAATACCAAGAAAGTTGGTACCCCACTAAAGAGTATATATATATATATATATATAAGTAAAGTAAAGTAAAGTCGACGGGGCGGCCTAAAGTCGGTATCAGCCAAGTCAGCGAGGGAGTCTATCCCCTTTTCAATAGCGCTAGACCAAGGAGATTGTTTTAGCATCTGAGGTGGATCGCCACACCTACCATCAGCTCCTTACTTTACCGCACAGAACCCTGTGCTACTCATACGCTGAGTTGGCGAGGACCGGTATCGAACTAGGAACCTTGTGGTTTCTAGCCGAACGCTCTACCGACTGATGTGTGTGTGTGTGTGTGTGTGTGTGTTGAGATAGATTCATATGAACTGACAAAGCTAGATAGATAGACAGATAGATAGATAGATAAGACTAAGATAGGTAGATGAATATAAACTTTATGAAGTGATGTTAAACAATGGGCAGAACAATGGGTTAAATAGAAAAAAACAAATTTTAAATTTGAGTCTGCAAGAATGAAATTATTTCAAAACTTTGTCGAGATTAAATGACCCACTGTGGTTGATATGCCGTAAAACAAAACAGTTTTAATGTTTTCATTCTCTGTGACTGGTTGCCTTACCACGGAAAAGAGTCTGCCTTAATATTTACCAATAACTGTAGAGCAGAACAGATGGATTCATGCCTTTCCCAAGCGCATAAGAGCGAAGTGGAACACAAACAGCTTTGTCTAGGATTTGAACTCTGTGGAAGCGGGTGCCCGTGGCGTATTAGCTAACGTGCGACATGGACTGCGACATTATAGTAAACGAGTTCGAACGGCAGTTGCGCTATGGCGTTTGCATTTGAGCCAATACCCATGGGGAAACCCTTTCATCCTCCAGCAATGGGTTAAATAGTACCATTACTGTTCTTCTCCTTGGCTGGGACTACAGCTGGGGGTGGGGAAAACAGGTGGATTCATGCCTTTTCCAAGGGTATTCGGAGTGGTAGTACCTGTTAGGGTCCCATCTATGGGTTAAATAGAAAAATGTATTTATAAAAAAATTGTATTATCCATTAAGAATTGATTTATTTCAAAACTTTATCGGCATTAAATGACCCACTGAGGTTGATATGCCGTAAAACAAAACAAACCAAACCAAACCAAACCAAACCCAAGGGTATTAGCATGAAGTGAAACATGAACAGCCTCGTCCAAGATATGTATTCGTGACACCAATTCTATTTCCTATTAGGATAACCGTTATGATGAGCGCGCCTCCAAGCCAATCCTCTGTAGCATATTTTCATTTAGGGCAGAATAATATCTACCCGTATATTTATGAGTCTAATGCGTCGTTGAAATGTCTGGAAAAATAAAATATTTATATATAGAAAGACGATCGCAACTTATCGAAGTGTTTTCGTCTGTTCTTGCCAATTTACGCTGAAATTTGGTCTTTTGTATATTATTTACAGTATGACTGCATGCCAAATATTCAAATAATATAAGACTACTTAATATATATATATATATATATATATATATAAAGATAATCTACTGAGTCAGACGAACCTACTATTAGTTTCGCATAAAGCTCTTCAGGGCTAAAATCTGACTGAAGAAGAAAAGGAGCAAGACCAATAAATACTACTAACCACATTAATCATTTAAATTATCAAATCATACTGACCAATAAAAACACAGAACGCTATAAGTTTATTGTTTAATTAAAAAATATTTATTTTCTATATTAACTGATTTTTTTTTAATTTTTTTTTTTTTAATTATTATTTATATATTATTTAGAATCAAGCAGATTTGAAACAATAAATAAGTGTAAGCACTCGTCATTCTCATCCCAGCCAAATGGAACCCAGCTTCGTCTGACTCAGTAGATTATCTTTATTACTTGGCTCTACTTAGGTATCGAGCACTTTTTACAAATTAGCTTCTCCTAGCGGTTATATGAATATATATATATATATCTTATATACATATATATACATATAAATTGTTTTTTCTTTTGGCCAAACTATACAAATATATTTTTTTTTATATATATATATATATATATATATATATTATATACTGGTTGAGTGTGTAGTGCTTCAGGGCAAAGATCTGACTCAGGTGTAAGCGAAACTTTTAGTACTGACTCATTTTAATTATTGCTCTACTTAGGTATCACTGACGTTTTA
>CM042178.1:29026622-29031622 GCA_023376005.1 Doryteuthis pealeii | reverse complement strand
TTTTGGTGGACCCAAGCCAGCTCTTAACATTTGTGGCCTAACAGCAGTCAATGTTGAGTACCCGTCACTATTCAATAATTTATCTCCAGACTGCAAACCTATAGCAATGAAGTCGAGACGGTACTCACTGGAAGATAAAAATTTTATAAAAACCGAAGTTGCGAGAATGCTTGAGGAAGGAATTATTGAAATTAGCGAGTCTCCATGGAGGGCCCAGGTATTAGTAACCTCTTCTGGGAACCACAAAAAGAGACTAGTAATTGACTACTCTCAAACAATAAATAGATTTACTTTGTTAGATGCTTACCCCTACCAAGGATAGACGACATCGTAAGTGAAATTGCCAAATACAAAGTATACAGTACGTTAGATCTCAGAAGTGCCTATCACCAAGTGGCTATCAAACCAGTAGATCGACCCTATACAACTTTTGAAGCAAATGGTCACCTTTACCAGTTTAAAAGGATACCGTTTGGAGTAACAAATGGCGTTGCCAGCTTCCAGCGGATTATGGACAGAATAATTACTGATGAAAAATTGGAGGGTACCTTTGCCTATATTGACAATGTAACTGTATGTGGGCACAATTATGAAGACCATAATCATAATCTGAAACGATTTATGGTAGCCCTTAAGAAATATAACCTGACACTGAATGACGATAAATGCGTTTTTGGCGTAGACACCATCCATTTACTGGGGTACACTGTGAAGAAAGGTTTAATGTCACCAGACCCAGAACGACTGAAACCCCTACTAGGATTGCCTATTCCTAACAATATGCGTGCCCTAAAAAGAGCTCTGGGTATGTTTGCACACTACTCTCAGTGGATTGCTTCTTTTTCAAGCAAAATTCACCCATTGGTGAAAACGGACAGTTTTCCTTTTTCTTCCACAGCTGTGGACGCTTTTAAAAATCTAAAAAAGGATATAGCTAACGCGGCGATTACAACTGTAGATTCTGCTATTCCTTTGGTAGTGGAGACAGATGCATCTGATTACGCAATTGCTGCCTCTTTAAGGCAATCTGGACGCCCTGTTCCTTTTTTTTCGAGGACCCTGTCGCGTTCAGAACAACGACACTCAGCAATTGAGAAAGAGGCTTATGCGATAGTAGAGGCATTTAGAAAATGGAGGCACTATTTAATCGGAAGACACTTCAGATTAATTACAGATCAAAAATCCGTTGCATTAATGTTCAACACCAGGACCACCAGTAAAATTAAAAATGAAAAAATAGCTAGATGGAAAATAGAACTCTCCTGTTTTTCTTTTGATGCTATATACCGACCTGGTAAAGAGAATGAGGCAGTTGACGCACTATCGAGGGTGTGTAACGCGATGCCAAACACAAATGAGCTTCGTACGTTACACAATGAGCTGTGCCACCCAGGCATAACAAGGATGACACATGTGGTACGGACCAGGAATCTACCATATTCTACGGACGATGTAAAAAAATTGATAAAATCGTGTAGAATATGTGCAGAGCACAAACCACAGTTTTTCAAACCTAAAATCGGGACCCTGATAAAAGCAACTCAACCATTTGAAAGGTTAAATCTTGATTTTAAGGGTCCCCTGCCATCAAAGAATGGGAATAGTTATATGTTGACAGTCATCGACGAATATTCGCGATTCCCATTTGCATTTCCTTGTCCAGACACATCAGCAAATTCAGTTATACGGTGCCTATACTCTCTATTTGCCATTTTTGGAGTTCCTGCTTACATCCATTCAGACCGTGGAACCTCTTTCATGTCCGGACAACTTAAACAATTTCTAAGAGAGAGATGTCGCGTTCAGAACAACGACATCAGCAATTGAGAAAGAGGCTTATGCGATAGTAGAGGCATTTAGAAAATGGAGGCACTATTTAATCGGAAGACACTTCAGATTAATTACAGATCAAAAATCCGTTGCATTAATGTTCACACCAGGACACCAGTAAATTAAAAATGAAAAAATAGCTAGATGGAAATAGAACTCTCCTGTTTTTCTTTTGATGCTATATACCGACCTGGTAAAGAGAATGAGGCAGTTGACGCACTATCGAGGGTGTGTAACGCGATGCCAAACACAAATGAGCTTCGTACGTTACACAATGAGCTGTGCCACCAGGCATAACAAGGATGACACATGTGGTACGGACCAGGAATCTACCATATTCTACGGACGATGTAAAAAAATTGATAAAATCGTGTAGAATATGTGCAGAGCACAAACCACAGTTTTTCAAACCTAAAATCGGGACCCTGATAAAAGCAACTCAACCATTTGAAAGGTTAAATCTTGATTTTAAGGGTCCCCTGCCATCAAAGAATGGGAATAGTTATATGTTGACAGTCATCGACGAATATTCGCGATTCCCATTTGCATTTCCTTGTCCAGACACATCAGCAAATTCAGTTATACGGTGCCTATACTCTCTATTTGCCATTTTTGGAGTTCCTGCTTACATCCATTCAGACCGTGGAACCTCTTTCATGTCCGGACAACTTAAACAATTTCTTCATGAACGGGGAGTGGCACTAGCCGAACGACACCTTACCACCCTCAGGGTAATGGCCAATGTGAACGCTATAATAGCATAATATGGAAAACCATACAACTGGCCGCCGCAACTCGTAATTGTCCTATCTCCCACTGGGAAGAACTCCTTCCTGAATCTCTGTACGCCATCAGAACTCTACTGTGTACGGCCACAAATGTCACGCTCATGAGAGGTTCCTCCCTTTCAAAGAAGATGCTCGGCGGGTACTTCACTTCCTTCCTGGCTCTCGAGACCANTCATGACGGGGAGTGGCCACTAGCCGAACGACACCTTACCACCCTCAGGGTAATGGCCAATGTGAACGCTATAATAGCATAATATGGAAAACCATACAACTGGCGCCGCAACTCGTAATTGTCCTATCTCCCACTGGGAAGAACTCCTTCCTGAATCTCTGTACGCCATCAGAACTCTACTGTGTACGGCCACAAATGTCAGCCCTCAGAGAGGTTCCTCCCTTTCAAAGAAGATGCTCGGCGGGTACTTCACTTCCTTCCTGGCTCTCGAGACCAGGAACGGTTCTTCTGAGACGTTTCGTCCGCCATAGTAAGAATGACCCAATGACAAATGAAGTGGAACTTATTGAGGCGAATCCACTTATGCCCTCGTACGTCACATTGATGGAAAGAATCCACTGTTTCTCTCAGAGACCTTGCCCCCACAGGGGATGTTCGTGCGCCTAATATACCTTGCAGGGAGGTGTCTACATCTCAAGACCCTTCCACCTCAGCTGAAGGCCAACCTGTCGGCATTGCACCATATGACTCTCTACGAATTCCCCACAACTATCAAATACGGAGTCCATATTTTCTCAGGAATCCCAAAATGGCCAAAGTCGGCCAGATGTGGATGATTGCCCAATTGTTAAGAAACGGGCCCACCCCCAAACTGATTCGGAACCCCTGTTTTCGGAATCACAACCTCCTGCACGAAGAAGGAGACGCATCTTTACTAACTCGGGGCTGAGAGAAGGAACCCAGCCCGAGGTATCTTCAGACCAGGAAACCGATGATCCTGATTCTACTCCAATGTTAACCACCACGACGTTCGAACAGAACCCGCAAAAAGCCTGGGCGATGGAACGACTTCGTCCAGTATGACTAAATAAAATTGGGGAGAATGTAATAGTGACTGAGTTACCTCCCCCTCCCCTTCTAAGTTACTATATAAACTGGTCAAAAATCCACCACTGTATTCTATGTAGAATAAAGCTTCCGCAAGTCCCCGTGTTTGTTTGCTTACTACCACAATAGATCAGTAAATAAATAAAAATATTATCTTTAATTATATATGAGAAAGATTGATGAATAATTTTAGAAAACTATATTTTTAGGTATTTTAAAATTTTAAATAGATTAAATATAATAAATTAAATATTTAATTATAAAAGACAAAATGTTATTTTCCTTATATTAACAGCTCTGGACTGACCGTAATTTCAAGAGGGTATTACGGTTTAAAGAATTAACTATATGTAAAGATAAATATAATTATTATAGGTATATTACAATATTTAAACTTGTTACATAAAAGTGTCCACCTTGAACTTATTCCTTTTGGAAACAAAGTAAAAAATATGAACATAGTTAACTAGTGAAGGGGTTTCTTTGTGATATATTAAATTCAGAACATATACGATGTAATAAACTAAATTAAAAAAATAAATAAAAAGGTAATAAGTTATTTTCCTTTGTCAATAATATTAAATTAACCGTAATTTTTTGAGCGCATGAAATCTTAAGAATCAATTGTACATACTAATATATTTTATTATAGATGTATTACATAATTTAAATCCGTTATCTCAAGCGTCCACCTTGGATTTATTTCTTGAGGGAACAGAGTAAAATACGCAAATAATTAATTGTTAATGGTTTAATTTGTGATAGGGAAAATTCTACAGGAATATTTTTTTTTTTTATGTTTATGTCTCTAAAATACATTTAACGCCCTAAGTTGGTTGTTTTCTTTCAAGTAACACCACCGAGACGACATAGCTGGGGACGTTTATTTTAATAGTCACCGGGTAGCAATTTCTGAGGCAGGAGACCGGGACGCATTTCCTCATAATTACCAAATCATATTTGAGTCAATAGAATATAATGACGACCAAGAGGTCAGCAGTATTTACCAAACGAACCTTTATCACCAACAGAGACGGTGCACTAGCAATGACTTTGTGACACAGAAAGCACATGATCACAACGGGAAAATGTCGGGGTTTCCGAAAATTCCGACTCAGGCGTCGAGAATGCCGACCATCGTCACGAAAGAAGACGAAATCGATAACGACTCGAAAGAGACTCGTCTCACTTTAATGGGGGAATTACTATTTGGTTGTTTAAAAGATCGAGAAGTAATCAAATACCAACAAAAAAGAGACTCAGTCTCTACTGTATATTTAAAATTAATAACCTTTGTTTTCTTTAAAGAATTACTTATATCT
>CM042178.1:29014122-29021622 GCA_023376005.1 Doryteuthis pealeii | reverse complement strand
CCTATGAAATAGCAAAGGTGGTCACTACTAGAATAGGCTCAGTCCTAATTAGTGTTCTATTTCACTGGGCTCTTTAACCTTGGTTAGGCAACCAGTCTAGGAAAAGGAAAACTCTGAATTCAAACTTGTTAAATCTGCTTGGGGTGGTCACTATTAGAATAGGCTCAATCCTAAATAGTGTTCTATTTCACTGGGCTATTTAACCTTGGTTAGGCAACCAGTCTAGGAAAAGGAAAACTCTGAATTCAAATCTGTTAAATCCGCTTGGTGTGGTCACTACTAGAATAGGTTCAGTCCTAATTAGTGATCTATTTCACTGGGCTCTTTAACCTTGGTTAGGCAACCAGTCTAGGAAAAGGAAAACTCTGAATTCAAACTTGTTAAATCTGCTTGGGGTGGTCACTATTAGAATAGGCTCAATCCTAAATAGTGTTCTATTTCACTGGGCTATTTAACCTTGGTTAGGCAACCAGTCTAGGAAAAGGAAAACTCTGAATTCAAATCTGTTAAATCCGCTTGGTGTGGTCACTACTAGAATAGGTTCAGTCCTAATTAGTGATCTATTTCACTGGGCTTTTAACCTTGGTTAGGCAACCAGTCTAGGAAAAGGAAAACTCTGAATTCAAACCTGTTAAATCTCCGCTTGGTGTGGTCACTACTAGAATAGGCTCAGTCCTAATTAGTGATCTATTTCACTGGGCTCTTTAACCTTGGTTAGGCAACCAGTCTAGAAAAAGGAAAACTCTGAATTCAAACCTGTTAAATCCGCTTGGAGTGGTCACTACTAGAATAGGCTCAGTCCTAATTAGTGATCTATTTCACTGGGCTCTTTAACCTTGGTTAGGCAACCAGTCTAGAAAAAGGAAAACTCTGAATTCAAACCTGTTAAATCTGCTTGGGGTGGTCACTACTAGAATAGGCTCAGTCCTAATTAGTGATCTATTTCACTGGGCTCTTTAACCTTGGTTAGGGCAACCAGTCTAGGAAAAGGAAAACTCTGAATTCAAACCTGTTAAATCCGCTTGGTGTGGTCACTACTAGAATAGGCTCAGTCCTAATTAGTGATCTATTTCACTGGGCTCTTTAACCTTGGTTAGGCAACCAGTCTAGGAAAAGGAAAACTCTGAATTCAAACCTGTTAAATCCGCTTGAAGTGGTCACTACTAGAATAGGCTCAGTCCTAATTAGTGATCTATTTCACTGGGCTCTTTAACCTTGCTTAGGCAACCAGTCTAGGAAAAGGAAAACTCTGAATTCAAACCTGTTAAATCCGCTTGAAGTGGTCACTACTAGAATAGGCTCAGTCCTAATTAGTGTTAATCCACCGCACATTAATCATTTGTTGTGTTTTTTGTAAAAAAAATCTCATATGTGAAAATAAACATATTTCTTTCTTTCCTTCTTTCTTTCTTTTTTTTTCTTTCTTCTTCCTTTCCTTCTTTTTTTTTTTTCTTTCTTTTTCTTCTTCTTTCTTTTTTTCTTTCTTTTCTTTCCTTTTCTTTTTTTCTTTCTTTCTTTCTTTCTTCTTTCTTTTTTTCTTTCTTTTCTTTCCTTCTTTCTTTTTTTCTTTCTTCTTCCTTTCCTTCTTTCTTTTTTTTCTTTCTTTCTTTCTTTCTTTCTTTCTTTTTTTCTTTCTTTCTTCTTTCCTTCTCTTCTTCTTCTTTCCTTCTTTCTTTTTTTTTTTTTTCTTTCCTTTCCTTTTCTTTTTCTTTTTTTCTTTTTTTCTTTCTTTCTTTCTTTTTTTCTTTTTTTCCTTTCCTTCTTTCTTTTTTCTTTCTTTCTTTCTTTCTTCCTTCTTTCTTTTTCTTCTTTTCTTCCTTCCTTCTTTTCTTTTTTCTTTCTTTCTTTCTTTCTTCCTTCTTTCTTTTTTTCTTTCTTTCTTCTTTCCTTCTTTCTTTTTTTTCTTTCTTTCTTTCTTTTCTTTCTTTTTCTTTTTTTCTTTCTTTTTTTCTTTTTTCTTCTTTCTTCCTTTCCTTCTTTCTTTTTTTCTTTCTTTCTTCCTTCCTTCTTTCTTTTTTTTTTCTTTCTTTCCTTTCCTTCTTTCTTTTTTTTCTTTCTTTCTTCCTTTCCTTCTTTCTTTTTTTTCTTTCTTTCTTTCCTTTCCTTCTTCTTTTTTTTTTCTTTCTTCCTTCCTTCTTTCTTTTTTTTATTTCTTTCTTCCTTTCCTTCTTTCTTTTTTATTTCTTTCTTCCTTTCTTTTCTTTTTTTTTCTTCTTTCTTTCTTTCCTTCTTTCTTTTTTTTTTTCTTTCTTCCTTTCCTTCTTTCGTTCAAAAGCAAATGGAGATCTTATTTGCATAATTCTATTTCTTGAGATTGATGTAGAAATCCATTTTTCTTTCTAGTATAATTTGAATTATTCGGACTATTGTCCTCATCTTTATTGTTATCTATACAACGTTTCGGACGCTGTGCCCTTCGGCCTTCTTCAGGTATTTTTTGTCGCACTCGAGAACCTTCTTGAACACATTAATCATTTGTTGTGTGTGTGTGTGTGTGTGTTTTTTTTTTTGCTTTTGTTTTTGTTTTTTTTTTAGCAAAAATGTCTGAAAATAAATATTTTTCTTTCTTTTCTTACTTTTCTTTCTTTCTTTCTTTCTTTCTTTCTCTTCTTTTCTTTCTTTCTTTCTTTCTTTTCAAGTAAGTGCGAGAGAATGCCAACTGCGTCACAAACGCCTACGTAATCCTCTCTCTCCCCCCCTCTCTCTCTCTCTCTCTCTGTGTGTATCTTTATATCTGTCTATTCTGTCTGTCTCTCAGGCATGATCATGATCATGATCATCTCTCTTCTCTCCTCTCTCTCTCTCTCTCTCTCTCTCTCTCTCTCACTCTCTTTCTCTTACCTTTTACCTCCAACCGTCTTTCCATCACATTAAAGCACCTAAGTTTGTTTATTTGTTTGTCTCTTTCTTCCTTTCTTCCTTTCTTTCTTTCTTTCTTCCTTCCTTTCTTATATTTGCTTTCTTTTTCACTCTGACGTGTGACGCGTTCTTTTTTCTCCCCTTTCATTCCTCACTATATCAAAACGGAATGTCCCATTATTCATCTGAGGTGATGACAGGTAGTATCATTCGAACAATGCGTTTGTCTTTATCTATTAATATCATACAGTTTTCGACTCTCGAGTCGGAAATTGTTAAATATAAATTGAACGATTTTATCTCAGATGTTATTTTGCTGAAATGAATGAATAAATGGAAGAGTGAATGAAAATTATGCGACGTTATTTTTCTTTCTTTCTTTTTTGTGAATTTTCAATGAATTTGTATACTCACTTATGTTCTATATATTAATACGTTTTGGTTTGGTTTGTTTTGTTTTACGGCATATAAACCTCAGTGGGTCATTTAATGCCGATAAAGTTTTGAAATAAATCAATTCTTAATGGATAATACAATCTTTTTATAAATACATTTTTCTATTTAACCCATAGATGGGACAATAACAGGTACTACCACTCCGGGTCAGAGTGGACCAGGGAGCAATGGTGATGAAGGGGTGCTCCACATTCCCCAAACCTCCAAAACTGGAACCTCACCATCAGATAGAGTTTAACGTCATTCCCAGGACATGTAGACCCGCAGCAACCGCCTTCTAACACCCATATGATAAAAAGGGGTTGGGGCTTGCCATAAGGGCAATAGGGTTGGGAAAATCATATAGGTGCTAAGGCTTGACGTGACCAGCCGATTGATCGGAGGGGGCCTCTCTGACCACCCGTCTAGCCCAAGATAAGGCCAAAGTGGAGTATTGCATGTCATGAACTGATCATCCAGCTGGGCTCTATCTTTAAGCATCACGGGTCGCCACCCACGGCCAACAGGTGGCCACATTGGGGGAGTCTTACCCCTGCAGAGGTGCAGTCGGTGCATTCTAACGCCCCAGCCGACAGGGCGGATATTAATACGCTTGAGAAATATGAATAGTGACATTTTTCAAACTAAGTTTGTAAACAATCGCAGCCAAGTTAGAGACATGACCTTAATATGAATGAAATCCACATTGGAATGTGTTTTTCTTCTTCTATGATATTAATAGATAAAGACAAACGCATTGTTCGAATGATACTACCTGTCATCACCTCAGTTGAATAATGGGACATTCTGTTTTGATATAGAGAGGAAAGAAAATGGAGAAAATGAACGTGCCACACGTCAGAAAGAAAAAGAAAGCAAATATAAGAAAGAAAGAGGGAGAAAGAAAGAAGAAGTAGATTGTCAAGTGCTTCATTGGGTTGGAAAGAAGGAAGGTATGAAGTAACAGGTAAGAGAGAGAGAGGGGGAGAGAGAGAGAGAGACAACGACGACGACAATGACCAAAGATTAAAAAATGAAAAATAGAGAGAGAAAGAGAGAGGGTGTGTGTGGTGTAGACTATATTAAAGTTAGACAGTCCCCAAAATTTGAGCTTCCAATACCAAAAATTGGCGTATTTGTGTCAAATTTGGCGTGGTTCGCGATAAATAGTGACGTTTTGTAATCGAATTTTGACAGTAAAATGAGTTCTAGAGTTTCCCTATTACTAGAAATTTGGTTTATAATAATATTTTTGCCCCATAAATCCAAAAATGCTATAAAAAAGTCTGAAAATCAACCAATTTTAAGTTATTGATGATTTCTGTTTTTTTCATAGCAAGATCAATATCCCGATGTGGCACTGCATCTATGACAAAAAAAAATTTCAATTATTATTTCACATATATTGAACATTATTTGTACCAAAAAGATAGTTTTGTTCTTTTAACTGACAAAATTTCAGAAAAATTGAAGGGGGTGGGTGATATTGCCTGGATCATTTGACATGGAATTACCCACTCATTTTTTTTATTTAACCCATAGATGGGACCTTAATAGGTACTTACACTCCGGGTCACAGTCGAACTGGGAGTAATGTCGATGAAGCGGGGACTCCACAAAGGAAAAATCAAAATTCAAACCAGCTGTACTCCACTTAAAAATTGATTTTTGGAAAAGCAAGAATCTAAATCTTCTCTGCTCTTTAATAAAAAAAAAATGTTTCATATCGCCGTCTCGGTGAGATTTGAACTCACGTCTCCTTTGTCACGGGGCGTTAATCAGCACGAACGCTAAAATGACGCAGGCTGGAAATAACAGATGTTAAGCTCTCAGTGAGCCGTTTACCTCGCTGTCGTTGACCATGAATTCCACTTGATCAATGAACTGGGGTCCGTATACATGTGAACATCATCTATATATTAATACTTGTTCCTTAATAGAACGACTGTTATTATCTTGAAAAACCCTCTGGTTAAAAATGAGACTGTTCAGATCGTCCAAGATAAAATCCAAAAATGTAAATACTGATTATCTACTGTGGCTTATCCGCTGAATTCTTATTTCTTATTAGTATCGTCATCTCTTCAAAATAATGGACCATTCCGTTTTTATTCTAAAGAAAGAAAAGGAAGAAATAAGACATACTACACAGAAAAAATATCAGAAAGAAAGAAAGAAAGAAAGAGAGAGAGGGGAGAGGGGAGAGAGAGAGAGAAGGGGAAAGATAGAGAGAAGCAGTGAGTGCACAGAAACGATAACGCTAGTCTGTATCAATTGAACATAATGAAAATATGAAAAGAAGGAAAGAAATAAAGTCTTCACTTTATTTAAATGAGATCAACATAAATTCTTCAATGCTTTGTTTGCACAACAGTCAAACTATCCAAAATGATTTCCCAAATTGAATCATTGTTATGCTCAGATAGACAAAGTCTTCACTATATTAAAGTTAGACAATCCCAGAATTTGAGCTTTCAATGACAAAAATTGGCGGAGTTATTTCGATTTTTAACCCTCCAGCCTTGGTGGGGTTCGCGAAAAATGGCGACGTTTTATAATCTGTCTTTGTCTGTAAAATGAGTTCTAGAGCTTCCTTACTTACTAATGATAATTCCTTTATGATAGCAATTTTGCCCGAGAAATTCAAAAATGCTATCAAAATAGCACTGAAGTCAACCAATTTTAAGTTATTTATTATTTCTGATTTTTTCATAGCAAGATCAATATCCCGATGTGGCACTGCATCTATGACATTATTATTATTTACTCCTTTTGAGTTTTCACATCAGTGTTAGCTGATGGTCTTTCACTGGAGTCTGAGTGACAGCAAGTCTCCTCAGGTCTCCAGGACTCTTCTGAGTATTCTGGCAGATTGCAGCAGTGCAGTGTTCTGAATGGTTTCAATTCTTCCTCTGATTTCCAAACTTTCCAAACCCTTTTCTAATCCTTTTGGGACTGTTCCAAGTGCACCAACTACAATTGGTATCACTTTTACTTTCATATTACTTATGGCATTATTTTGTGCAACAATTATAAGTGATTCAGTTTCTCTTTTGAGGTTTCCTTTTCTTAACCATGTCCAAGTCTTTTCATGTGCAACCTCTTCAATGTGTCGTTTGAAGCGGCCATATAATGTTTTTTCTTCCCATTCTTGTTTTTTAGTCTTTGTTGTTTTTCTGATTGTCCATCTGTCGCTTCTACTATTGTTGGCCGCCATAAGTAGTTTATTATTATTATTATTATATTATTATTATTATTATTATATATTTAAAATAATAATAAATAGAATACATGTGTACATAAATATACTCCTGGTCAAAACACGTGTTAGTAAAATAAAATCTATTTTATCTATTTAGCATTTTTTTTCCTTTGTTTATTTTTCCTTTGAACATACCGTCGTATTCGCTTCCATTTTCAACTTACACATATATATATATATTTTAATATATAATCAAATAAATATATATATTTTAATATATTAATCAATTTTAAAAAGATGTGATATTGCTGGCATTGAAACCCTACTAGCCAAGATTCAACTTAGGTGGGCTGGTCACGTTGTCCGTATGAATGAGAACAGGCTTCCAAAGAAGTTTTTATACGGGCAACTACCAAATGCTAAGCGTTCCATTGGACGTCCTCTCGCTACAAGGACAAATTGAAGGACAATTTGAAACGCCTAGATATTGACCTGAGTGCTTGGGAAGATCTAGCATCGGATCGGAAGGAATGGGGTAAGACCTGTTTCGCTAAACTAAAGAGCTTTGAACAAAATAGACTGAAGCATAGAGATCTGCTCCGCATAACTTTAAAAGAAAAATATTTAACTCCTGCCTTGGATCATTTCGTTTGTCAGTGTGGCT
Source organism: Doryteuthis pealeii (assembly GCA_023376005.1). Lineage (NCBI taxonomy): Eukaryota > Metazoa > Mollusca > Cephalopoda > Myopsida > Loliginidae > Doryteuthis > Doryteuthis pealeii. Next base: position 29,014,462 of record CM042178.1, on the reverse strand, counting down.
TCATGGCTCGCAGCAAGGCTGGGCTGCTATCACCACTCAAGGAGACATAAAATGTCTTCTGGACAGCATGCACAACATGGGAGGAATCAAATCACTCACTGCTGACCCTCATCTATCGTTCTCGATAGGAGAGTCCACCATATATATATATATATATATATATATATATAGGATATTGGAAAAACAAATTTTTTTTTTTTTGCGATGAACAAAGAAAATACAGTGCTCAATCACAGTTTTGTAAGAGCTAATATTTATTTATTTTACAATGTTTTCATAGATCAATGTTCATTATCAGCGACCGCGGTTTCATGCTAAAGCAATCATCAGGTTGAGGAGC
>CM042178.1:29006622-29009122 GCA_023376005.1 Doryteuthis pealeii | reverse complement strand
ACCTTCCGACACGAGCAGGATGTCACACAAGGTCGATTTTAAAGCAGAGTACAGCTGGTTTTGAAATAACAATTTTCCTTCTAGTGTGGTTATCTTAACAAGACTAAAGAACCTTGTCCTCTACTATATAACCTTAGCTACTATATAAACCTTCCGACACGAGCAGGATGTTACACAAGGTCGATTTTAAAGCAGAGTACAGCTGGTTTTGAAATAACAATTTTTTTTCTAGTGTGGTTATCTTAGCAAGACTAAAGAGTCTTGTCCTCTACTATATAACCTTAGCTACTATATAAACCTTCCGACGAGCAGGATGTGACACAGGGTCGATTTTAAAGTGGAGTACAGCTGTTTTTTTTCCTTCTAGATTGGATGTTTTCGGCTTTGCCAGGTGTCAGTGACAGCTTCCAAATAGAAACACAAGATGCAAGTGTGAGTATTCATTTACCCAACCCTTCCGCCAAAAGCAGGATGTGACACAAGGTTGATTTTAAAGCAGAGTACAGCTGGTTAAAAAGAAATAACAGTTTTCCTTCAAGACTGGTTGAACCTAGTTCTCTGCTATGTCATCATCATCATCATCGTCATCATCTTTCGTCCAGTGTAACATCCCGTGCTTTACATTTCTTCACATAGATAGATAGATAATATGGACAGACTGAGATAGATAGATAGATAGATAGATAGATAGATAGATATGGACAAAGTGAGATAAATAGATAGAAATATAGATAGATAGATAGATAGATATAGACAAAGTAAAGATAGATAGATAGATAGATAGATAGATAGATAGATATGGATAGAATGAGATAGATAGATAGATAGATAGATAGATATGGACAAAGTGAGATAAATAGATAGAAAGATAGATAGATAGATAGATAGATATGGATAGAATGAGATTGATAGATAGATAGGAACAGTGTGATAGATAGATAGATAGGTAGATATGGACAAAGTGAGATAAATAGATAGATAGATAGATAGATAGATAGATATAGACAAAGTAAGATAGATAGATAGCTAGATAGCTAGATAGATATGGATAGAATGAGATTGATAGATAGATAGGAACAGAGTGATAGATAGATAGATAGATAGATAGATAGATAGATAGATAGATATGGACAAAGTGAGATAAATAGATAGAAAGATAGATAGATTAGATAGATAGATATAGACAAAGTAGATAGATAGATAGATTAGATAGATAGATAGATATGGACAAAGTGAATAAATAGATAGAAAGATAGATAGATAGATATGGATAGAATGAGATTGATAGATAGATAGGAACAGTGTGATAGATAGATAGATAGGTAGATATGGACAAAGTGAGATAAATAGATAGAAAGATAGATAAATAGATAGATAGATATAGACAAAGTAAGATAGATAGATAGATAGATAGATAGATAGATAGATAGATAGATAGATATGGATAGAATGAGATTGATAGATAGATAGGAACAGAGTGATAGATAGATAGATAGATAGATAGGGACAAAGTGAGTAGATAGATAGATAGATAGATAGATAGATAGATATAGACAAAGTAAGATAGATAGATAGATAGATAGATAGATAGATAGATATAGACAAAGTAAGATCTATAAATAGATAGATATGAACAAAGTGAGATAGATAAATAGAAAAGATATGGACAGACTAAGATAGATAGATAGATAGATAGATAGATAGATAGATAGGGTCAGAGTGTAAGATAGATAGATAGATAGATAGATAGATAGATAGATTATAAATTGGTGAACAAAAATGGTTTCTAAGAATAGATATATTAACAAGTTTAGATTTGCCTGTCACGGGATTTTTTCAACGAATGATAGAATTCCGTCACGGGTCAACCAGGGTTGAAAGCTTGTCTGTCAAAACTTATCTAAGGTTAGTGTATGACACTTTATTCGGTACTTTGTGATTTTCCAGTAAGCGTTGATTTTAAATCCTACACTTGATAGATAGATAGATAGATAGATAGATAGATATTTAACAGATATATTACCAACCATCTTACTCGTAATCAAATCACTTACCTATAACAAAGATAGAAAAATAAATAGATGTGTTGAATATCATTTTTTCTATGAAAAATGATTTTTACTATAAAAATTCATTGGAAATGATTTTTACTATAAAAATGCATTGGACAATGATTTTTACTATAAAAATGCATTGGGAATTATTTTTACTATAAAAATGCATTGGACAATGATTTTTATTATGAAAAGCATTGGACAATGATTTTTACTATAAAAATGCATTGGACAATGATTTTTACTATGAAAATGCATTGGACAATGATTTTTATTATGAAAATGCATTGGACAATGATTTTTAATATGAAAAATGCATTGGACAATGATTTTTACTATAAAAATGCATTGGACAATGATTTTTTACTATGAAAATGCATTGGACAATGATTTTTACTATGAAAATGCATTGGACAATGATTTTATTATGAAAATGCATTGGACAA
>CM042178.1:28991622-28999122 GCA_023376005.1 Doryteuthis pealeii | reverse complement strand
GAAAAGCCAAAGGAAACTGAATAAGAATTCAGATAAAAAATATTTGAACAGGAGGGGGTATGATTGAAAAATAGAAACACTTTTGAAACTAACCTCTCCATCATTTTCCGTTACTCCCGTCTTCATTTGGTAAATTTTCCTAACATTAACTATTAGTTAAAATAAGAAGTAAAGAATTGAAATTACATTATTTCTTCCTTTTAATAATTCTTTTAAGATTTATCCCGAAGATTGTGCTCATATTCATTGATATAAAACAAACAATTAGAAATCAATTATTACTAAGCATATATTTATTTAAAAAATCACATTTTTCAAGATCCAATATGCAAATTTAGCCGTTCCATTCAAACTGTAAAACCGCTATTTTGTTTGTATATATAAATACATTGCATGTTTGAGTATATAGATATTGTCAACAGTCTTAATGATTGTCAAAGAATTTTGTTAAATAATTGAGTTTTAAATAAAATAAAATCATGGAGAATGTGATGTAAATAATAAGGAAATTGTGACTTGAATAGAATGTAGTTTCGGTTACAGAATAAAAAACCCACAATCTCCATTATAAAGATATATTGAGAAGTAAATACACAAGCGATGTGTTAATGATATTGGCTTTTTTTAGCCGACAATTTTGGGAGAATACGTGCTTTAATTGAAGTCGTATCTAATTTTGAAAGTTAATTAATTTATTAATTAATTAATTGGCGGGCGTTACCTATTTAAAGTTTGTAGGCTAAACAAATCGAAAAAATCAATCAATTAGAATTTTCGTTTGTTTCAATTAAGCACATATTCTCCCAAAAATTGCTCGGGTAAAAAAAAGCCATATCATAAACACATTGCTTGTATATTACTTCTCTACTGTCGTGTAGAAAAAGTACTATAAGAGGAATAGAGAGGCGCTACTTCTAAACAAAACGAAAATCTAAAGTAAGTCCCCCCGGTTGGTGTAGGGGTTTACGGTCCTCGCCATTCAGCTGGACAGTCAAGGTTCGAATCACGCAACCAAGGCGGTCTTCTTATTCTATAGCTCTGCTGAGAGCCTAATAAGGCCGCAAATGTGCATAAAGAGATTGATTTTTTCCCGATTTGTTTAGCCTTACTTTAAATAGGTATGCCCGCCTAATTAATTCATTAAAATTAATTAACTTTCAAAAATTAGGTACGACTTCAATTAAGCACATATTCTCCCATATATTATCATATATATATATATATATATATATATATATATATATAGAGAGAGAGAGAGAGAGAGATAGACAGACAGATAGATTAATGTACAGGCTTAGATAGATAGATTAGATAGATAGATATGTATTTAAAATTCGAGATTAGGATAGATATGCAAATAACTGAGAGAGATATAGATATAGATAGATAGATATGCTAATGTTTTGAAACTTATTAAATATTCCATACACCCTGTCTTCTCACCGCTAAATAAAATTTACCATCCACATGATGACACTGACAATATGGATCCCATGATCTTTCGCTTCCTCTCACTCACACACACCCAACAGACACACACCACACACTCTCTCTCCTTCTCTCTCTCTTCTCACACACACACACACCACACACTCTCTCTCTTCTCACACCACACACACTCTCTCTCTCTCCCTCTCTCACACACACACACTCTCTTTCTCCTCTCCTCTCTCTCTCTCACACACACACGCGCGCTCTCTCTCTCACTCTCTCACTCACACACTCTCTCTCTCTCTCACAACAACAACACACTCTCTCTCTCGTCCCTCTCTCACACCACACACACTCCTCTCTCTCTCTCTCTTAATCCCATCTCTCTTCTCTCACCACACACACGCGCGCTCTCTCTCTCACTCACCACACCTCTCTCTTCTCACACCACACACACACACTCTCTCTCTCTCCCTCTCTCACACCACACACACTCTCTCAATCTCGTCTCTAATTCCCACTCTCTCTCTCTCAACAACACACGCGCGCTCTCTCTCTCACTCTCTCACCTTCACACACTTCGTCTCTCACACACACACACACACTCTCTCTCTCTCCCTCTCTCACACCACACACACTCTCTCTCTCTCCTCTATCCCACTGCTCTCTCTCTCACACACACACGCGCGCCTCTCTCTCTCACTCTTCTCACTCACACACTCTCTCTCCTCTCACACACACAACACACACTCTCTCTCTCTCCCTCTCACACACACACACACTCTCTCTCACCTATCCCACTCTCTCTCTCTCACACACACACGCGCGCTCTCCCTTCACTCTCTCCACTCACACACTCTCTCTCTTCACAACACACACACAACACTCCTCTCAACACACATACTCTCTCATCTCTCCACACACACACACATACTCTCTCTCTCTTCACACACACACACACACTCTCTCTCTCTCTCCACCATCCTCTTTGAATTAGAAATGGTACTTATATATCTCCTTGTAAGACTCTATCATATGAAAATCTGTGTCATTATCAGGTGAGCAAACCATTGCTTTTAGTGTCCTTGTAAAGCATCACTTATACCGGTAACAATTTCTTTGGGGAGGACCATAGGGTTAATTCCATGTCAAATACCCAGGAAAAGTAAAAATTGTCACCCACCCTCTTCAATTCTTTGTTCCATGCGTGACTATGTTAACGTTAGACAATCCTCAAAATTTTAGCTTCCAATTCCTAAAATGGCGGAGTTATGTCAATTTTAGCGTCCAATTTTGTTGGGAGTTTCGCGAAAAAATGCGACACTTTTCATCTATTTTTGTCTAAAAAAGAGTTTGGTCCATAAAAAGCATTTATGGTCCAAGGAAACCAAAACTGTTATTAGAAATCCAAATTCAACCAATTTTTAAGCTTATTGATGAATTTCTGATTTGTTTCATAGCCAAGATCCAATATCCCGTGTGGCACTGCATTCTATGGCATTTTTTTTAATTATCATCTCACATTATTTGTCTGAAAAAGATAGTTTGGCTTTTGTGCCAGAACTGAGCTACAACATTCAGTTAAAATTCTGCAAATTCAGGAAATCATTAATTAAATAAAAAGTAGTTACCTATCCAGGGGTTAAAGACCTCTGTCTGCTCCTACTATTTTACTCATTAGCTGGAGTGAGAGTATGGATGCACAAATTTCCCAAGGCTATTTCCGCTATTTGTGAAATGGCTTCGTCCAGGTTTGAAACTCAGTCAACGAGTCCATTTCGTACGACGTTAAGCATTACACCAGGCACAGAATATGGATACAGAATTAGAAGGAAAGTCTTGGTCCGATACAAAATAGTATTTATTTAACAATAAACAACATGCAAATGAGAAATATATAAACAAAATATCATTCGTCAGTGTCTCTAAATGTTTCCGCCCTGTCGGCTGGGGCGTTAGAATTGCACCGACCTGCCACCTCTGCAGAGGGTAAGACTCCCCCAATGGGGCCACATGTTGGCCGTGGTGGCGGACCCGTTGATGCTTAAGGATAGAGCCCAGGTGGATGAGCAGTTCATGACTTGCAATACTCCACTTTGGCCCTATCTTGGGCTAGACGGGGCGGTCGGGAAGGCCCCCTTCCGATCAATCAGCTGGTCACGTCAAGCCCTAGCACCTATATGATTGCCCAAACCCTATTGCCCTTATGGTAAGCCCTTAACCCCTTTTTATCATATGGGTGCTAGAAGGCTGGTGGTATCTGATGGTGAGGTTCCAGTTCTGGAGGTTTGGAGTACCCTTCGTCACCATTGCTCCCTGGTCCACTCTGTCCCGAGTGGTAGTACCTGTATAGGGTCCCATCTATGGGTTAAATAGAAAAGTATTTATAAAAAATTGTATTATCCAGTTAGAATTGATTTTATTTCAAAACTTTATTGGAATAAATGATCCCACTGAGTTGATATGCCGTAAAACCAAAACAAACCAACCAACCAATCAAATGTTGAAATATCTGTCTTAAAAATGGTCCACACATCTTTGTCAACCATTCTGAAGTTTTTACTTTATTGTAAATAAATGTCATTTTGTATCGAACACGATTTTCCGTTCCAATCCTATATATTTGTCAAATTTTTCTTATACATATATACATATATTGCGTTACTCCTCGTATGGTTGTTTACAGACTTGAGTTTCTGGTGATTGTTAAAAACATAAATTTGCGTAGTATTGAACCAATTAATTGTTTCGCCTCTGAATACAGTTCCGACAGCCGTGTAGGGTAAGGAGCTTGATAGACAAAATTCTGTCAGGTTTTGCTCCCGACTAGAAGTAACTGTTAAAAAGTCTAGCCGCACTAATGAGACGTGTCTTTGGTATGACTTATATATATATATATATATATATATAGGGGAGGTGTAAGTATTTCTTAACTGCAACCGAATCATACTTTTGGTTACAGAATGTCAATGGTGAAGTGTTTTGTAATGAATAATACCTAATAACTATCCGTTTATTTATATAACCAGATAGATAATGAAATCCTGTGGCCGTTTCATGGAATGTTCAAAACATTCGACCTGAGATAATGTTAGGTTTAAGAGATTCAAAAGTAAGTTTTCGATGTGTTAAAGCCAAACAGATGTACACTCCCCTATATATATATATATTATATTATATAATACATATATATATATATATTAATAAGTCATCCACAGACTGTTTCGGCATATCATTCAGTGTGGCTAGACCACAACTATTCCTTGGTAGGGTTCGAACCAGAACTGACCGCATAAGTAGTCGAATTCTCATCCCCTCGCCCGACTGACAGCTGGATGCGGGGGACGGGAGTTTTTAAACTATTAAATTACAAGGAATGTATGTATCTTTCGGTCCACTGGAGAGATCAAATTTCCGGAGGAAAAATTGATCATTGCTTATTGCTAGTAGTGAGAGTTTAATTTAAATTACCAATTTAGAGAGTCATATATATATATATATATTATATAGATAAATATAGATAAATATAAAACCTAATGAGTCAGTATAGCCAACTTAAAGTTTCGCTTAGTGCTCTTAAATAGCTAAGATCTAAGTCGAAGTTTGAAGGAGCTCAATTGTGTGCTCTTAATGTTAGAGTCACAGAGCAAATATATAAGTAAAGAAAATAACAAAAGACTTAGAGATTTAGCATTATAGTCATTTCAGGATGCTTAGACAAATAGTCTAATTCTCCCGACTCATCAGATGCGAATATTATACTATTATTATTATATATTATATATATATATATATATTATATTATATTATATGTAGAGTTGCACTATCACACTGAAGGACAGTAGTAAGCCAACTATAGCGAGGTCATTATTTTAGAGAGTGCGTAATATTTCTGATAGATCGTATATAATATAAATAGATAGAAAATAAATATTTATTTTAGTATGTATTTCATTAACTAATATATATAATATATATATAATATAAATCACAAGGTTCCATTCGATACCGGCCCTCGCCAACTGACCGTATAGTATAGCACAGGGAATCTGTGCGGTAAAGTAAGGAGCTGATTGTAGGGTGTGGCCGCTCCACCTCAAAGGGGGGGTCGCAAAAACAATCTCCTTGGTCTACGCTAGTGAAGAGAGAAATAGACTCCCTCGCTGTTGGCTGAAGACTGACTTTAAGCCACCCCGACGACTTTACTTTACTTTTACCGTATATATATATATAATATATATATATATATATATATATATATATATATATATTTACCAACCCTCCATGCGAGCAGGATGTGACAGCAGGTCATCTTAAGCGAATTTAAACAGCGTTTTGATTCGGAGTTTTTTCTTTTCCTAGGACTGGTTGCCTAACCAAGGTTAAAGAGGCCCAGTCTGCCCTACTTATTTACCCCCATAGCTGGAGGGAGAGTAGTTTTATTCATACCTTTCCAGGTATTAGAGCTAATCGTGAACAATTAGCTTCGTTCCAGGATTTAGAACCCCCAAGTCGTCGAATCCATTTCCTGCTTGCTCTAAACATTACACCACGGTCTCCAATGTTAAAAAATTAATCCTACAAATCTCACTGTATAAATTATTGCATGTTTTTGTGCAAATACAAGGGATTTTATAAATCCCTAGAGAGAGACTCTATGATATAAATAATCTATAATTTAGATTAGATACTGAGCAATATTTACATTTGAAAGAAAGAAAAAAAACTATAAAAAAACGACATTCTGTAATAAAGTATTTCGACCAACACTTAAAAGGCTTTTAGAAATTTAAAATAAAAAAACAGAGTGCCTTCTGTCCCAATGAGAGTTGAACTTCTAGGATTTTGGAAATTTATTCAATTTAAATATATATATTTTAAAAATATTATATATATATTAATATATATTATATAATATAATATATATATCGACTATTAATTTATTTATTATTTATATCTTAACTAGTATTTTCTTTTATACATCATTATTACTCTAATGTTTAAATTTAAAATCTTTTTTATTTTACTTGTCTATTTATATTTTAAATATACTACTCTGTTTTTCTGTCATGTTTCACTTTTTTGTCTGTCTGGACAACTGAGGATCAACCTTGCAGATGTATCTCTTTTTTTCATTCACTTCCTGTTTTCTATGGTTACAATCCTACACTGTTAAAAATATATATTATATATATTTTTAATTATTTTTTGTTTTTGTGGAATTTATATATATTCAGCTCTTTGGGGTTTTGAATTGCTTGTCCATAAGCAGAATTGAGACCCATCTTATGAGACGAAAAATTTGGGGAGCCGGTTTTAAATCAACGTTAGACTTTATATGGGCCGCCAATTTCGTCGAAATAAATTTATATGGGATTACTGTATTGAGTTCTTTCCCTTCCTTTAATGAATTATATATATATATATATATATATATATATATTATAATTATATATATAGCTCCACAAAGGTTAGATTTAAATTAACTATCATTGCCAGCTATAATAAGCAAGGATCGTCTGCTCGCAGACTAGATCTCTCATGTGATCGTTAAATTATGTGAATATATATATATATATATATATAATATATATAAATATATATATAATATAATAACCGACACTATAAAAAAAACTCCCGCCTCACAATACAAACTTTCGTCTGGAAAAAGAAATAATAAAAATGAAAGACAGCAAACATATGTACATTCCTGAAAATGACAGCGCGCTATTCATAATTGAAAAAGAAAAGAAATACTGTAAGAGATGCCTCTTAAAGTTTAAATATACTAAAGTGATCATTAAGTAGAGCAATTAAATAATAAAGTAACCTATGAGTCAGAGAAATATCTACCTAGGTTTTTCCTAATGGACTATCAGATCAATCTACTATATAATTATATGTTGTGTGTATTATATATAGATATAATTATACTATGAAATAAATACAATTGTATTGTATGTATGGAAAAATATGAAAAGAGAAATATCTGAGGATTTCAATAGTTTACTTATGAAGGATAGTTTTTAGTATATTCAAGCGTTTTTGATTTTATACACACCACACACA
>CM042178.1:28969122-28981622 GCA_023376005.1 Doryteuthis pealeii | reverse complement strand
AGGAGAATTTTGAGAAACTACTAACAAATCAAGTAGTTCAAGAAAGAGGATCAAGGATCTTCTCAGCGGAGGGAATTGCAAACTCTCTCTCTCAGAATTTCACTATGACCCCAACAACGTATATATCTCCTATAGTATGCTGGAGACATGTTCAAAGAACACCGAACCTTTGGAAGAAACAGCGATAGCATCATTGAAGAAGGAAAAAGAGCTTTCAGGGTTACTGATTAATACTATTCGAGAGTTACCGTTCACCCTGGAAGACATTAAAAAAGCCGCTGAAACGGGTGATTTTATTCGGCAAAGAAAAAAGCTAATCAGATTGAATGAAAGAAACGAAACGATCAAACGCTTATGTACGCTGATAGGGTGGTAATGCCACACTCTTTACAAAAAAAAAAGATGTTAAAAGAGTTTCACACAGGCCATCCGGGTATGTCTCGTATGAAATCCTTGATGAGGAGTTATACGTATTGGCCACGCATGGACCAGGATATTGAGAAAATGATTAAAGAATGCAGGGGTTGCCAACTAGCAGCTAAGGCCCCTCCGATTAAAACTCAACCTGCCAAAGACCGACATACCATGGGAGCGGGTGCATATAGATTGTGCAGGACCACTGAACGGATACTATTACTTGATCATCATTGATAGTTTTTCTAAATGGCCGAAAATTTACAAGTTCAGACACCCTACATCTACGAACACCATTAATGCATTGGACGAAGTGTTCAGTCGCTTTGGAACTTCAAGAATATTGGTCAGCGACAATGCTACAATGTTCACAGGTAAAGGATTTAAAGACTTCTGCTCTTCATTGGCCATAGAACACATCACGACACCTGCCTACAATCCAAGGTCCAACGGGCAGGCAGAAAGGTTCGTGGATACATTCAAAAGAGCATTAAGAAAGAATCAAGGACTAGATACGGATGAACGTAGTATACAGAAATTTCTTGCTGTATACAGGATCACACCAAATCCAAATACTAGTGCAAAGCTATCACCAGCAGAACTAATGTTTGCACGAAAGATAAGATCCGTTTACTACCATGGCCGACAAAGAAAATTCCAAAAAGAAATTTTAATTTTAATACAAAAATGTATAAACCGGGCGATAAAGTTTTTTTTAGGAACTATCGAACGGGAAAGAGTTACTGAAGGACGGTATTGTTACCAAAAGAATTGGAACAGTGATCTACATAATCAAGGGAAAGCGATTTGATCACAAAAGACATGTAAATCAAATCAGGCCACATATATTGAAAATATCGAGCAGAACGACGTAGATGGAAAGTGTTATACGACACATTTGAGATCACACCTCCATTAACCAAAAATTACCTGTGAATGTGCCACCTGCACCATCAACTTCTTATTCTCCGCAAATTCCACGAGCATCACCATCGTTAACTGGGTGAGGAGAAAAAGTTTAAGAAAAAAGAAATCGGTAAAACGACTACCTTCCAAAAAAGAAGGAATATTAAAAGTTAAATTCCAACGGAAGAATTTAGCTCAGGGGGGGGGGGTGATATAATGGAATGACCCATCTCCCCCGTATCTTAACAGTGGCGATGGTTCTAAACCACTATTTAAGAACCCACAGATTACTCTGTGCAGAACCCACTTGAAGTACTTAGACGACGGACTCTCCTCCTAATACTCACGTATACTTACTATATAACACTTTTCAAATCCTAATTTCTAAATATCTTCAGGGATATAGATAAAATCTTCATTATTTTTGCACAAAAAGCAAGCTCTGGTGAGAGTGAATGTGTATATATATATATTTACTTTGTTGTAAATTGTTTTATTTTCATAGTTTCCTCCGGACATACCTACATACACACCAACTGTCCTTTATATATGTATAGATAGACTCTTCATAAAAATACACCCATCATATTAAATATATATCATTCACATACACTGGCAGCTCAAATGGCGTCCCATCTGGGTGTAATAGTTAGCAAGCTAGTCCCGCAGATTCATTACTGCTGAATAGTGATTTCAATCTCCGCTGGATGTCCCATACTCGTGGCATTGTGTCACTTCCTACCCGTAACGAACGGGTTTGGTAAATACTTTGGGCGCCCCATCGTGGTGTAATGGTTAGCGGCCTATTCCACCACACAAGAAGCACCTGTCGCAATCATTATGTATTTTATTGTTGGTTTACTTGTCTGTGTATGCATTAGAAATATTTAGTAGAATTTACGTTTTAATATCCTGTACTTGTCGCTAAAGGTGAGTAGGAGGGAACAACGGGGGCAAGATGGGCCAAAGAGGAGCAGGATATGTTAGAGGGGAGTAGGATGGGCAAGAAGGGAGAAGGATAGGCCAAAGGGTAGCAGGATGGACAAAAGGGGGCAGGTGGATAGCGCGATGGGCCAAAGGGGAGCAGGGTGGGTCAGAGGAGAGCAGGATGGGTCAAAGCTGATCAGGTTGGGCAAAGTAGAGCAGGATGAGCCAAAGGATGAGCAGATGGGCCAGAGGGAAGCAAGGTGGTTCAAAAGGGGAGCAGGATGGGCCAGAGGGGAGCATGATTAGTCAAAGGGGAGCAGGATGGTCAAAGAAGCATAAAATGATTGCACCCCATTTTTCACACCACCTGTCAGCTGGGGCGTTAGACTCCCCCAATGTGGCCACCTGTTGGCCCCTGGGTGGCGACTTGTGATGTTTAATGATAGAACACAGATGGTTGAGCCGTCCATGACATGCAACACTCTACTTTGGTCCTTACTTAGGTTAGACGGCGGTCGGAGAGACCCCCATCGATCAATCGGCTGGTCATGTCAAGCCCTAGCACCTATATGATTGCTCAACCTATTTCCCTTATGTCAAGCCCAAAACACTTTTTATCATATGGGTGCTAGAAGGCGGTAGATGGTGAGGTTCCGGTTCTAGGGGTTTGAGGAATGTGGAGCACCCTTTCATCACCACTGGTCCCTGGTCCACTCTGACCAGGAGTGGTAGTACCTGTTAGGGTCCCATCTATGGGTTAAATAGAAAAACATGAGTTTATAAACAAAAATTGAGTATCCATTAAGAATTGATTTATTTCAAAACTTAATCGGCATGAAATAACCCACTGAGGTTGATATGCCGTAAAACAAACCAAACCAAACCACAATTCTTAATCGTCTCCCCTCGAAATTAACAGATGTTCCCCACCCTCATTACTCTGGCTATATTCCTGTAACATCCTGGTCTGTTGCCGGGTGAGGGTAAATACGCGTATATCTTGTGGTTGTCAGTCACCACGTGATTTTGAAAAATAGGAATAAATACAATGTATGAGTATAAGCGATGTTAATACAGGAATAGATTATCAGTTATATGGAGATCTGATCTCATTGACAAGCTAAAGCGACGATTCTTCCAGGCTGTGGTTATATCAGTACTGTTGTATGGCTGCACCACCTTGGACCCTAACAAAGAGCCTTGAGATTAAGCTAGATGGGACCTGCACAAGAATGTTGCGAGCAGTCCTGAACAAGTCATGGAAGCAGCACCCCACAAAGAAGCAACTATATGGTCACCTGCCCCCCATCTCACAAACCATCCGGGTGAGACGGACTAGGCATGCAGGACACTGCTGGAGAAGCAGGGACGAGCTCATAAGCGACGTTCTCCTGTGGAGGCCAACACAGGGACATACTAACGTAGGACGCCCACTAAGGACCTACATTGACCAACTATGCGAGGATTCGGGATGCTGCACGGAGGACCTCCCAGGGGCGATGAGTAATAGGGAAGGTTGGCGAAAGATAGTCATGGATGATGGTGATGAGTATAAGCACAGGGTGATAAAAAAAAAAATTTAAAAAAAACAGAACCCACAAATTTCGTAATAAAACTGTTAATATTTCTTTTTTTTATTTCAGAATATACAGTCAACTTGGTGCTTAAAATATTGTAAAAATAATTTCACCCCAATATGTCATGGTCAAACAAGGAAAAAACATTTTGTTGCAGGTCTATTTTACCAAAAAATCATACACCATAGTGCAAGCCAATTTTGGGAGAAAGCTTCGATGTCGCCGTGCTCCATGAAAAGGCAGGAGTTTTGACTGGGTCCAGAAATTCAAAGAGTTTGAAACTGTGCAAAAATCAGAGAAACCCCAAAAAGAGGAATGTGTTCGCATGATTGATAATTTTGTGCGTCGAGTGCAAGTTTGCCTCCAACGCCCTGGTTCTCATTTGGAGCATATTTTAGACAGGGAATGCTTTTAAAACAAAGCAACCAAGATAACTGAACTTTGAGGAATGATTGTACAAAGACTGAAGTTTAAGTCCAACAAGTTTCTTGAAATTTTATAGACGTAGATAAGATTAAATAAAATTTATTTGGGTCTGTTTGTTTGTGTGGGTGGGCCACCCTCGATGTGTATCATAGAGACTGCGTGTTTGCCTGTCTGTAACCGAAACTACACCACCACTGAAGTCACAATTCCCTTAGTTATTTAATAATCATTATTTAATCATAATTAGCATCTTCAATTATTAACCACGTCTCTCAAAATCTGAGTTTGATTTGCCTCAAAACAGCCCATGTTATTAATTCATTTAGCCTGCATTCTACGTATGCGGGCCAGACACAAGACCCTATTAATGTGAGAACTACCCACAAACAAAAGCTCATGGGATACATGGCACAAAAAAATACGTAGGTCCCATCGGCATTCGCCCTCAATGGGGGCACCTCGGGCACCGGGCAATAAACCCAGCCCCACCCCTTTAAATCAAGGGGGCAGGTGTTGCATGGTGGGATGGCCCACCTGGGATCATGTGGTTAATTCAATTAATAGACGAATGGCGGAAGCCATCGGACCCACAGGTCTCGAAGGGCACATGTTATTAAGTTATTTACCTCGCATCCCACGTATTCGGGTCAGGCACAAGGCCTTATTAATATAGGACCACACACGAACCGAAGCTCATAGCATAGCAGGTGCAAGAAATGCGTAGATTCGTCGGCATTCCTGCTCAAAGGAAGTAGGCGACTCGGGCATTGAACAATAAACCCAGTCCTGCTCTTTTAAATCAAGGTGTTGCCTTGGGGGAAGGCCCCCGCGGATCACGCCATTAATTTTATTAATAGTCCAGTGGCGGAAGCCACCAGATCCATAGGCCCCGAAGAGCTCGTGTTATTAATATGCAATGTGTGTTATATACCATTAAGAAATGACGTTTTACATAGAATATGGTGTGGTTAATTTGCATATTAATTTTGATAAAATCAGGTTTAATAAATAATTACTTAGTGTTATTGATCTCCAATATCATTGTTTTATTCCCCAGCTTATCAAAATAATCCTATGAATGATTTTATATAGAAAATAATTAAAATACAATAAAGATAAGTTTAATCTTTTTGAACGTGTTCTTATTTAATTTCGTCAGTCTTTATAATCTAATATATTTCATTAGATTACAAGTTAAATACTTACGCCCGGCGGAGGGCGAATATTGTTGCTAGTATGTATAAGTATGAAAAATATGAAAAAAATAAATATTCAAAGTATTTCAGTTTATATATGAATGAATGAATATTTTTGCCTAAATTAGAACATTTCATTTTTTTTTTTCATCTTTTTTTAAATATTCTGGACATATTAACCATCATCAAGGTAAAATGAAGAACAAATGTTACGAAGCTCCTTCAAAAGCTCTCACTCAATATATATATATATATATATATATATATATATATATATATATATATATATATGTGTGTGTGTGTGTGTGTGTGTGTGAATAATATCAAACATTTCTGTAATAGGATTCAACTATATAAAGATAGTTCTACATGCATATACATAAAGTTTACATACACACATATATACATCTACGCATATATTATATATATATATATATATATATATATATAATATAGAGAGAGAGAGAGAGAGATAGATATATTGATAGATAGATGGTTATATATATATATATATGTAAATTATATTTATATGCATGTAAATAAAATTTATATACACATATATATACACCTACGTATATATATATATATATATATATATATATATATATATATATATATATATATATATATATATATATATATATATATATATATATATATATATATTATATATATATATTATATATAATATATATATATATATATATATAATATATATATTATATATATATACATATTTATATATATATATATATATGTATATAAAAAGGTATGTATACGTACGTGTATATGTAAACTTTATTTTATATGCATGTTGAGCTGTAATATTTTATGGAAAATCCTATCACTGAAATATTTTATATTATTCACACACGCACACACACACATGCACACCACACACACACACACACACACAACACACATATATATATATATATATTATATATATATATATATCCCAATACATACACATGTGTACATATAATCAGATATACGGATCAAAATATAGATAAATGAGAACCTTTAGGTAATCAGATAAAAAAATTATTTCAGCTCTGTCACTTTGTTGGATCTGATTACAAAATTTGAAATATCAGATTCGAATATGTGAAAAAGAGTAAATAAATCATATATATATATATGTGGTGTGTGTATGTACACACATATATATATTATATATATATATTTATATATATATATATATATAATATATAACGTAATCAAAATGACTGGTAAGTAAGGGATGATTCTATTTGGGATCATCGAAATCTCACTGTACAACCATAATGTATGCTTATATAGGTACAAACATAGATACATATATACTCATACAAGGATTTTTATAAATCCCTAAAGAGAGCTCAATGTATAATAATCAATAAAATAATTATATACAGAGCAATATTTCACTTTCAAAGCAAGAAGAAATTAACTAACCGCCATCATGTTATAACTTTATTTCGACCAGAAACTTAAAAGAAAAGTCTAGCCTCATCAGACGGATTTTACAAATACAGGGAATCTCAAACAAACAAAAAAAGAAAGAAAAAAAAGAAAGAAATATATCACCAGAAAAAAGTCTTCTCATTGAAAGAAAAATAATTATGACAACAATAACATACTTGGGTGCATATATATATATATATATATATATATATATATAAGGTTTGTTTAGAATGGCTTTTTCGGCAAAAAGCCATTCTAAACAAACCTTGTTTACAACTTACCACATCGTCGTGTAATAAAAAAGTCACTAGAAGAGGAATGTTAACCTACTCTAAAAAATCATAAAATCTAAGAAGTTCGTTTGGTGTTGGGGTTATGGATCGGCCTGTCAGCTTGGCAGTCCGGTTTCAAATCACGCACAGGGCGGTCTTCCGATCTATAGCTCTGCTGATGAGGCCTAATAGGCCGAAATGTACATACAGAGATTGATTTTTCTCGATTTGTTTAGCCATACATTTAATAGGTATTCCCGCCTAATTCATTATTAATTAATTAATTTTCAAAATTAGGTACGACTCCAATTAAACACTTATATATATATATATATATATATATATATATATATATAGTGTGAGATGGTCACTGTTTCAGCTTTTGCTGGAATGGCATACCAAAGGCAGTATTAATTGGTAGAGTGCTCAATATAAAATAGAGCTGTTATATAATATAATAAGATAAATATATAAGGTTTTACATATCTATTTATTGGGTGACATGCATTTGAAACACCTTCAGCTGATGATTGCCTCGCATGAAACCAATATGGTCGTGAATGTTCCTTTGTCACCTAATAAATAGATATATAAAACCTTTATATATTTATTATATTATATTATATTATATTATATATATATATATATATATATATATATATATATATATATATATATAAGTAATGGTATACGTTGTATCTTTTTTTACATGCTACTTTTAGCCAATTAAACGATCTATCGGTTGGAGAACCTTTGAAAAAGCACCGGTTGAAAGGGCCCTTACGTTAGTCTATCTCTTTTGCCTCCTTTTAAAATAATTCGTTTAATTAGCTGATCACCAAATAAAGTATGATATGTAAACTTTTATACAAATTTTATTATACCAAAAACTTGTATTATATTATATATATTATATATATATATATATATATATATATATAAACCCGGTAGAGCTCTCTGGCAAGGATTGTAACGAACTTTCACCGCTTAGCGTAAGGCAATACCTCTCTGTTGTTTACAGACTTGCGTTCTCTGGTGATCCTAATATATATCTACCAATGTATGTATTTATCAGTTAAATGTTTGCCTTTTATTGACTGCTACTGACGGCCGAAAGTAAACTCAGTCGGGTTTCGCTCTCAGCTAAAAGTAGCTGTTAAGTCTAGCCACACTGATGAGAGGTAAACGTTGAAACAAGGTGTTTGTGGATGACTATATATATACAAGGTGTGCCATAAAAGTATCGAGATTGAAGTTGAATTTACCAAGACAGAAATGAACAATGAATGGAACGTTAATATTTTTTAGAATACAAGGTGTGTCATAAAAGTATTGAGATTGAAGCTGTATTTACCAAGACAGAAATGAACAATGAATGGAACGTTGATATTTTTCAGAATACAAGGTGTGTCATAAAAGTATCGAGATTGAAGTTGAATTTACCAAGACAGAAATGAACAATGAATGGAACGTTAATCTTTTTCAGAATACAAGGTGTGTCAAAAAGTACACGAATATCTAGATACTTTTTTGGCACATTTGAGATCATTTGAACTCGTCAAGTTATTAGATTACGAAATTATATCAATTTTTCTTTCTTGTCACATATACTGTACCTTTCAAATGATATTACATTTTTTGAAACACCCTTTTTTGTTAATGTATATTAGGGTAGATTGATTTTGGAACTGTAACGTCTCCCATGTGGCAAAGGTTGCATATCTTATTATAATGGAGATTGTGTGTTTTTCTGTCTGTAACCGAAACTATATTCCTACTCAAGTCACAATTCTCTTAGTTATTGACATCACATTCTCCATGATTTTATTTTTATCTAAACCTCAATTATTAATAAAATTGTCTTACATTATTAATACTGTTAACTATGTCTACATACTGACAACATGCAATTATATTTATATATACAACAAAATAGCGGTTTACAGTGTGAACGGGAAGGCTAATTTGCATATTAATATAAAAAATCGAATTTAATAAATATATGCTTAGTATTATTGATTTCTAACTGTTTGTTTTATTTTAATGAATATAAGCAAAAGTCTCTTCAATGAATCTTAAAGGAAATCCATTAACAAGAAAAAAACTGTCATTTTATTCTTTACTTCTTTTAAGTAAATACTTAAATTAGAAAAAAAAACAATGAAAGACGAGAGTGATGGAAGAGTAAGTTTCAGTTGTTCCATTTTTTATTATACTCCCTCTGTTTCAAATCTTTTTATCTGTATTCTTATTTAGTTTCATTAGCCTTTCTAATTTAATACAATATTTTATTACATCAAAACTTAAATACTTGCACCCGGAGGGTGCATATATTTGCTAGTTAACATAGAAAATTACCACAGAAAATTTTTTTTTTCCAAACTTTGCCTTCGTTTGATGAAATATATTCCAATCTTTTAAAGTGTTATTCTGTTACAGCATAATCATTAGGTAAAAAGCAACATAGCAAAGGTGTCGATGGTGATGGGTGTCATATTTTCAAATTGAATTCTAGTTAGAATATTTGATTCGTTTCGTTTAAAATGACAATCTTTTCTGTTTTGATATTGAAATTGCTAAATTTTCTAACCAATTTCCAGGCTAAATGTTGCGAAAAGGAAGATTTTTGGTGACGATCTTTGATGCTATTTCCTCAAACAATGGTGCAAGTAAGAGATCTAGTTTTTGGTTGGTTAGCAGCCTTCCGTCCACGAGTGACGATGGAGTAGTGTCAAAGTTTGTTTTTTGGGGTAATTTAAAATAATTTATAAATTTTAGTTTTTAAATATTTTTTCTTTTAAAAAAAATTTTTTTTTTCTTCTTTCTTTGAACTACATAGCCCGGGCGGGTTCATGTGGAGGATAAGCTGTTGCCCACGTAGAAAATCCCCCTTCCACACAGCCGCTGTGATCCAAAGGAAAGGTAAGGGACTCATGCAGTTTGGCAACGGTAGTGTCGCAGGAGTTGATGGGTAGCACTGGATTTCAACATCACACGACCTAAGGGAATCCGGCTCCTGATTTGTTTTCGGGGTTTACTCCCCTAGTCTTTCCTTGAAAGGCAGAAGAGGTTTTGTCTCGGACTTCTCCTTGAGTTAATGGGTTGCCGAGCAAGGCTAAGGATCCCCTTTTAACCGATTTGGGGATTTATGTGAGTACTCCTACTACTATCGGTGTTCCTGAAAATGAAATGAGATTAGAGAAACGGTATATTTTACATTTGTGTATCAGATAAGCAACAGTACCTTCAGGCTTTTTGGGTTTTTTTTTTGGTGGGGTTAAGTCCACTAGAGGCGTCAAGGTGATTCTAATGTTCGTTGTGTTTATACAGACATTTGCACATATATACGTGAAGCATGTTCATTCATGTACACGTGTGGTTATTATGACGGGGAACGAGAAAGGAAAAAGAGCAAGACATTGTCTTGCCTGTCGGGATCGAACCCGCGTCCTCCCGCATGCGAAAAGCAAATGCGATTTAGGAACTGGACGGACGCGAGGTTCGACTGATGTGCCCGGATGTTTGGGTAATATGCCCATAAAATAACCAAAGCGAGTGGAGCGTGGCGTGACGAGCAGACAAGCATTCGGCCTACGTGAGACGGCAGTCAGAAAATATTATTTCGACGACGGCGACGGATTTCAGCTGCTGGTCGAAGACGAAGACTGTGTTAACCAAAAAGAAAGTTTGGCTTGCGAGAAGACGGCGGACTCGCTTCTTTTTGCCCCCCCCTCTCCCCCTCTCCCCCCCTCTCTATTTTCCCCCCTTCTATACTTATACCAACATTGTTGAATTATCTCAGTTACTATTTAGTTTAAAAGTACTTTTTTGGAATTACAATTCATTATACCAACTCACAATTTTCGCGCCCCTGGACAATTTGATATTTTTTAAAAAAGGGGTGAAAATCAATCTACTCTAAGGTATATTAAATGATTTTTTTTTTTGGAGGGGAGGGATCTGATGGAAAGACGTGTGAGGTAACTACCTGTGGCTGTCACATGTACTTAAACTGTTTGTTTTGGTGCCAAAATCCAAAGCAGCACCTGAAAAACACTGTTAGTTCAAAGTGTTTACTTTGGTGTTTCGCACCTTTGTACCAAGTGAGTCAGTTCTAATATATATACGAATTGAATTACTTTTTCTTACGTACTTAAAAAAAAATAACCTGTTTGTCCGATGACACAGACGGACACGCATTCACACATTAATATGTATATATAAAGATATATTATATGTATATTCTTTTTTATTCATTATTTATTTCTTTTTTTTCTTTCGTTTTTCGTTCATTTTTCTTTCTTTCTTTTTTCTTTCTTTCGTTCTTTCTTTCTTACTTTTTCTTTCGTTCATTTTTTTCTTTTCTCTCTCTCTTTCATTTTTCTTTCTTTCTTCCTTCTTCTTTCATTCTTTTTTTCATTTTTCTTTCTTTCATTCTTTCTTTCATTTTTTTCTTTCTTTCTCTCTTTCTTGTTTTTTTCTTTCTTTCTTACTTTCTTTTTCTTTCTTCTTTCTTTTCTTACTTTCTTTTCATTTTTTTTCTTTCTTTTTTTTTTTTCTTTCTTTCTTTTTCATTCATTCTTTTTTTCTTTCTTTCTTCTTCATTCTTTCTTTTCTTTCATTTTTCCTTTCTTTTCATTCTTTTCTTTCATTTTTTTATTTCTTCCTTTCTTTCTTTCTTTCTTCATTTTTTTTTTTTATTTTTTCTTTCATTTTTTTTTTTTCTTTTTTCTCCTTTCTTCCCTCTCTTCTTGTTTTTCTTCTTTCCTTTCTTCTTTTTTTTTTTTTCTTTCTTCTTTCTTTTCCCATTTTTTTTTTTTTTTTTTTTTCTTTCTTTCTTTCTTTTTCATTTTTTCTTTCTTTCTTAATTTCTTTCTTTCATTCTCTTTTTTTTTCTCTCTTTCTTTCATTCTTTTTTTCTTCTTCATTTTCTTTTCTACTTTTTTTCATTTCTTTCTTTCTTTCCTTTTTTATTTCGTTGTTCTTTCATTCTTTTCATTCTTTCCTTCTTTCTTTATTTTCTTTTCTTTTTTCTTTCTTTCTTCTTTCTTTCATTTTTTTTTCTTTAATTTTTTCTTCTTTTTTACTTTTTTCTTCTTTTTCTTCTTTCTTTTTTTCTTTCTTCCTTTCTTTCTTAGTTGTTTTATCTTTCTTTCTTTCATTTCTTTCTTTTATTTCTTTTTTCTCTTTTTTTTTTCTTTCTTCAGTTTCATTTTTCTTCTTTTTTCTTCTTTTCTTTTTCTTTCTCCTTTTTCCTCTTCTTAATTTCTTCTTTCCTCTTCCTCACTCTCTTTATTTTTCCTTTCTCCCTTTTCCTTTAACTTTTCTTTTTTATC